>OY744518.1:100915014-100992514 GCA_963556195.1 Sepiola atlantica
TAACCCTAACCTCTCTGACATTCTTTACTGGTTTCTTTCTCTAAACATTTATTTCCCGTTCTATCAATCTTTTCTCCGATTTATTTCGTCCTCTTTTCTACAAATCTGGCGCTCTTTCTCTGTTTTTAACCTCTCAAGGTAATTGGCAGGTTAATGCCATTCTATTCCCGAAGCGAATACCTCATTTATGTAGTCCGCCATCTTGATTATTTCGTTTTACTCTCATATATACTTTTTATTTGCTTATTTTTTTAATGGTTAGTCCAACAATCAAACCCCATGTTGGCTTCTCATGATTCGGGGCAAATTGTAAGCTTTGTTACTGTATCTGTTCAAACGTGTGCGATTAGCTCGTTTGTCCTAAAACATGTCGAATGCTTAAATAATACAGAGATGTAAACATAATATTGCTTTTTGCTGTCAGATAAAAATGCAAAATACATTCGTCTGACTCGTAGTGTAATAAAAAACGCACTTCCATTATTTGTTCCACTTAGATTTGATTCGAAAAATCACAAACGATGATATGTCTGTTATGAAATTCTTCTTGCATAACAAAGAATGATAAGTCTCTTTTTTCGATCTAATTTACATACTTGGTAACGGTGTGTACAAATACACAACTAAAAGTAAGCGTCGCTCGTTTTCTAAATGCTCACAGAAACATTAAAAACTATAAAGAGATGGCTAAGGAAGAAGGCTGACTTGTTAAATACATTACAATTTACGGATAATTAGAATAATTAAATTAGATTTTTCTCAATCATTACGCAATACTAGGATTCAGGAATATTTTAGTATGTATTTTCTGTTATAAAAGTTTATAGGAGAAAAACTCAGGCATTAGACATCAATTAATAAATATTACTAAAAGTTCAGTTTCTTTGGTGTAATTTAAACGTTTTTAGGGAGCATAATATGGGCACTACGTCCCATTTTAAAATCTAAATATTGCAGATTTGCATTGAATGTAATCCATAGTCATTAGGCAAAAATACCCCGAATTCCAATTCCGTTCTAAAACCGCGCGTTTAAGAATTACATTTTGCAAATTTTCTAAAAATCAAATCATGTCATGGCTTTTGATCAAAATTGAAAAAAAAAACGATTCTAGACCGACGGCTTAGTGTCAATATAACTAATTTTAATGTTCGTAAGGGGACCTAAAAGTAGTGCAAACCTGTTCTGTTCAGAGAAGTAACTTCACCTGTCCTAAAACGGACATTATTTTAGTATATATATATATATATATATATATATATATATATACAGGGTGGGCCAAAATAAGGGTCCTATCTTTAAATTTGAATAACTTGAATTTGAATAACTTCCACAAAATAAAAGTTAAACTCACCAAACTTTATGTGTGTGTAGACTGACCCTTCTGAGATTTTTTGAAATAAACAAAACAAATTTTAGCCGAAAAACACTTCTTAAAACTTACAAAAACTAAAGTATTGTTTTTTACACTGTTTTGAGTGTTTTAAGCAAAAATAATGTTTTCTAAATGAGGGTACGTTCCTTAGGGCTAATACGGCTCATGCTTGCTTCGGAAGGGGTCCTTTACTTATTCTAAAAAAAAAAAAAAATCAATAAATAAAAAAGTTATGAATTTTTAAAAATAGGACCCTTATTTTTGCCCACCCTGTATAAGGAAAAAGAGAAAGCGAGAGAAGTTTAAAAGAAATAACTCAGGCAAACATTGCAGTCATTTCACGTTCTAATTTATTTTTCTCGTAAGAACGACAGCCAACAGACGTGTTGCTATGCTGGTAGTTTTTATGTTATAATTTATTTTTCTCGTCAGGACGAGAATCATCAGACGTTTTACTATGGCTGGTGGTTTCTGAAACCAACTTTAAGGAAATATAGATTGTATTCTTGGACATAGTCTTCTTGTAGGTGATATACTGAAGACAACGCTTCTTAAACAATGTAATGCATTTGATGTATAATGATTAGTATTTGGCAACAAAATACGCTTCAGTTTCCGATATTACTTTTTCATTGGAGCCCACTATATTTCTCTGTGACAATCTTGTCAAGTTTGCAAACAGCCAATAGTTGTTGGTGCCCAGATTTCGATAATAGCGTGTGTGCTGAAACTATCCGAAGTGCAATTCATGTAGTTTTCCCAGCGTTGCGATCGACGTGTGACACGGTGCATTATCTTGGTGAAGAAGCATTATTTCTTTTTCATTTTACGATTGGCCACAACACATTTTTCGACGTTTTTTATGGTGGTCGAGACAATGGGCGAATTTTGGCAACTTGTGCGTTCAGCATCATTTGTGTCTGTAAGATCACGTTTAAAGTCAGCAGATCATATTTTAATCAATGTTTCCATACAGCACATTCCGAATAACACTTATCAAGCCATACGTTTACAGCACACTAAACTCAGATTTCTCCATTTTTTCGAGAATGTACGAGTAGCTTAACTTAACTGTAATTTGTAAACTAATAATCGGATTGGGATCAAATTTTGACGCGTGCTATTTGAAGGTTAGTTAGTACTTTATGAAAATGACGTGCATGTTTTCTTAGTTACGCAATCTGTATGTCAGGCCATTGACTTATTGAGTGCTTTGTTATTAACGGAAAATAGCATTTTATGTTATGCATAGAATATGTGGTTTTAATCAGTGTGTTACAACTTTAATTTTACTTAATTTTTTTTCAAGTAAGATACAGTGATGGTTAGTGATTCACCATGAAACCCATGTAGCGAGATACCATTCTGAAGATATATATTTTCCCTTGAGATTGAAGGAGGCAAGCATTCAAATGTTATAGATTAAACTGTAGCTACATAAATGGGCACAAAATTAGATAAAAACTATATCTACTATATACATATTTGCATGTATGTAATTGTATGAAGTGCGTATAAATGTTATGTCGGTGTGGGTGTCTATATAAATATATGTACATCTATGTATATATTTATATATAATATTTCTGTGTTTTGCATGTCTATGTATGTATGCGACTAATGCATACATCTATGTATTTACAGGTATTTACGTGCGCACGTGTGTATATGTTCAGTTGTGTGTGGATATGCGGGTGTGCACTTTTATATAAATATACCTGATGAATTTATTGCGTGGTAATGGATAATCATAGAAGATAAGAGGAAGCATATTTATTTCAACGCCAATGCCAACTTTTCATAATCGTTTTCATTTGCTTCTTATTGAACCTCTCGGCCGAATATTGCAATGTATTGATTGCTAGCTATTCTATAGTTTGGTAAAACGCCATCGGTCAATTTAATGAACAAGAATGAGTACTAAAAACACGTAATGTCTTTGTTTTATGTTTGTTTGTATATATGACAGAACATACATATACTACACTTTCCGTAAAGAGGCAATTCCTGGGAGGGTGCTCGCATGACAACAAAACATATACTACTGTACTTCTCCCCTCAAAAAAATAAGTTAATGTATTTGAAGATGTAACATCACCACAGAACAGATACTACCGTACCTACTAAAAAGAAGAAGGTGATTCCTGGGAAGATAGTATCATGATGAACGAACATATATTATACTGCCCCCAACTACCTCCAAAGGAGGGAATATATATCTTCCTGAATTGAGCATTGACAGATAATACATAAGTCTGAAATAGTATAGTAAACATCAAAACATAGTAATAGTATAGTTTCGGCTTCGGATATAGAGATAATAGTATAGTTTACGATTAAGACAGATATCAAAGTTCCATTCGTAATAGATTATTCGGACTACTATAATCATATTGGTTGTTATTTTCACAACGTTTTGGCCGATGTGACCCCGATATTTTTGTCGAGGTCCGTCTTTTCGAAGTGAAGAGAACAACCTGCCGACATGATAAATAAAGTATTGAGTTCGAAATTCCGCATAGGTTCCGAAATCAACATAAATATTCCCAAGTTCGGAAAGCCGAAACGCTGTGAAAATAACAACTAAAATAAGAATAAAAGTCCGAATAATGAAAACAGCATCAAAAAAAAATTACGGAACTTAAAGTATCTATTGATCAAATATTTTTTTCTTTAAACAATAATCTATGTTTGGTACTTATATTACCCTGGGAGTGTACTTTAACGATCACTTCCAATAATAGTGTTCTCAGGAATTTCGTATGGAGTCGAAAAAGATTAAACCTTCTTGACATTATTAAGATATTTTGAAAGGTAAATGCTAAACAGTTAAGCCATACTGTTATATATTGAGTGACATTTGATAGATCTAAAATGGGTACTAAGTGTCACTAACTTTAACAAGTCAAATTTGACACATGTGGTCGTAGAGTATTGATTTACTCCTCTCCAGGAGTTAGGCACAAGGCTAGTTTTATCTTACTCCCACAAGTAAGATGTGACCCAAAGTCGGTGGGGAAAGTGGGGTTTAAAAATTGCCTGTGCAGCCCCGTAGGCATTCCCCGGTAGGGGCGCCTCAGGCAGTAAGCAATAAACTTACTCCTCCCCAAAGAGGGGAGGCGAAGCCTGGGAGGGTGGACCTCCTAGAACTGAACAGGACAGACCTATAGATCGGCGTAAATCAAACCCCGAAGGCCAAGACAATACCAGTCTATGGGGTGCAGTATCCATCGGAACAGATACTACAATTTGATTTTAGCCGAATGTGATCGATGAACTGAGGTGCGACTTGAATCAGTTCCCATTTGTAAACGCGAAGGAAATATCAGTTTAAAACTATATAGATAAACTGTTTCTCTCCCTATCTCTCTAACCTGATCTCACTCTCTCTTACTCACACTCTCCCTGTGTCTCTCTGCTTCTGCGATAATTAAAAAAAGAAGCAGATGCATGTATTAATGCGCATCATTTCTTAATTTTGGTAATATCTCATTAAGAAAGAATGCAAGGGTATTGTGTGCGTGCCCCATCTTGCTGAAAATAAAACTCCTCATCTTCAACGTTTGTTTTCTTATAATTGGCATGATAGACGGCTTAAGCAAGTTCAAACAAGAACGGCTCAATTGATCCCCTTTTTCACTGTGTCAATGTCGGTGATCTTCAGGAATGTTTCTCGCTAGCGTTCTGAACAATTCCATCAGCTTCAAACTGTTCGAATTCCAGTGATGGTAACTCGCATTTGTGTGTTTTTAAACGCACTCCTAATTGAGTGTTCTTAATTCTGTGAGATAGAAACAGTTGTGTTAATGGAAAGTGTTAGGGATGCAGGGAGTTGCACAGAACGGAAGTTACGCAAACCACGAGATCTCCGGGTGTGCCCTATGTCTTTTTTTTCTTTTTACTTGGCCTTAGCCGGCAAGACGTTAACGAGAGAAGACGTGTTTGCGCCCCGTCCCCGAAACTGTGGACGGCAGGCGAAGGGCGATGATGTAGAGAAGTCTATTGATAAGCATCTCATCGCTCTTTCTTTCTCCCTCTGTCTCTTCCTCTCTCTCCCTCTTTATCAATCATGCATGAAAGTTTGTGCTCTTCCCTTTTAGAATAAACCTATGTTTTAACTGCCTAACCTAAAGTGTCGGCGTTATTTTCGTGTCAGCAATTAAAAGGCAGCCGATGTTCCCAGCAACGAAGGTTATGATGGTACGAATGTTGTACTAATTTTTTGTACCGAAATAAATAAATGTACGCTCTTAATTTTTAATTTTTAACTTTAATACTTAATTAATCGAGCACTCTGCTGGGATTTTTCCTGCTATATTACAAAGAAGTTAATATATATATATATATATATATATATATATATATATATATATATATATATATATATATATATATATATATATATATAGTCTCGGAAGTTTCTCAACCATTAAAACTTTTTAAAAAATTAAAAATAAAAACATAAGTCCCAAGTCGTTCAGTGGGAAATCACTCATGTAAGTCAATTTAGTTTTTACAGTTATTATATTAGTGTGCTTCTAACATTATTTAAGGGATCATCAGTTGTTTACCATGAAAAACTGTTTCAGGAATTTAAAAACAAGACAGTATTTAATTTCATGGGTTCCCAGCAGAGTTGATCAGACCCCACTTCCCTTAAAAGGCACAAATATAAACGTTCCGTATACTAAATCTAAGTTTTGTTCCGTATAAATGTTTTGCTAACTTATATTCCTTATTAATATATATATATATATATATATATATATATATATATATATAAATAAATAAATTAAATATATATATATATATAAATAAATAAATAAAAAATTCCTCCTTACCTGTGTTGTTCGTTTTCTAATGAAATTTATCCGTTACTTACAAAAATGTTGCTGCATTTTAAAGTGTTTAGACAAATCCATTACACTACTTTTTAGGTGATTAATATATTTTTAGTTTTAGTTTTATATTAAAAATATAAAAAATATCAACATATCAAAAAAATTTTTTTTAAATAAATAAAAAAATTAAAAATATTTAAAATTATATATATATACATATATATACTTTTAGTCTTTTTTTATAAATATTAAGATTTCTTGCCCACTCACAGCGTATATAAAGTTAACTGCCGATTTTTTCTCTTTATTCTTCTTTTTTAACTCACAGCGTTTCTAATTGGCGTTCATAAGGTAACCGTCTATTCTTTATCTCTTTCTTCTTCTTCTTCTTCTTCTTCTTCTTCTTCTTCTTATTCTCCTTTTTTTTAAACTCACAGCGTTTCTAATCAGCGTTCATAAGCTAACTGCCGATTTTTTCTTTTTCTTCTTCTTTTTTAACTCACAGCGTTACGAATTGGCGTTCATAAGCTAACCGTCTATTTTTTATCTTTTTCTTCTTCTTTTTTTAACTCACAGCGTTTCCAATCGGCGTTATAAGCTAACTGTCGATTTTTTTCTCTTTCTTTTTTTTCTTTTTTAACATTTCTTTCTTTCTTTATCCCTTTATACTTTTTATATAATTAGTATGTGTGTTATATATACGTTTATACATATTCTACATTATTTTTATTTTTATTTAGATAACTTTGGATTTGCTCTATCAATTTATTTGGATTTATTTGATAAGACTTAAAAACATAAGGATGCCGAGTAATTGCCTTATTTAATTGTCTAAATATTTTATTTTGATCGCCACCTTGTTTAATCATTCTTATTATTAGGTCAGAAATTGGGGGCATAAAATCTACCAATGTTAAGGTAACACGAGCAATTCTCAGAAATTCGGACATAATACTCCCGTAAAATATATATACAGGGCAGGTACTATTTTTATGTGGCATCCGCACGATACGAAAAGGAAATGAATTTCTTTATCAAACAGTTTATAGATAAATATTTTATCTTCAATTTTTATATCCAAATCAAGAAAAGTAGCTCGTGTTCCCTTATGTTCACAGTCTAATTTTAACTCTTTAGGATATATTAAATGTTTAGTATTTGCAAACTCATCGCTATCATTAATGCAAACAAGGTCGTCAATATATCGCCTACATCCATGATAACTATACGCTCTAGATATATCATTTTTTATTAATGATGATATATACATATATTCAAGTCTATGTAGATATAGATTTGCCCACAAATTGTTTGAAGTAGTACTTTATTTCCTATTTGAAAGTAACTCTCTTTTATAGGGTGACTTATCAGCATTGTCAGACTAGTTTTGTGCACACTCGTCTTACTATTTTTAGTTTTACACCAAAAAGCTTTAGATTTTGCAAAGTCTATGTATTTACCTTTTCCTCCTGCAAAAGCTAAACCTATAGTATTACCTAATTCTGTAATAAGTTCTTTATGTGGTATTTTTGTATATAATGTACTAAAATCGTATGTCGAGATTGATTTAGCCTGTTTACGAGAATTAATACGATCTAATTTTTCTTTTACTAGATCTAAATTATTTACCACCCAAAATAGGTTTATATTACTATAGAATTTACTTTTTTATGGAAATTATTTATTTGATTTATAATTAATTTAAAGACTTTAGATACAGCCTTACTTAAAGGTTTAATGATGCACATTTTTAGGCAATAATAAAACGGGCGGTAACTGGTGTTTTATGTATTTTTGGTATCCAATACATACATGGAAGTCTTTTTGTACTTTTCTTCTAATTTTAATCCTAATTTTTCACAAATAACAGTATTGTTTATAATAATGTTATCGCCTTTACTATTACTTAATTTATAAGTATCTGAAGCTTCACCTATTATTCCAACTTCTAGCAATAAGCGTTGTATATAATATTTTTTACAGATAAAAGCTATATTATTTGTCGCCTTATCAATAGGAACTATTACAAGCCTATTTTGAAGCATTTCAAGCTCCGTAGTTATTTGTGGATTTCTAAGGAGGGGATTCGTTTTTAGGGTGTTTAAATTCTTTTAAACGTTCTACTTTTTTATTTACGAATCTAAGTATATTATTTTTCCATGCGTCAAATGTAGAGTGTAATAGTTTATGTTTTCTTGCCATGGATGCAGTGAAATTATCTAACGCTTTATTTATTTCCTTAACATATTTCGCATAATTTAAACATTTAGGTTCTCTATAGTTTGGGCCTTTACTTAGGAGTTTTCTTAATTTAGAATGTGTAACTATCGCTAGATTACCGGTAATTATATGCCCTATGTCAGTATTACATAAAGGGGAGGATTCACATTCACATGATGGTATATACATTTCATCATTATCATTAATATTTAAATTCTCTACAGTTTCTTTATAGTTAAAAACCTTATTCCATATAGTTTGCCCTAAGTTATATGTTACTATTGGTTTCTGTTCCTCTTTTTTAAGTTCATTGACCAGTGACTGAATATATATATATATATATATATATATATATATATATATATATATATATATATATATATATATATATGCGTGTGTGTGTGAAATAAACTGTCATTTTCATAATTAAATAAGCTTTAGTTAAGATTGTTCATACAATCCGGTGCGTGATTATATGTTTTTCATCAAGCAACGCCGTTTTTTATCAGAAACACGCTGATTATTTCCCTTATCTAGTTCGGAGACTTACAGAAAGTTTTCCAAGAATAATTGGTAGATCATCGCCTTTTTTCCATCTGCTGCAAAGCTTCTATAAAACTGGGAACTTCCAGATTAGTAATTAATATCAATATAGACATAATTATTGGACTCTTCTGAAACAAATATTTACATACACGTGGCATATTTGCTTCAGTTTACAACTTCAGAGAATCATGCTTATATATATATATATATATATATATATATATATATTATATATATATATATATATATATATATATATACAGGGTGTCCCAAAATAATGTATACACCCTTTGAATTGTTATAAGTCGTTCAATTTACTGATTTTTATTTGCAAGATTGATAAACAAGATTGAGTAAGAATATTCATTTAAAAATACTGACAGTAAAATTAACAAAAACATAGAAAATTAACTTTTAACAAAGATAAAGGCTACTTAGGGTAATTTCAGAATGTTCATAAAATGAACCCTCATCCTAACCCCAACCCGTTCTGCTCAATACACTTTCCATATAGTGAAGACGTGAAGAATTGTACATACAAACGTCCTGCGACATTTACTCCGGTATTTGAGCACATTCTACTACAATTACTACTCCCATTTGTTTGCAATTACTTCAGGTTTCTTGCTTTAAACATTGTAGCCTTTACGTTTATTAAAAGTTAATTTTCTATGTTTTTGTTAATTTTACTTTCAGTATTTTTAAATGTGTATCTTACTGTTCTACTTTTTTATCAATTTTGTTTGCAAATCAAACTCGGTAAATTGAACGAGTTATAACGATTCAAACGATGTATACATTATTTTGGGACACCCTATATATAACTATTTCATGTATCCACATAAAATTTTATAAGGAGATATAATTTTTTTATGTAGCAATTTTCAGTATTTACTTCAACAGTGCTCGATACGTAATTAGAGCTAGGTAGTAAGCTATGAAAATATATTTATGGCACTTAAGCTACACAGAGGCTCCCGCGTTTCATCCCCGGGGGAATCTGCAGCCTAAAATGCTTTCCATACTTACCATGAATTTCCTTGCTTTATCTGTTTAATGATATCCAGCTCTCTAAAAAGGGAAACGTTGGATTAGGACAAAGATACATATTGCTTCACTCTAGAAAAACCTCTGCCAATGATTAAATAGACTAAGTGTAGCATCGGAACAGATACTACCCTTTGTTCATTGTCAAAAGACTCCGTGAGTTATTTCAATTAAAAAGAATATTTATAGAATAACAGTAGTTGTATTATTCGATCAACAGAGAAATTGTTTTAACGGCAAGTTTATTTGGAAAAATTCATATTTATTTTTCTCGCCTGTTGTCACTGGATTGCTCATTATAGAGAAACCAAAATATCAAAGAAGTTTTTTTTAAATAATATTGGTGAATTAAAAATCAAATAACAAAACACTAAGGTGGATCAGCAGTGATGTGTTTTTATAAGTCCCTTTTAAATATTTATTATTGTTAAATGTATGCAAGTATACTATAAGGTACACTAAAATACATAGATTAAAAAAGAGTCACTCTAGTTTTACATATATGTGGGTATGTAAATACTTCATGAGCTGACTCCATCTCGTGTCTTGCATAGTCTTGGTCACCTTTGATGCCGTGACTCTTAAAATGACAGGATGGTGTCTTACATATTGGGAAGAAGGCCATCTTTGGCATTTGTTTGGGTGTGATGGTGTCAAGATAAAACACTGGTTTCTGGTTAGCCACATAACCAGTGTAGGGGAAGACTTTTTTTGTCAGCCAGCCTAGTAACTCCTTCCCTCCTTATTAGACACTTAAAGGGCTTATTGTTTTTTAGCTAGCCTGTCTGGAGTCCAGGGGATTGAATGCTAGTCGTTGGGTCTTTTCTAAGCTCGGTTTGTCTTGAAGTGATTCTACCTTACTCTCCTTTTTTATTATTATGTCTTCTACAAATCCACAGAACAAACACCTTACTATTTCCTATAGTAACATCAGAAGTCTCAGGTCAACCTTTCTTTATGTTCGGTCCTTTCTCTTGCGCAAATCTTCTCACATCTTGCTCTTTGTGAGACTTATCTGGATGCTTCTATTGATAGCAACGATCTACATGTGGATGGTTATTTGCCTCTGATCTGCTTAGACTCTTCCACGCATTTGCATGGTCTTGCTCTTTTTTTCCGCAAGGATATCCTCATTGCACGTGTCCCCGGCCTTGCATCTCATGCATTTCATTTTATCTGTATGAGGTAGTCTTTGCTGCATTCCACTTCCTTTTTGTTCTTTTTGTACCGTCCCCCCTCTGACAATGACTGCTCTATTGTTGATGCTAAATCCAGCAGTATTTATGGAAACTGATAAGTCTCTTGATTCTGTTATTATAACTCCAAAGCTGGTTGCAAGGGTTCTTTCTGATATTAACTAGTCTAAGTCTTCCGGTCCTGATTCAGTTCCTGTTGTTGTGTTCAAGTGTTGTACTCCTGAACTTTCTTCTATCCTCTTTAAATTATTCAATCTCTGTTTGTCTAAGTTCTGCTTCCCTTCTTGTTGGAAGGAGTCCTTTGTTGTCTATATCGTCATTAATGCTGGTGATCGGCCTGACCCAACTAAGTATCGTCTGGTTAGTCTCCTCTCCGTTATTATCAAGCTTTTTGAAAGGTTGGTCAACAGCTAGCTTGTTCATTTTCTGGAATATCTGGGTCTCTTTAGTGATGTTCAGTATTGCTTTCTTGTTTTTCTGTTCAACTGTTGTAACTTAGCGGATCTGTCAGTTTATGGATAATTCAGTAGAGAGTAGAGCCATTGAGCTTGACATTTCGAAGGCGTTTGGTAGAGTGTGGCAATCCGTGACCTAAATAACTCTAATCTAACATTCTTAGAGAGAGAGAAATAGAGGGAAGAAGGAGAAAGAGATAGAGAGATAGTAGGGGACGCCACGATAAGAGTTCAAGTAATATCCCCCCTTTTTCTAGCAGCGAACCCCTGAAACAGACATTGTTTGAGCTCGTGTTGACCTTCCCCATCCAACAGCCTGCATGGGTGGGAGCATTTAAGGTCCTTTAATGTCGGTCGATGGCCATGCACGGTTATGTGATATCCTGGACAGAAATAACATGGATGATAGTATAATGACTAATGAATATATACTTAAATATCGACTAAAATAGAGGGTAATGTCTGGGAGGATAGTGTCCTGACAAGAAAACAGATGGTGCACTATCTCCAAAGGAAGAGGTAATGCTCGGGAAGATTGTCTCATGACAACAGAACAGATATTACACTAGACCCCCTCCTCGTAAAAAAGAAGGATGAAACGCATGACAAAATACTAGATAGTACACTCCTCCTCCTGAATTGTGCATTGACATATAGTACATTAGTCTGAAATAGTATAGGAAATTGAATTGTGCATTAAAATATAGTAAAGTATAGTTTGGGCTTTAGATATAAAAGTAATATTATTGTCTCACCTTCAGATAGATAGCTACAAAAATCTCCATTAGAAATAGACATACCATGGTGAACCGAATTGAACTTTAAAATATATTAATAATATAGTTTCCGTTTCTAGATGTAGAAGTAATAGTATAGTTTCGACTTTAGACAGGCAGATACCAAATTTCTGTTAATAATAGAAATAGTATAATACACTGAATTGAGCATCAAATCAATAGTATACTATCGGCTTCAGATATAGAAGTAATAGTATATTAGTAATCGATTATCATTCAATACATGCTTAGTTAAAACTGTTTTAATCATTATTGTTTCATCAGGAATTATCTTCAAATTCAAGTTGAAATTCAAGGTCGTTTTGAAATTAATTGGCGATTTCAGAAAATGTAGTAAGAAAATATTAGATAATGTCTTCGAGTTCAATTGAGTTTATCTAATTGGAGTTTAGCTTTTTTCCAATAAATAGCAATCCTAAAATACTGTATTCTCAAAAATTGGCTAAGAAGCATTGCATAATTGGCAGATTTTAGATCAGCTGAAAGAACTTTCGAAAGAGAAAACAAGGAAGAAAATAATCATTAGACGCCTAAAAGTAAAACAGAAAAATCGATGCATAGTTGGATGGAAAAATATAACATTTGAGTTGAACTTCACAAAACGTCTCAAATATATTAACGGGGTTAGGTTTGAACTATAAAATATGACTAGCAGAACTGTTTAAAACATTATATTCCGTACAAATATTTATTCATAGGAAGTAAGATTTATTGTTATGGACGACCCAGGTAACATATATTTTTTCTCCGTTTCTGCAAAACAATAAACCAACAGTGAAATATGCTTAAAATATAAAATATTTATTTAATTAATTTGTACTTCTAATGAATGGGTAGCCAAAACATGTACATACTTACAGAGTTGGTTCCGAGTATTTACGGAAAATCCAGAATCAGTTCCGGAAATTGCCAGAGTAGTTCACGATTTGAAAGCAATCTTCTCTTCTTTTTTAGGAAGGTTTTCAAGTTTATTAATTTTTTGTGGGGAGGGGCTAAAAATAACCCTCACCATTATCTAACTCCCCGTAACCTATTTTACCCATAACTTAACATTTCTGCATCTGAGGCATTTTACAGTAAAGGGGTGAGATTTTGCTGCTAGTCGAGCGGTATTTTCATTGAGAGGGGTACATTGAAACTGCTTCAACCATTTCCCAGACTAGGTCTGGATTCTTCGTCAATACTCAGAACTGAGTTCGTAAATATCGAACTCCTGTTGGTGCTCTACCTTGCAAGTATCAAATGAATGACGTGAACTGTTAAAAATACGTTAAATAGAAAAACAGCCAAAAGTGCGTGTAGAAGTCAGCAGAAAGTCAAGGAACGACCAGAAAAAGTCGAGGGTAACCTGCTGGATTAGAACATTGCGAATATACGTAGATGACATTGTTATAGTCGGGTTAATATTATTTGGCTATTTTTTAGTCTCAAGAAAGCTAAAGAGATGTAGGTGATTATTAGTTATAAGGATCTTCCGTGAGTCAAAGAGGGTGTGATTTCATGAATACCTGCTTGTGAGATATGCATAGAAAAAAGACATTTGTGATTAAAGGTAAACGCTAGCATATTGCAAAACTATTTTGGTCATCAGTTTAAAAATATTTTTCATTGTCTGCTTGTTTGAATAGAATATGGATCATTTTCGGATATTTTGAAATACGTAATTCTACGGAGAAAGAAATTACGACGGCTGATCATATATAGGTAATTAGACGACTCCTAAATTATGTTTTACACTGTCGCGAATTATAGATAGCAAATTAATATATATATATATATATATATATATATATATATATATATATATATATATATATATATTAGATTTTAGATTTTAACTTTTTATTTATTTTTAACGGTCCTAAACCACGTTACTCCCTGAATTTTGAAATGTTAAATTTCTTTTCTTCTTCCTTTTCTCACCACTTCATTCTCTCTAAATATGATCTGGGGTTAAGATCGGATTCTAACTCTGCCTGATAAGATCTCAGTTTATAATAACTGTTGATCGATAGCATCGACATGCCAGTGTCGCAGATTTTGTACATGTCTGTGTAAATAAAAATTATCATATATATATATATATATATATATATATATATATGTATATATATATATTGTTCCCGTTTTAATTTTTTTATTGATATATTTACATTGTTTGCATTGTAGTTTTGATAAATTGTTGCTTTTATTGTGTTTATTTTTTGTATGTATTACTTAATTGTGTTATATAATTTCAGTCATGCGGACACAGACTGTTTATTTGTTTTTTTTAATAATTATCACAGACGTATGTGTTTTTGTAAGTTATTGCATTTCACACACACACAGACACATGTCTTTTTCGATCGTTTCTTTCAAGACTGAGGTATTTTTTCGACCAGAATTCTCCCAACTTCATATTACGTTACTTTCCCTATTTTCGTGCTCACGCTTTTGATTCTCGTTAACTTTTTATCGTTTGCCTGTAATACTATCTGTCCTTAAGTTCCATATCTTACCCGTTAATATAGGTACTATCTGATATATGTATTTGCTAACTCGTCTAACGAATATTTTACAAGAAAACAAAGATCGTGTTCCCTTGTTTTAGTGTTCAGCAAAACTTAAGAAAATATAGTGTTACAACATTTTTTTGTTATTTTCCGTAAGCTCAACGAAAAACAAATATCTTATTCCACATATTTATTTACCTAAACTCTATAGTGAAACTTTTATTTGTTTGTGCAAACTGGAATTTGTCAACATTGTTTCTTTAACCCGTCCAAAATGTTAACATGCATATTTGTGTTTTGTAATATAAATTTACATGTATGGGTCATAAAGTGTTTTTGGTTTTCAACAGCATACACCATCAGTCAGATTACCAAAATTAAATGGATCAGAACATAGTTTTTCTCTCTTTCGCAAAACCCTGTATACCTTTAAATAATGTTTTAACTAAAATATTTCATTTAATTTGTATGCAATTTTTACTTCAGGGCTCATAATTTTATTTAATCTTTTATTCCATCACCATCTTCTTCCATGATAACAACATTATTCTTTTCATGCATTTTGTTTATTCATATGTGACCTTTATAGAAAGCGATACGGATTTGGAGCTGAGTAGAAGACACAGCTAAAGTCTCTTTTCTATCAATTAGTTCTATTTTGCCTTTGATATTGATTCGGTGGCAGCCAATGGTTTCAAAAGGGAATTTGGCATCTGTGTTCATCGGCTTTCGGAAATAAATAGTATGATTTCAACTAATTAGACCGTAAGGCATCATTGAGCATCTAACATTATTTATATTGATGGTGATAAGTAGATAAAGGCCAAGCACTAACAAGGATTGTCTCCAAAAGAAAAACGAAATAAGTCATGATGCGAAAGAAAAACAGAACTTGTACATCACCAGTGTGGGAGTATTACTTTGAAATAACGTATCGCATGAAAGTTCAAGCGGTAAAATAGAAGGCATTAATTTCATCGTAGACTCCGTTTCTTAAATAAGAAATTGAGAACCGGTATTTATCCAACAAATAATCCCCCATTATATCCTAGGCTGTATTTTTTTGTTCGAGGTGGAGGGGTATTTATTTGTTTTCAACAATGTGTTTCATTATTAACAAATAATAACTCAAACTGTTTTTTATAATTGGAATTTTTTTTTAAATACGTTTGAGCAAATAATCAAATCAAACTTTGTTTTATAATCAGAATGTTTTTTTGTTATTTTTAAAAATCTTTTTTAAAAAAGTTTAATACTTTTTTATGAATTCAAATTTAACAAAATTTTAATATATTACAAATTTACCTTCGTATGTAGGCAAAAACACTTTAAACAGCATAGTAATAACGTATCTAATACAGAATATTCACGAAGAAATTGACTTTTATTAGACGGCCTAAAATAATGGAGGTATTATTTTGGGATAAACACCGTTTCTCAATTTCCGATTACAGGAATGACAGCCATGATGAAATGGATCATTTCTATTTTACCGTTCAAGCCTAATCATAGATTCAGTGCTTAGCAGAGCGGACTATGAGCTCGACATCCTTTATTTACGTTCTGTCGAGACTATTGCTTTACAGTCAGTAATATGTGTAGAAAAGGTACGAATCCAGATATAGGTGAAATATTATGGTATACTATACTTTAAAGCTTTCAAAATAAGAAATTAATATATTTAAATAGTTTGAATGCATGACGTTATAATGTTAGATAGATATTTTTCGGGGAGAAGTGTCCCGAGACGACGGCTTTTTCTCAAACTGGAAAGAAGCGTAGGCGCTTGTGATCACTTGGTGCTATAAAAAATGTGTGATCGATGAAAATCAGTCAGTAAGACAAGGTTGAGCCATGATCAGCTGGTATAGGAAGCAGAGGATAGTAACCATACACAGAAACATTAAATAGTGCCTCCTTACTCCTTCATTGGTTTCATGGTACATATTTGTACTAGTGATGTGTTATCAACAGCTTCAATAGTGGATGTAGATTTGTGCATGTCTTTATTTTATACTTCCAACAAATTATAATGTGGCACAAGGTCGGTAGGTTAAAGAAAAACAGCACTTCAGCGGAAGAGAAAGGCTGGGCTATAAAGATAGCCTGGGCGACCCAGGTAATCAGCGATTAACTAACTCCTTCCAAAAGAGAGACGGCAAGGCCTTAGAGGGGTGACCTCCTAGAACTATCCAAGACAGACACCACAGTCCGACAGATCTAAGGCAACTGAAATGACCAGTCGCTGTCTGACAAATTGTCTAGAACGTAGTCATGACTGTTAAAATCATTTTCTTCGTCTTCAGAAATAATAATAATAGCCACATGTAACTTCAGAATATCAAGGTGAAATCTCCAGGTAAAAAAGCTTTCAGATGAACATCAAAATTATCCAAAGTGATATTTAAGTAATACAAGTCAAAACTAATAAAAAGAATTACATGTCAACAAAAAAACTCGGATGCACTTCTAAAGCTATTTTCTTAAAACTAAGAGATTTTTAAACTATATATATATTCAACACTGACACACACACACACACACACACACACACACACACATATATATATATATATATATATATATATATATATATATATATATATATATATAATTAATGTCAGGTTTTGTTTAAAGGAGTTATTCAAGTAAATCCTTGCAATGTTCAATAAAAAAAATAGATCACTTGATTTATTTGGTGTATTTTTTCATGTATACAAACATTGTTGGCTATACATTTGCAGATATGTTTAAGTTCTAGTTAGAAATCGGTCCAAATTCTTCAGGCCAAGTTCTTATTATTTTTCAGCCTTCATACTAAGAACTTGGCTCGCCAAAGTTCAGACAATTCCGAGCTAGAACTAACATACTTGTAAATGAGTAGCCAAAGATCTCAAATGTATACCAAATAAGTATATATATATATATATATATATATATATATATATATATATATATATATATATATATCGTGTATCCCTTGTGTCAGTACAAAATAACAGAGAATGATCGATTGTAATACAAATGCGGTATATGTGCTTTCTTATTTAATACTATACACGTTTTCTCAATTTTGATGGCCGATAATCGTTCTGATCTGTCGTCCCACGTTTTCGGACTAGCAGGGGGTTAACTAATCGAATCCCTCGTACCATTCATCAGGATATTAATTGTATAGTATGAAAATAAAACATACACAGACATATATGTGTGTATATGGATAAGAAAATAAAAACAACGAATAAGACATAAGTAACAAATAATTATGAGAAGAGAAATCACAACAAAATATAAGCCACATGAAGAGAGTGTGTTTAATTATTTTTAAATAAGTTCGTAATGTTTTCTTTTTAGTTTTCACTCATATTGGTCAGACAGGCAATTTGCTTGAAGGAAAAGTAAGTGATCAACTCTTTCTAACAATGCAAAGTTGTTTTGGTAAAGACCCAATATTTTGTTGGTATTGGTCCAAACAGATTCATTTCAAATGAACCACCTATGATACTAATCACTTTCAGGTATATTGATTGATAAAAACAAGTATATCAATTTTCGTTTTTTCATAACTTTATGGTATAAATAATTGTGTGAATTGCTCAAGTAAATAATTCTGTGAATTCTTCAAGTAAATCTCGCGATGTTGCCCTATGTGGAACACAATACCACGGGGCTGCTTCACGACCTAATACAACATGGTTGTTTTCAAGTCCAATGTTAACAAATTCTTGTCGCCCCATTATGTTAAATAATCAAATCTAGCCTATTTCACCCATCGTTTCCCAGTCTTTAAAGGGTGTTGTTCTTTATCCAACTGACCAGCTCATCAAGATTTATCCTCTAGCGGCGCTTGGGCCGTGATAAGAGGTTACTCGTTAGTATAAAAAGAAAGAAAGCATATTTTATACTGTAGTTCCGATGTATTTCTACAACTGAAACACAGCCACATTTCTCTATTTACTACGCCATATTCTCTAAAATGTCGGAAACATTGTTATGTATTGCCTAACTTAAATAATAAATAAAGAATTATTAAAATTATGTTTAATCCTATTTTAGAAAAAAACTCGTTAATTTACTCATACTAAAAAATGTCCTCCCACATACGAAATATGTCAGACTATCAGTTTCATAGCCACTCACGGACTATTAACATACAGTGTTTATCCCTGTATATAATATCCAAGGTGCTATTTTCTGAATAAATATATATATATATATATTAAAATAGTTCACTCCAAAGAAGGCATGCCGCTCCTGTAGACGTAAGGGGCTACTGAGAGATAGGGTGTAAGTTATGGGGGTCATACTAAGTTGGGAGCTATGCAGCGAGTGTTTAAACTTCTGTATGTAAATACAGTCGGAAAAAAGGGGTATCAGATAGGGAGTTCCAGAGGTCGGCCACACGAGGAAAGAAGCTATTGGAGTAGAAGGCTCTTCGGCATCTGGAGACCGCCACAATGAATGGATGAGATTTGACTGATTGTTGGGTACGTCTAGTGAATTTATGTCGAGGTGGCACTTGAGCAGCAAGTTCACCGGATCACAATCTATTGAAGTACTTGTAAAACAGGCACAAGAAAGCAACATTGCGGCGGTGGGACACGTGCTGGAGCTTGGTTCATAAGTAAGGGACCTATTAAGTTGACGACTCTTTTGGGGGCCTTGTCTAAGAGGGAGAGACTAGTGGATGATGCATCAGCCCAGACGTGGCAACAATACTCCATGAAAAAGCGGATGGTGGCTTTGTAGAGATATAGGATAATGTCAGGTGTGAGAAGTTTACTAGCACGTTAGATAGAGCCCACCTTCTTTGCAGCAGCCTTAGCAATGTATTTTATGTATTTATTCTAATTTATTTTACCTGTAAATTTTAGGTTCAGGAGTTTGAACTGGTGATACCAGATCAGGCTGCCCTGTAGCTCCCTGAGACGAAATTCACCTACATTGACGTTTTGTTTTTTTTTTGTTTTTTTTGTAAAACTTAATTATGTTCTACAAAACCAAAAACAAAAACAACAGCCCGTCTCTCTTTCTCCCTCCCCTTTTTTAGTTTATTGTTCCTACCCTACTCCCGGTCCTGGATATGACCTTAAACTACATCCGATGGTGAGATCCGGCTTACGGACTTTGGGGAATGTGGAGCCTCCTCTTAATTACCATTGCTCCCAGGTCCACCCTGACCCGGAGTGGTAGTACCTGTTAGGGTTCCAACTATGGGTTAAATAGAAACAGATATTAAAAGGGGAAAGAAACAAAAAAGAGAAGAAAACAAATATACTTTAACAACTAAACCAAACACCATCAATAAATATTTGAACATATAAATAACCTGAAAAGGGTTGATATGCCGTAAAACAAAACAACCAAACAACCAGGAGTTTGAATGTTGAACTCTCAGGTTGTGTGTTATTTGCCATGGCAATTGGTGGGTGAAGAGGGTTCTTGTAGTTATTGAAAGAAATGAGCTTTGACTTTGCGGCATTAAAAGTTACTATCAATTTATGACCCCAATCCACTACAGCCTGGAGGTCATTTACTAAGGATTTAGCCATTTCCTCGGATATGTGCGCGCCGTATTGCCCATATGACGAGAGTAGAGCGTGATGTTGTCAGTACATATACCTATTTCAGACACAATGACATCAGGAAAATCGTTTATGAAAATCAGGAAGAGTAAAGGTCCAAGGATGGATCCCTGGGGAACACCAGCCTTTATGCCATGTTGCCTAGATGAACGGTCATCGATGGCAACCTGGATCTCTCTTTTGGTTATGAAGGATCTAATTATATTAACTATCTGTCTAGTAATACCATATGAGTTAATTTTTAGGAGAGACCTCCTATGCCAGACCTTTTCAAAGGCTTTGCATATATCAAGCTCTACCGCCCTTTCTTCACCTGCCTTGTCCAGTGTATGATATATGCGTTCAGAGATAACCGTTAGGATATCCGCCGTAGATCGTGCTTGTCTAAATTCGTACTGACGGTCTGAAAGAAGTTTAGCATTAACTAATCCGAACTATGGCTAGATTGATTAAGGATTCAAAGATTCTAGCACAAATCGGGAGTAGACTGATTAGGTGGTAGTTTTGAGGATCAGTTTTATCGCCAAGTTTTCTTGAAGACTGCTACCACAGAGGTAATTTTCCAGTTATCGGGGAAGACAAATTCAGCCACACATTTGTTGTAGAGTTTCGAGAGAACAGAGAAATGTTTAACAGAGTATTTCTTTATTACTATTACTTGTATAAGATCAGGCCCACAAGCTTTAGAAGTGTCATGATTTTTTTATGATGTCCCTGACATGAGTTGGGGTGATGACCAGGTTTTCAAGTGTGGTTTCAGTCTGCAACAAGAATTTTGTGAGGGGGGTAATGAGTCCAAAGTGGAGTTTAAGGCGAAACGCTGGGCAAGTAGTTCAGCCTTATCAGTTGGCGTGCAAACGACATCGTTTTGGTTTGATAGTGGGGGAATTGTTGATTGTGCATTGTTCACCAAACTATTGTAGATTTTCCAGAAATCGCGAGTACCTAGTTTATGTTACTGAATGCGTTATTTGGTTATCTCTGTATACCTTCTCTTTGCTTCACCTATCACTACTTTACAATCATTTCTTGACTCTATAAATGTCTGTGTATTCGCAGTTCACTTATGGCGGCCGAAGTTTCGGAATGCTTGCTGTCTCTTAGCAATAACAGCTGCACATACCGAGGTGAACCATTGAGGAGAGAGGGGCTTGCTGAAGAATTTTCGCATGGAGACATAAGCTTCAATGCCTGCTTTGACCAATTCGGTTTACTCATTTGTACACTTATCAGCAGGGAGTTAGACATTTATAATCCATGGGGCGTCGCTAATGTGATCTCTGAGGGATTCAAAATCAGCCTGCTTGTATTTTCTTGTCGTTTTGAAAAACAGCTCATCAGCTTTTGGACGATTTTTTAAAGGTGATGACAATCATTATCAGTTTTCGAGCGGGCTATGTACATTTGCCACACTAGTCTCTGGTAGTATAGTCAAGAACAGGCCGAGAAGTGAGGCTTGCTGTCCCGCACGTTCAGAGAGGCGTGTCAAAAAAGTGATAGTCTGTGAGAGGAAGTGAGCTAAAGAGAAATTAAACATAGAGTTACCAGCTGCATCTGTAAAGCTGAAGTATTCCAACCAGTCTTTGTGGTGGTCATTAAAATCCATAAATACGAGTCAAGTTTGAGAGCTCTATCTATGCTTTTAGAGACATAGTGAGGATCATTTTATATTCTAATAACCATGTTTTTTTCTTTTTTTCTACTTTTTAATTTTTATATTTATTTTATCACATTTCCAAAAAGCATACGATTTCTGTGAGATGTATTTTTACGGTCCGTTTCTTTTGCAGTGAGCCAAACAACATTTATATGTCAATATTGTCTCTTCACACTACGAGATCATCAAGAAAATCCACAAAGAATAATAAGTTCTTGGATTGAAATGTTTTTTTAAAAACCTACATAATACTGTAGGTGATTTTGGGGCGAAAACAAATAAAAATGTCGTACTAATTAGTTTTCCTCACATATGAGTTTGCCATTTTCTTTGTTTTTTAATTTGTTTTCGTTAAAATATGACCCACTGTATAGTGTTGTTTTTTAACATTTCAATCCAAGAAAGTGTTATGCTTTGTTGATTTTTATCATGATTTTGTAGTGTTTCAATCATCGAGCTGAATCTTTTAAAGAGACTGCTAATTAAAAGGCACTGATAGTATATGCTAATACATATATTGTCATAATTAATATATATATATATATATATATATATATATATATATGTATCCTAGTGCGGCAAGAACACTGGGCGGATTTAACCGGCTTTCTCGTAAGGAGAAAGCTTCTAGAGAATATAACATTTACAAATGGTCCTCGGTCGAGATAATTTGAACGTCGTTAGTTTTTGCAGGGAAGTACGCCATCCGTCCACATACTGCGCCTAGTATTCCCAAATAGTCTCCCATCTGGTATTGACCAGGTTAAACTTCGCTTAACTTTGCTGATCTAACAAGAACCGGTGTGTCAATGTGATTATGCCGTATATATGACATATACATAGATCTGCTCAGTTAGTGGTGCCTGTTCCATGTTGATATATGATGTTAGAAATCACAATCTTACTTTCGCTTGCATTCTCCAATTTTAATATTTAGTCCTGATCATTTTTGGACATTTGCAAAGGTTGTTAGAGAACTTACTCGCTATAGATTAATCCCCACCCCACTTCACTTAGATTCATCGAGAAACAAAGTTAATGATACACGTAATTATGTATGCACTGTCTCGTCTTTGTTTCACTATTAGTTGTCTGCTAATTACGAATATCACAGTTTAGAAAATAATCCAGGTATACTTAAAAATAACATTATTACAATTATTGTAATTGCTACGAATACTATGCAAATATACTACTTATAGATAACAAAAATATGATTCTTAAATCGCCTTGTCATCGTACAATCTACTTTTAACTAATTATCTTAATATTACTGTCTGTATTACGTAATAATAACACAAACAGCACTACGCTATTGCTGTGTAACCGCCTTTTAATAAGTTCTGCTATTAATGAGGAGTTTACATTAGGCCATATCTTAATCTTAATCATTTCTAGATAAAGTTAGTCTGTTAACAGCGGTTTTCTTAAATAAACCGTCTTGCAAATAACCTATGTTAGCGATTTACAAAACATCACATATGGCTACAGTTTACGAAACAAAAACAAATAAAAGTTCTGAATCTCAAATTGCCCTGTCACAAAACTGCTAAGTTTAATACATATTTTCGTAGCCTATTTCGTCTTCCATATCTACAGAAACACTAACGAACGCTACTAGTTTCGGTACAATCGTCCTTAAAGTCACTTTCGAATTGAGAGACCGACATAGGCTTTTTAGCAGTTTTAACTTGATTTTCGTAGAGTGTCGGGTCGCCCATTTAAACACATATTCAAATTTATTATCGTCAGTGTTTTGTAGAATTCCATACCACACTAACTAACGAAAACTAATATGTTCTATATTTTCTTCCTAACAAATACTAAGGCTGACCCGACACTGCATGCGATTTACTGAGATACCCTGTACTTATTTATTTATTTATATATTCGTCATGTAAAAAAAATAAAGTAAAATGAAAACAATTAATAAATAAAGTAAGTAAAGATTGTTTCTTTTATGCATATCTAGCTTATAACATGCTAGTTTTTACCCCATTTTTGCTAAAAATGAAATGTGTTAATCTAAGCAGATGGCAAATATAGTTCATGTGTGTGTATACAAATATATATATATATAAATATATATATATATATATATATACATATATATATATACATATATATATATTAAGTATTCAAGTTCAAATATATTGATAAAATAAATACAAAACCAATATTTTTCAAAAGTGCTCAACACAAAGTAGAGTTATCAGTCTTGAGAAGACGCGTCTGCGTCAAAACACGAATTAATTAGTGTCAACTGTACCAACAATGTTTATTTAATTTCATGTATATATACATATATATATATATATATATATATATATATATATATATATATATATATATATATATATATATATATATATATATATGGGGTAGATAGTACTATATTAGTATGACACATTTTCATATTACTACTGAGCTCCACTCATTAATTAAAAACTGCTGAAGTAAATACTGTAACATATATATATTTATGAATAATATATTATTTCATAATATGAGTAGTTATGCTAAAACAGATATATATATATATATATATACATATAGACATATATATATATAAACAAATATATACATATAAAACTATATATATATATATATATATTATATATATATATTTATATAGTGTAACCACTTTAACGTACTCTACCTAAATCTACTTTCCCTTTTATTAGTTATAAAATCGTATTATATTAATATATGAAAATTCTAATATATTAGGACGCGTAAGTTAATAAATATAAGAAATAGCCGCACTCTGGTTCAAATTCTGATAAAGCATATTGCCTAACACACTCACCTACGACAAGCAGAAAGAGATGAAGAAAGAGAATAAAATTATGAACGGGCAATGTGAAGAAAGAAATACTTTAGTCGTTCAATATGAGGTTACTAAAATCAATAAAACTTCAAGACGGCCAAAATTTTCAGTGAACTGTTAATAAAACCGTACATAGTCTAACCAAAATTTCATAGGGATTCCTAGGTTGATCGAACACGTCTGCAAAATAAACAAAAAGTTTTCCGACCGAACAGAAATACTAATTTCCTGTGTCTGTGTTGATCAACGAAAACAATATTTTAATTTCTTCCTTGGCAAAAGAAAATATGCTTTTTCGGACAGAAACAAACGTCCTGATTGAAGAACCATTTAATGCTCTCAATGAATTAAACCAAGATCTTGTTCCTAGAGTCAACTAATTATTAATACGACATTGTTCATCCCAGAAAAACGGGAATATCGGCCATAATCGATTTCAAAAAGGTAAAATATATTTAATTCTTAATTTGAGAGATATTTACCCCGGATTGACTTTAGCGAACGTGTCAGGAACTTTTTTTTAAATTCCCAGTCTTATGTTATCTTCGACCCAAATTGCGTCAAAATATATTTGAACATCATCTGTTAGGATTTTTGAATACATAAACAATAAATTTCATTCTAAAAAGTATAATATTATCTTAAATTCATTGAACATCATCAATTGCTGCGTCATGTCTTTTTATATTCTGGTAAATTAATTTTTTTTAAAGATATAAAACATACCGTCAAATCAAACCTTACCAATTAATGTTTCCTAAAGTTGTTTACCTGTTTTAACACTCACTTTCACACACACACCTACACACACACACACATACATATATATATATATATATATATATATATATATATATATAGAGAGAGAGAGAGAGAGAGAGAGAGAGAGAGAAAGAGAGAGAGAGAGAGACATTATTAAATAACACGGAGTATTTTTGTTTGATGAGACTTTTTTTCCAAATAGTCTATTTCATGTTTCGGTATAATTGGTGTATGCATGTAAGTTCTGTGAGTTTCTTATTCCATTTTTCTTTCCTTTTCCGTGAGTACTTTTGATTTGATTCTTCAAATCATCTTCAGGCGGTGTTAGTCTTTGTGTCTTTATAAATATGTCTTTACTGTTGAGTTTTTTATACATAAAAAAATGAAAACATCTCAGACCTAAAACACATTAGGGAGAACCTATGTAATATATCAGTTTCAATGCCTCATGGAAGAATTTATCTCTAACAATAATTATGAAACTAATTATTACATCGATTTCACTACCACAACCCTTTACCAAAGACTCACCTAACATCTCTTCATCGCTAGTTCTATTTGCCAACACCTAGAAAAACATGACTGCCCTCTTCTCAATATAAACACATCTTAGTAAACACTACTATAATAATACACCATGATACCAACATCAAAAATGTTTTAATCTTTGAAGCCCTTTACATACAAACTAAGCATCCCACAATAAATAATGTGAAATACGAAACTAGTCACAACATTTTAAATGTTCTAGCATAATAATAAACGTTACAAAATTCTTAGCTGTTCAGCAATCATACTTTAGAATCTTTCACGCGCTTAGAACGTAATACAATTCTTAGCTGTTAAACAATCATACTTTAGAAACTTTCACTCGCTTAGAACGTAATCACGTTCGAATGTGACATTTCAATATGATACATGCTCTTTTTAAAGTTGTAAATTACTAGCCATTTAAAAAAAACTGAACAGTAAAGACATATTTGTAAAGACACCAAGACTAAAATGATTTAACGTCTGAAAATGATTTAACGACAAAAGAAAGAAAAATGGAACAAGAAACTCATGGAGCTTACATACACCAATTTTACTGAAATACTGAATAGACTATTCGAAAAATGTAAAGAATAAAAAAAGGCTTATAAAGCAAAACAACTTTGTGTTATTTAATAATGTTTACATAAATGAAAATATGCTGCCTAAATACACACACACACGAAACAGAACAGTAAAAGTGTACCAAAAGTGATTGTTTGAAAAAATCTTTCGTAAGATAAATAAAGTATTGGCCTTTGGAATGTTACAACATCTTTTTTATAATGTTGTCATATCGGATATTTCCCATTTGCACTCATCAGAAACACAAAACATTCTCAATTCGAAAAATTATACATTGTGATGTGACAAAAATAATAGTCCGAAAATCAAAAACGAACTCGAATTGAATGTCCTATCATCTACAGCGTCTAAACCTCAGCCCCTTTCTTTTCTCAAACCCTAAGGCAAATTCACTAACACTCTCACTCTCCACTTTTTCACTGCTGCCTTTCCAAGCTTTCCATATTCATTTCACTCTTTGCCACTATTGACTTCTCACAGCCTGGACCCTCGTTCAGCGCTCTTAGTAGCCACGGCTACCACTTTTCTTATCAACCCATCATGTCAACCCAATATTTCGATGTACTTGCATGACATTTTTCTTAAAAGTATCATCCTGAGGAAGTTTAACAATAAAGACGAAACGTTGATGAATATATAAAAAAATATCTCTTGGTTTCTCCTTTTTAATTTCTCATTACGTCGAATTACTCGCATCCTTCCTTTCTCATATATATATATATATATATATATATATATATATATATATATATATATATATATATATATATATATATGGGAAGAGAAGGATGAAGGTAATCCGACGTGATGGTAAAATGAAAAAGGAAAACCAAAAACTGGATGTTTTTTTATGTGTACATCAACGTTTCGTCTTTATTTATAAGACTTCATCAGGATGATGATATAGGGAAAAGATATCATGCAAGCACAGATTCATGTAGGGTAGACATGTTGGGAAGAAAAATAAAATAAAATGAAAAATAATGGCAGCGTCTTGCTGGACGTCCGTACTTGTTAGAGGACGTCCAACAAGACGCTGCCATTATTTTTCATTTTATTTTATTTTTCTTCCCAACATGTCTACCCTACATGAATCTGTGCTTGCATGATATCTTTTCCCTATATCATCATCCTGATGAAGTCTTATAAATAAAGACGAAACGTTGATGTACACATAAAAAACATCCAGTTTTTGGTTTTCCTTTTTCATATATATATATATATATATAATGAAGAAGAATGGAAAGGAATTAGAGAAGCAAAAGCCAAATCAAAATTCAATTCAATTGCTCAGAGCAAGGTATTATCCGCAAAAAAAGGCAATTTATTCAAGTTAAATTTTCCTTAAGCCAGGCTTTTCAAAGATCAAAATCTTATCCTCAGAGGAAGTCGCTGGGATAGATAAATTGGCAAAGGCCAAGATTTAAAATTTGAAAAAATAAAATAAAAGTTGTAGGGGAAGAAACACAGGGCAAAATTCTGCCCGAATGCAAGCAAATGTCCGATTCCTAAAAAGTCCGGTGTCGAAAAGTCCAGCGGAGAGAATGAGATGTAGATAGGTAGGTCGTTAAAAGGCCCGAAAGGTTGTGAGAGAGGATTCAAAGTTAAATTCCAAGAAGCCACAACTTCAGGTGCGGCGAAAATAAAAAATCCAAAGGGTAAAATGTCCAATAAGAGGTACGCTCGTGGAAGCAGGCAAGCAGGCTCATTCTACCTGCTCTATCCTGGATATTGAGCTGTATACTCTTCACAATAGGTTTTACTTTTCCTAAAAGTTCGCTTTTAGTACACCACTTTATATATATATATATATATATATATATATATATATATATATATATATATATATATATATATATATATATGATAATTTTTATTTACACAGACATGTAAAAAATCTGCGACACTGGCATGTTGATGTTATCGATCAACAGTTATTATAAACTGAGATCTCATCAGGAAGAGTTAGAATCCGATCTTAACATTAGATCATATTTGGAAATCATAAACATGATCATATATAAAAGCTCTATTTCACATTGAGCACTTTTTATAACCCCGGTTTAAATTCTTTGGATTACTACCCTGTGGATGTTTTACTTGGATTATATATATATATATATATATATATATATATATATATATATATATATAGGGTAAACCGGGGTATTAGGCACCCCCTTTTTCACTGAATCAGTGTTTCATCTCAATTAAAGTTAGTTTTCAAACTTTCTCTGGACTATCATGGGCAAAATATATTTGTGATTCCTTGTTTAAACAAATACCAGTTGACTCGTGTTCATCAGAGTAGAAAATATTTTTATTGAATCGTTTAAAATCTCAAGTTTGCTTTTCCCAAATTTCAGTTACCTGGGGCAATAAGCACCGGGGCTACTGTTTGCAAAAATCACACAGCCATTCGTCATTTTGGAGGTCTTCAAATGAAATTTTGATGCTGGTGCACTGTATGCGATACCAGGAATCACACATATCACACTGAACCCAGTAAATGCTATCCCCTATACCACATTTGCAACATTCACCAGTGTCAGAATCCCTTGATGTTGACAGTGGGCTTCTTGATCCTGGTGGTGATGGTGTTGCCTGCCTTGGTGTTCTTTTATCCCTGCCCTTCCCCTTTCCTTTCCCTCTGCCACATTCTCTGGATGCTGCTCTTTAGCAGCAGATGTCTCCATGAGTCTCATGACACTTTCATCTGCTGTGAGGCTTTCCCCATATCGGAATCGCTGTATTCTAGCTGATCTCCTTCTTGGGGAGTCAGACTGAAAGTGGTGAGTAAGTTGTTTGAGGAAAAAGTCTTTTAGTGGGGCAGATGAAGATGAAGTCGGAGAGGAAACAGGCACGTCTGAGCATGAGGGGCCTGGAGTAGGGGCAGATGATGAGGGGCCTGGAGTAGGGGGCAGTGCAGCCACTGGAGCAGCTGGTGTGAAGGAAGATGTGGAGGGCTCTGTTTGAGCAGTGACACGAGGTTGATTTTCCAAAGTGACCATCTGGGCATTGAAAGGACAGATGCCTGTGCAACTGAATCCTGATTTGATGATCTTTGGCTTGAGGGGTTCATCTATGAGTGCCTTACGCATCATGGGAAAGTCCTTCTTTCCCACTGGCCCTGTGTGTGTTCGGGCAAATTTGCGGAGGAGGGACTGCCACTTCAGTTTCACAGGCCTGAACACGGCACGATCAAGTGGTTGCAGGTGGTGTATCATGTGAGCTGGAAGTCGCATCAGCACAACATTATTTGCTCTTGCCTTTTCCACAAGGGCCAAAGAGAGGTGTGATGCATGACCATCAAAAACAAGAAGTCATACCTTGTCACTGACATCACGTGTGTGGTTCAAGAAAATATTTTCAAACCAGTTCAAGAACTGCGGGGCCTCCATCCATCCTTTTGAACTGACTGTATACGCAGCATCTACAGGTCCACCCTGTGTCCATGCCTGGTAGAGGTTTTTCCCTTTGTAGACAACATAGGGTGGAAGTAGCTTGCCACTAGCAGATGCTGCACAGTTAACAGTTATCTGCTCCCTTCCAGAACCCCCAATACTCTGATTAACTCCCTTCGATCCCTTTGCTGCTAAAACAGTGTCTGTTTTGAGGTCCGTTACAAAGCCCGTTTCATCTGTGTTGAATAATTGAGCCGGCAAATCTTTTATCCCCGCCTCTATGAGACCTTATCAAGAAGCTTAAACCAGTGGGCGATGACTTCAGGGTCCTCTGCCTTTGCACGAGCAGTGCTGGGGTGCTCAGTCTTACGAGGCACTATGTCTGGATGACGGCGTAAAAACCCTTGTAGTCAGTCATACCCTGGACGACCATTTACAAAAGGAGTCTCTATGCTGTGAGTTTGAACAAACTCCATTACAGTGTCTTTGACCTCCTCAGAAGTGAATCCCCAGCCCCATCTTGCCATAAGCTTGATGCACTCATCAAGCTCATTTTCATGAGCAGGAGACAGTACTGCTTCCCTCCCAACATGCGCATTGATAGGGATTTTCCCAGACGTTCTCCTGAGCAATGACTTTTTGTTCACTTTGTAATACTTGGCTGCTTGATTGGCAGACATCTGCTTCTTCATGACAGCCTCGTATGCAGCAATCATCTCCTCTGACTGGCTTAGATTCCTCCTTCCACCCTCAATCTTCTTCCGATAGTTGCGAACCATCTGTGAACAAAAAAAAATTAACGGGGCATTAGGCACCTGTGTACCCAAGTATTATTGGAACGATTTCATTAAAAAAAAGTTGACTTGTTATTACAAATTTCTGGTTTTATATAACTTCCCCAATAATAAAAACAGGCCGAACTTAAATAATAATCATGTTTCTTATTACTTACATCACTGTAAGCTATTTTAAACTCTTTTCGTTCAGAAAAATACAGACATGGGGCATTAAGCACACCCTTCTTTAAAAGATCGACATATTTTGTTAACAAATAAATTAAACACAATTATGTGCATTATGCTTAGATGAGTACCAGTACAAAGCAATTAACATGCTAAAAGCATAAAAAACGGGCAAGTTAAATTTGCAGCAGCTTTTAAAATGGCTGTGGAAATTATGAACAATTTGATAGGCTGTGGATGCATACCACCATGACACACTTTCCAGCTCTGAAAAATGAAAATCTGAATTAAATCAAGTGTAAAAATGTTTCGGTACTTACCTCTGATATATTTCAATTCTTCAGCAGCAAAGGTACAGTTTGCCGGCTCAGTGGTTTCGCAGAGAAACAAAGTTTTGTGCAGTTGCCCTTCTGGAGTAAAAAGTTGTGAACTGTGTTTCAAAATGGCTGCAGACGTAGAGTGAAAACAGCTTCTGAACTTGCCACAAAAAGGACTACTTTTGCTTGGCTCATCAAATACTACTCTTGAGAAACAGAGCCTGTGATTGGTTAGCGATCAGACAAGATTATTGCTTATTTCCCTATAAGTGCCATAGTAATGCTATAGAGAGGTTTGTGAACCTTACCTAGTTGCTGGTGCATAATGCCCCATGGTGCTTAATACCCCGGTTTACCCTATAACTTTAAAATAACATTTAAAGGAATTATATCAGAAGCTCACATATGCATGATTGTCATTAAGTTCATTTGACTTCCAGATATTCCATTTTTTATATTTCTTTAAATTTTGCTACTTCATACTAGCTCTTTGTGCGTTAGTGATGCAATGCCTGGGTATGTCAATTTTCATATTTATCTAGCTTCTACTGTTTTATAACTCAATGAAATAATTTTTAGTAAAATTTCGAAGAAAAAAATACGCAGCCTTGATTTTGCATGAACGAGTACATAACTACAATAAATATATTTACATATTGTTTTCATCGCCAAAAATCAATTAAAGTATATTTTATTGCAAGGATAATTCGCTTTGAACTATTTATTTGCGAATTATCAAAAAAGTTATTTTTTATGTTCATGTAATGTTTTATCTTATTATATTATGTTTATTATTTTACATTTATAAAATAGGTATCCAGTTAAAAAATCTTTTAGACTTACATAAGATTTGAACTTGGGTATTTACATGGTAACTCAACTGCTTTACTAATATGTATTTTGTTTAATGCTGTTTGTCAACTAATCACATGTTTCTATTTGCGTAATACAGACAAACTCTAAAAAGCCATAGCTGTTTAATACTATATAGATTTTTAGTCATTATATCTTCGCTACCTTAAACTACGTTTTACGGCGAGAAATTTCATCAACACATTTTGAAAATAGTCGATAAAACATGAATAAATTGTCATATAGCTAAAATGAAAAAGCAAAAATACACGTTTTCCAATAAAATTGAAAACTAATTGGATACACGCCGAGAGCATACCTCTTATTGTCCAACTGGCTCAGCTGGCTGCAATAACAGAGTGCCAGCTGTGTATGTGTGTAAAAAAATGAAATCTATCATTACACCAGACATTTTCCCCCGTTTCATTTTCGTATATATTTTCTTACCTGGGGCATTTTTAGTTTACTGGTACCGACATGTCTATATAACTATTCACGATGGCAGCTGAACTGAATATTTTTTTTAAAGTGTCACTCTCTGTATTAAAACAATCTGACAAGATTTTGAATTTTGTAAATTTGAGAGAAACACGTTAGAATTTTTTTTATTTATTTATTTTTAATCGAATATCTACGGAATGAAAAGTAAAATAAGAGAAAATCAAAATGATTTTTTCAAACCTACTTAAAATATCGTGAACATCACTAAATTGTATATATATATATATATATATATATATATATATATATATATATATATATATATATATATATATGGGTGTGTGTGTGTGTATAAACAAGATTTTGTTGCATTATAAAGGTCAAGATTTTATTTAATGTACGAAATATTTTTTTTTCAAAACAATCACTTTTAGTACGATTTACGGTTCCGTTTTGTTCAACCGAAGTCCAACCGATATGTGTACGTCAATATCAGATCTTCCCTCTCTGAACTCACCAGAAAAACACAAAATAAAGACAAGAACAGTATACATGCCTTCTTTAGGTTGTTATTTAAACGCCGTCATGGATGGAAGGGTATTCAATGTAATTTTTTATCGGATTTTTATATTTTATCGCATTGCAATGTATATTTTTGTCTAATTAAGACCTTTTTTGTTTTTCTGGTGAGTTCAGAGAGGAAAGAACCGATATTGACATACAAATGTCGGTTGGTCTTATGTTTAACAAAACGCACTCGTTAATTGTACCAAAAGTGATTGTTTTGAAAAAAATGCTTATTAAGATAACTAAAACCTTGGCCTTTGGAATGTAACAAAATGTTGTTTATTTATACATGTTGATACTCATCGAGCTTTCAATTGTAATGGGTTGGTATGCATAAATAATAGAAGATATAGGCTAAAACATATTTTCGCACTCATATATATATATATATATATATATATATATATATATATATATATATATATATATATATATATATATATTATATTGAGTCTCCGTCTCCAAATTAAATGTCAACAAAAATCTGCCCTGAAGTTTTTTGTCACCATAAGTAATTAATTAGTATTAATAAATGTGTCCCTATTAGTAATCAAACTTTGTTCATAACAATAATTATTTTCAATTCTCTGATAATATTCTTCGTCATCGAACGCAAAATCCGTCTATCACTTACGCCCTTATCCTCAAGTAGCTTTTGGTCTTGATAAGTGTGCCTACTTAGTAAAAAAATGTTTTTTTGTTAAATGGCTCAATATCAAATTATATAGAGCTATTAATATATATAAAACGTCATATATATATATAGAATAACTAAAAATTTAACAAATCAGACAAATAATTATTCCGATTATCAGTGGTCTGGAGATAAAAATACAATTTCCACAATCCGCCATTTATTAAAAGTATCACGAAAAATATTCAACCTAGAAAACGCCGGATTTAACACTTTCACTCTGCTTTATCCCCTGACCAGAGATTCGATACAGTGAGAACTGCACCAGAATACAGAATGATAAACGAAGAAGATAAGAAAAAATAGAAAAAGGAAAAAGAGGGAGGAGTATTATGATTACGTAAAGTAAATACACGCTTTTTTATTTCGTTTCGGATGCATTTTGAACACATTTGATACAGTTTCCTAAAAGCTACAACCCTTCTTTATTAATTTACCGACAAAGTCAGATTTCCACTTTGCACTGTAGCAAGAAATGCTTTCTTGTAAAAATAATATTTTAAATTATGTGTATCGTAAATAATCTTTCTCTCACTATATATATATAGTCATCCACATACAGCCTGTTTCGCCGTTTCACAGCTCATCAGTGCGGCTAGACCAGTTAGTGTCTCAAGCCGGGATCGAAACGCAACCGTCGAGCTGACAGTCGGCGATGCTAACCCCTACGCCATCATGCGACACTGACTGAATGTAAGTGATATCTCAATGTAACGAAATGTAAACATTGCAAATGCCTGAGCTCGAAATTAGTTTTACCTAATGAGCATTGCCTTAAAGCTAATGGCCGTTGACGATACCCTTACAAAAATAAGCTCTACCCGGAGGGAGCTTTTTATAGTCATCCACATACAGCCTGTTTCGCCGTTTCACAGCTCATCAGTGCGGCTAGACCAGTTAGTGTCTCAAGCCGGGATCGAAACGCAACCGTCGAGCTGACAGTCGGCGATGCTAACCCCTATATATATATATATATATATATGTGTGTGTGTGTGTGTGCGTGTGCATATATCGTATACTCAGTGAGCATTAAAACTAAGAAAAGCACATGTTATTCTTATTCTATAGTATTCTACAGTGAACACTTATTCCGTTGTATATTAAATTAAAACTAAGAAAAGCACATGTTATTCTTATTCTATAGTATTCTACAGTGAACACTTATTCAGTTGTATATTAAATTAAAACTAAGAAAAGCACATGTTATTCTTATTCTATAGCATTCTACAGTGAACACTTATTCCGTTGTATATTAAATTAAAACTAAGAAAAGCACATGTTATTCTTATTCTATAGCATTCTACAGTGAACACTTATTCCGTTGTATATTAAATTAAAACTAAGAAAAGCACATGTTATTCTTATTCTATAGTATTCTACAGTGAACACTTATTCCGTTGTATATTAAATTAAAACTAAGAAAAGCACATGTTATTCTTATTCTATAGTATTCTACAGTGAACACTTATTCCGTTGTATATTAAATTAAAACTAAGAAAAGCACATGTTATTCTTATTCTATAGTATTCTACAGTGAACACTTATTACGTTGTATATTAAATTAAAACTAAGAAAAGCACATGTTATTCTTATTCTATAGCATTCTACAGTGAACACTTATTCCGTTGTATATTAAATTAAAACTAAGAAAAGCACATGTTATTCTTATTCTATAGCATTCTACAGTGAACACTTATTCCGTTGTATATTAAATTAAAACTAAGAAAAGCACATGTTATTTTTATTCTATAGTATTCTACAGTGAACACTTATTCCGTTGTATATTAAATTAAAACTAAGAAAAGCACATGTTATTCTTATTCTATAGTATTCTACAGTGAACACTTATTCCGTTGTATATTAAATTAAAACTAAGAAAAGCACATGTTATTCTTATTCTATAGTATTCTACAGTGAACACTTATTCCGTTGTATATTAAATTAAAACTAAGAAAAGCACATGTTATTCTAATTCTATAGTATTCTACAGTGAACACTTATTCCGTTGTATATTAAGTTTAAAAGACTCCGTATGACAGATTTTCCAAGCAAGTACTTTCAAGCTGAGACTGAAAGCCGACCATTTTATCAACAGTTGGAGTTCCTACCCACTATGCTATCAGCACGAGCAAAATAAATAGTAATGCTTATATACGCATTATAAGATGCCTAGACAACTCTTGTTTACAAAGAGAATACATATGCAAAGAACATTACTTCATCGATAAATGGATGCACTTTTGAAGATTATTGTTTTTTTATTTCCTCCAGTGTAGATGGGAACATCAACTAGTAAAGTCGGTTTTCCATCCGTTTATCTTCTTTTTCCACTCCATCTTCAGATCATCATCATCATCATCATCATCATCATCATCATCATCATCATTATCATCATCACTATCATTGCAAGCATTCTCTAAAGTAATCGATATTTGTTTCGATTTCAAATTTTTTATATTAGCGTCCTGATCTAAAATCGATAATACGCCAGGGGAGAGAGGTGAATGTTATTCAACTCATAGACTCTCAGGAACACTCTATCGATTTCATTTGTTACGAAAGCTTCTGTGGTCATCCACATTTTAAATTTAAAGCGTTTCAATAACACAGCGCCAACTTATTAGTGTAATGCAATTTAAACTAAAACAGCATTGAATCGCGCTGGGATTATTCCAGAGAAAGAATGGCAGATTCGTTTGAGTTAGTATGATACAACTTTGTTGACCGTCTCAATTCTGTTGCATTCTTGCCAATATCCCTAAGTGATAGCGATACTATGGAACTGACTGGATTCGAAATTGTCACCACCAGGTCGTCAATCAAGGTCGTTATCCACTTAACCACCGTTACCAGAGATAAAAACAAATAAACTAAAACAAATGAAATAGACTTGTTGAAATTAAACCGAAATCACTTAACACTATGTGTGACTCTTGATAAACAAAAATTACCACAAAGTAAAAAATGAGACGTTAAACGATCACTTTTCTGAGGCACAGGTTAGAACACCGTACGAGTCTCATTTTTCACCAATCTCTTACAAGTCTCAATCTATCATTTTTACACTCTCTCACTGTATGTTATTTAGCTTCCCGCTCTTATTCTATATGTCGTCTATAACTATTTATTCCGCTACCTTCTCTCTCTCTCTTCTCTCTCTATTTTTCTCTCAATTTTTATTTCTATCTCTCCCTCTTTCCGTTTATTATCAGTCAAATTAATGAAGACATAATAGTATAGAAATATTAAAATAGTCTATTATAAACGGAAGAGAATATTACTCCAAATAGTAATACAATTTAATCAGTAGTTTTAAAAGAGAGATAGATATAGAAAAAGAGAGAGACAGACAGATTTAGGCGAATTTTGGATTTTTTTTATTTTATATATTTTTTAATTTAATTGGCTTTGCAAACGCACTCTTCCTTGTTAAATTAAGTTAACTTATAATATAATTGCATAGGTAACCCAACGGGTCATATTGTATTAATATATATATATATATATATATATATATATATATATATATATATATATATATATATATACATATATATATATATATATGAAATAATAATTATCCACAGATGCTCGTTTCGCCGTCTACAGCTCTTTAACGTGGTTGAATTTTGGGTGAGATTCGAAACCGCGATTACAGTTACTGCAATCGAGCGCCCTTGTTGTCGTTAGGCTACGGAACGTTGCCAGAATTACTGGACATTTTATTGCTCATAAATGTGTACACATTAACTTTGTTTGTTTTGGGCGATAGAAGAAAGTGAACGCGTGCAATTATCTACGGGTGAGCATTTACCGAAATATATATATATATATATATATATATATATATATATATATATATATATATCATTATACATGTGAGGGATTCAGAAGACTTCAGCTAATATTGATTTCTTCATCCTCTTCTGTTAATTAACCATCTGTTCATCTTTTTATTCTTTTATTTGTCTGTGTTTTCTTTATCATCATTGTTAGTAGTAGCAACAGTAATATTAGTAGTAGATGCAGCTTTATTATAACTTGTGCGCTTTTCAATTTGGCAGGTGTTGGTGCTCTTACATTCGCTTTTAGAATCAAATTGCACATGAAAACACGGAATTAGAATATTTTCGATAAATCTTTCAATTACGAATATTTGTCTATGTCTGCTCTTAAACGACTGATCGATATGACTTAAAGCAATTCATATCGTAATGATATCTAAATGGACCGATGGTAAAACGCAAGAAAATCACATTTTCGAAGCGTTTATACACATCTCGCGGTTATACACTAGTTCACTTGAATTAAATACTAAATACTTACACTCGCATAGATAAGTAGTGCTTTTAAAGATGATAGTTGATATGCACCCAAATATACCCTTTTCTGTTGACATGAACATATATATATATATATATATATATATATATATATATATATATATATATATATAGTACTCCAGGTAGGGTAAAAATCCACAGGGTAGAAATCCAAAGAGAATCAAACCGGGCTTATAAGAGAGTGCTCAATAAAAATATAGAGCTGTATTGTGAATGTTTTTATTCAAACATGTACACGGTCTGCTACACTGGCATGTCGATGTTATCGATCTACAGCTCTCAAGACCTGAGGTCTCATCAGACAGATATTTTTTATGATCCAACCTGGTCGCTGCATTCCAGGAAGAATAAAGTCAAGCAAAGAAGAAGAGGAGAAAGAAATAAAAGTCATGTGACCGATTTTAAAATATAATTGCCGTTAGAAATTAATATTTTCATTTTTTTATCCAACGTTGAGCTGGGGTAGAAAGGGGGGGCGAGGAAAAGAAAAGAAAAAGAAAAGGAAGACAAATATATTTGCCGTTAGAAAAGTTTAATTTACAGCTATTTGTATTTTTATTTTTTATTTTTATCCGACGTTTAGCTAGGGTCTGTGAACGGTGCTCGCGCCCTATGAGCGTGTGAGATTATTATTTCCCTGCGCTGATGAAAGTCATAAGCTCGAAACGACGTCGTACGTTAGTAAAAATATTTTTGAAAATATTTAAAATAATTGAATATTATTATAAGCCCCTTCCAAGTAAAATTGCAAGTTGACCACTGTTGGAAAGATTAAAAAATAAACATTCACCTAAAAGCCTCCGTGCAATTCTCCGATCCGGTCGTTGAGTTCTATCGAATGTTAAGGTGTCAACACTCGCCATTTCAGTGTAAACATCACTTAATTTCTCCGTTATTATGTGACAATCCCTCGTGGCCTAATGGCACTAGGTGAACACCTACAGATTCAAGATATATCTGTGTTCGCCCCCTATGACAGTCTGAGAATTGTTATTTCACCGCGCTGATGAGAGCCATAAGCTCGAAACGACGTCGTACGTAAGTAAAAATATTTTTTTAAATATTGAAAATTAAAATTTTATATTATATATATATATATATATATATATATATATATATATATATATATATACTTATTTTAGGTAATCGAGTGGGCTATCATATCATATGTTACTATTAAGATTAGTATTAGTATTACTATTGTTATTGTCATATAATCTGATGATTTATTTTTATAGGTAATTTGGGATATTGTTGATAATGTTACGAGTTAATTTCTTAGAGTTTATTATTGTCATATAATCAGATAATTTACTTAAAATAACATGGTTTTGCGAGTGTTTTCATCAGATAACACGTTAAAAACACGTTAAATTAAATTGCTTTATTTGTGGATTGATGTGAACTGCATATATATACGTGTGTGTTTCTGTAGATGTATATATATATGTGTATATATGTGTGTATATGTATATTATATATATATATATATATATATATATATGTGTATATGTGTGTGGGTGTGGGTGTGCGTGTATATATATATATATATATATATATATATATATATATATATATATATATATATATATATATGATGTATGTGTATTTCGGCAGCAAGTCGCTAATTAGACATGCGTCATTAAATACCACGGAGTTTTCTTTCTTTACGATTTTTTTGGTCAATTTCTCGACTATATATATATATATATATGTATGTGTGTGTGTATATATATGTACATATGTGTGTGTATGTACGTGTATATACATGCCTGTGTATGTGTATATATGTGATATGGGCTCTGACCTTGAATGTCTAGTGTCTGTTTTCAAATCTTTTCTTATGTCCCTCCGCACCCCAATATACTTCTTTAGTCGCCAGACAGTAGATGTCACTTTCCAAAGGGCAGAGGCACGGTTGAGAACTGGTGATTTTTGACACGCGGACCTAATTTCTTGTGAGACATTGAATACCCTCCCCGCCCGTTTTTTACAATTTCCCAATTTCTCTTTATGTATATGTCTTCTTCTTCCCTCTCCGTCAGAAATCATGTAATTCCCCCCTCCCTATAAAATTATAGATTAAATATGCTTCAAATTTCTCCCTCTCTCTAAATATGTATTAGATATGTTGTCACTCCCTCTCTCTCTAATAATATTTGAATTGTTGAATGTCAATTTCCCCTTTTTTTCAGTTTCAAAATTGTAATGATCTAAATTGGATGCTTGACAATACCAGAAGGTTAAAATAAATTATTGGATCGATGATTACTATATATATATATATATATATATATATATATATATATATATATATATATATATATCAGTTTACGTTGGTACTTCTGGTATCTCACATGGTTATAAACTGTAGTGTTATTCTGGGTGAAAACTGACTTAATTGTTTAAACATTAATCGTATGTTGATCGGTACTGCGGAAGATCCATGAACTTAATAACTGTTCTGTTTGTAAAAATAAAAAGTTGCATAGTAAACGACTTATAACCCTCTTCTCTATTTAAGATTTTAAATAATAATTTTACTATATATTCACTGACATTTTAGTAACCTTAAAGTTGTTTACCTCTGAGGATACGTATACTTTCATTTCTTTGAAATTTTCAGATATAAACGCTTTAAATATCTTTATATGAACAAGGGCATGATATGGTAGGGCAGAAAAACCCCAGCAGAGTGCTCGATTAATTAAGAAATCCGAGATTTAGAAGGATTAAGAGCGTAAATATTTATTTATAAAATACAGAAATTCAATGTAACATCAGTACCGTCGGTTTCAAAGCAGGGGGTTAATCCCGATTATTGTCAGCTGATAAACATTTTAGAAATGGTGGAAGTTATTTGGTCACGCCTAAGATCACGTAGGATGTGATTTGTGTGATTTGTGGGTAAGGGGTTAAATTTAGATTTTAATATTTAATTTTTTAATATATATAAAATGGTTATTAATTAAAATAAAGTAAGAAAAAAGCGGGGTTTGTTATATATATAAAAAATATGTGTAAGAAATCCTGTAGGGCAGAGGTCGGGGCCCCCACACATAAGACTATCTAAAGTGTTCTACGAACTTTATCGAAACCTTTCTTTATAGCCACGTAACAGTCTGTTTTTAATATCTCCGAACAGTGCTTAACTGTAATCTCTTTAAGGGGCTTCATACCAATATTTACAAAGAAATATTAATTTATTATTACTTACATATACATATATATCTAAAAAGACACCAAGGTGTATATTCTAATTGTATTAATGCCGACCCATCTATCATGGCATCAATTAAAATGTATATACGTACGTTCTCCAATTCGGCGATGTTTACGTAGTTATATAACCCTTTGGTAATGGATGATTGTTTGAATGATATTTTTTATTTTTTTATGTATTTTCATTTCATCCTTTATATTCGTGAAAACGTGCCAGATATGTTTATCGATTCATTCAAGTCCTCCTAGCATCGCCACCAGTGTCTACAAAACACATTGTATTCATTTTGCAGAAAACAATTGATGATAAACTTGGATGATTGTTGGCGGGACACACTGCCGTAAGGTTACGAGGACACCTGTGGCTTAGTCCGTCTGTTCAGTTTGTGAAATAGATTAAATCACTAAACGCAGCAACAATACGATCACATTACTGTGCATCGATAAATATATATGTTGTTGGTATTTGATAAAAGAAAAGGTATCTGCGTATTTTCACATTATCAGTTATCGATTACTGTAAGTAAGTATTTAATACTAACGGAACCCGTGGACATTCCGCAATTGTATCTTTCATCTGTTGTGTATTGCTTCTCTGCATTCTATGGACCTCCGGCGCGAACACAGACACCACGATATGATCGTACTCACTTTGTTTAAACTGAAACATAGTTGTCTAAGTACTCTATAATGATTTATGTAGTTTCGGAATATATTTTGTGTGTGTTTATCTCGTAGAGTGATATATTTCCATTCTATGGATGCCCAGTGCGAACGGATATCCCACAATAGTATTGTACTCACTTTGTTTAAACTGAAACATATTTATGTAAGCACTCTATTATAGTGTATGTACTTTCAGAATATATCTGGTTGTAGGGGGTCTATTTCTTAAATCCATATAGAAGTTTGTCACATAGTTCCATTCTATAAATGTCCGGCGCGACTCCCAATGATAATATTGTACCATCTTTGGACAGAACATGAATTACACTTTGATAATAGCCCGAACGCCAATAAAGTATATTTTAGTTCGAGTTTCACGTTCAACAAACCCGCACCATCAGATTACATTTTAAGAATGATCTTTTTTGTCATTTCATCTTCGGCATTCGGCCGATCCCATCCTTTAAAAAGAGGTGACGGCTGATAATGTACATTCGAATATGATATTATCTTAACGTATTATTATATAGATCAGAATCATCAAGCAATACATTTATACATTTCTTTATCGCCAAATAATTAGCCGCCTAGGATAAGAATAAACACCTAAAAAACGTACAACGATATCTATATGGAGGTATTGAATATTTTACGCACACATATGTATGTCATTATATAATATAAACAGGAGTTTGCATAACATAGGTGGTTTTACGTTCATATAGACGTGGTGCTTGAGTGATGTTAACTACTGTGTCGGGCTAAACCCATTATCATCAGCTGCAGTCCTTACAGGCGGTCGAATGAACACAGTCCAAATCGGATAAAGGAACTATTCTGTAGATATATCGATAGCCGTACGTATAGATAAACAGATATGATGAATATATTATAATTTAAAAAGGCCAATGTAAAAAAATTTAAATTGACTATTAAACGACAAATAATCATATATATACACTTATATATATATTATACATACACTTATATATATATATATATATATATATATATATATATATATATATATATATATATATATATATATATATATATATATATATATATATATATGGGAAAAACTGAAACAATGTTTCAGACAATATGTAAAAATAAAAATGGAATAAAGAATAAGCAATTCAACAACTAACAAAAATAAACTCAAAAACTCATGTTGTAAAGTTCCACCGAGATATTTCGGCCGTAGATACGACCATTTTCGATCAGTTAATAAACTTTATTAATAAACTTTATTAATAAAGTTTATTAACTGATCGAAAATGGTCGTATCTACGGCCGAAATATCTCGGTGGAACTTTACAACATGAGTTTTTGAGTTTATTTTTGTTAGTTGTTGAATTGCTTATTCTTTATTCCATTTTTATTTTTACATATATATATATATATATATATATATATATATATATAGGTAAACAATGAAATGTTAAATTCCAATGAGCAAGCCTTTATTCATTTTATTGACGAAATTCAAAATAATTCAATGTAACATGACAAGTGTTTCGCTCACAAACAAACAACCAGGTATAAACATATAATTACCATGATATTCCGTTCATGCAGTTCATCAGAAAACCAACAGATCACTCACGGAAGAATAGTCTCAAGCCAAAATAATGCAAAATAATGTTTTACATGCATTTTACATAGTAACCAGTTCCTTAAAGGAACAAAAGATTTCTTCATTAGCGACGTTGGATTTGAGTTGAAAAATACTTGTAATCCAGGTTTCGAATCGCATGACCGGTAGTGAATAGTCATATCTCTATGCTGATGAGTCCCGGTTTAAGGACGAAACGTATACGTACAAAGATAATAAACAATAACAAATATGTATATATATATATATATATATATATATATATATATATATATATATAAATCTTAACCAAGGAGTTTACAAACCATACATGAAAGACAACTATGATCCAATATACGTAAATCCAAAATCAAACCATCCACCAAGCGTTATTAAACACATACCGTTTTCCATAGGTCATAGAATTAGCAATAATTCTTCTAATGAAGAAATTTTCAATAACAATAGTAGTGCTTACTATGATGCTCTGAGTAATAGTGGTTATATTAACACGACTATAGAATATCAAGATAATAGGAATAGAAATAAAAATAAGACAAATAGAAAACGAAAAATTATTTGGTATACACCTCCGTTTAACCAACTAGTTAAATCAAAGATTGGACATATGTTTCTTAACTTGTTAAATAAGCATTTCCCAATTAATAACCCATTGCATACAATCTTTAACAAAAACACAATTAAACTTAGTTATAGTTGCACTAATAATTTAGAAAAAATAATCTAAGGTCACAATAGATAAACACTAAAGGATAATGATACAAACAACGTAAGTAGCATACAAGATAATGAATGTAATTGTAGAAATAAAAGTGAGTGCCCGTTACAAGAAAAATGTTTAATGAAAAATGTGGTATATCTAAGTACAGTTTTCCCAGAGAATGATCCGAATTTGAAAAAAATATACATAGGGGGTACAGTACTGACTTTAAGGATAGGTATAGAAACCATAAATGCTTATTTAACAACATAGATACTGATAGAAAAGGCACTTCATTATCTAGATATATTTTATCTCTAAAAAGAAATGGCATAGTTCCTGTAGTGAAATTGAGTATTTTAAAAAAGGCACCAGTACCTACACTAAATAACCCTACTTGTTTTCTGTGTTTAAATGAAAAACTGGCTATAGTTTTGTTTCCTAATAAGAATGCTTTACTAAACCAGGGGACGAGGTGGGTTACAATTGCAGGCACTTCAAAAAGTTCACTTTAGAAAAGTATTGTGAGAACGATGTAAACATAAGTTTAAAATAAATAAATAAATAAATAGAAATAAAAACTTAAAATAAATAAATAAATATATAAATTAACAATAGGTAAATAAAAAATAAAAACCAAGATTAGAAATTAAAATCATTATTTCTTTAAACATAACATTAATTTATTACAAATGATGAAGGATCGCGTAATTAATGCAACATAATTAACAATGATAGGTAGGATTAAGTTAACTAATTTAATCATGGGACAACTTGATGTAGAGATCTTGAATATATAATTTTTCTTAAGGAAAATAAAGATAGGTTAATCAAAACCACTATTAATTAAAATTTTGGAAAAGATAGATATTAATGTCAGTATTATAGACATAGTCTTCAGATACTTTTGGTGGGTTGTTATTATACATATTGGGCTATGTAACTGATTGTATCGGTATGACTCCGGATGATGAGATAACTATTAATAACTAGGAGATCTATAAATTAATAGGTTACAAAGTTTAGAATTTATGTTGAATTTAGAGATTTATTGCAGGGTGTACATAAAGATAAAATTAATGAAAGTATATGTATATATATATATATATGTGTGTGTGTGTGTGTGTATGTATAGATATATATGTATATATGGATGTATGTATGTGTGTGTATATATATGTATATATGTGTTTAACTTTACTTCTATATATAAGTGTGTATGTATGTTTGTGAGTATATAAATATGTACGTATTAGCGTGGGTGTGAGTATGTATGAGTATTCTTCGATGTCTATGCGTGTGGTTAAAGAGGAAGAGACGGTATGACCCAATTTCATGCAAGTTGATAGATAGGTGCCAAAGTTGGCATCTTATGGAAAGGGTTGTCTCGTCTGAAAAATTTTGAAATGTAATTTGTCTACTTTTTTTTCTTTTTCTTTCTTTCTTATGATTGTGTATTAGCGGATATTATCTTAGCTCACCAGTACATCCCTGAAGAAGTACGAGCAGGTTCTGAAACGATTGTCGGATACTCCAACTATGTTTATTTTAATATATATATATATATATATATATATATATATATATATATTTATACTTCATTTTTAAACCTTTAGATCTCAAATCTAATAAGAGAATATAATCCGAGTGTTTTGCTTAAAGCCTCAGGCAACAATTAAATGGCACTTTTTTCTTGTTTATAAGTAAAAAAAAAAAGCGCATATGTTTAATAGGCCTCATCAGCGGTTGTTATTAAATCCGAAAAACTTAAATTTTACAAAAGCGATGGATATTTTTTAAATATTATTCCTCCTGATTTTTTTAAATGGCTCGACAATTTCAATACTTATATCAGTGTTATTTCCTCAAATAAATTCTTACGTCAGAAGCTATCAAGAAATATCAATTCAAGAAAAACACGCCATTTTAGAGTCAGGAAAAACGCATTTGTGTAAATTCCTTATTTGTTCAATTCTCTAATTGGTTTATATTTTAATTTCCGGAAATTATGGTTTTTCTGATATGAGTGCGGGTTAAGAGGATTGCAACGCTATTATACATAAATTGAAGTAACAATTAATAGGGATGACTATATTTTATGTGCTTATATATATGCCCCCTTTTTTAGGGGGTAGCTTACTGCTAGTATAAATAACGGTTTTCAATGAGTGTAAAGCAATAATCTTCTGAAAAAATAGATTACTCGAGATAACGACGAGCATAATAAAAATATATGTAAACAGAGACAATCGGTTTGTAGCACAGGAATTTCTTATACTGTCAATGGCGTTGTTTATTGGTACTTGGACTGCCGGTCATATCTATATTCCAAATCTCGACGTGATTACACTTGCTATATCTAGTCACACTAATTAGTCGTAGACGACGAAACAGCTGTCTGTAGATGACTATATTATATATGTAAGTAGAAAAATGCCCGTCTCATGACATAAAATGAATTCCCCCAACCGGAAGGGTGTTTACAACTTTTATGTGCCTTTACGAAGATTAACATTCAAGATATCATTATGCTAAAATTCATGTCTAGAATGTCATTAAAATGTTGATATAAAGCCATTGCATGATTTTGATTCTAAAAAATCTCTCACATTCAAGGTTAAGGGGTCTTAAAAAGAAATTTTGATTTAGACACCATAACTGTGTTCAAAAATTTATAACGATCAGTTATTTAGATAAGGAATTAATCCTGTACATACAAATATATAATCATATGATCATCTTGAGTAGGTGTTCGTACCAGTTGCAGGTAAGTTCTTTACAATCAGTCCGATAGTGACTTTTTGCTGTCGGGCTGAGGGATGGTTCTATTCAGTTCAAGGAGGTTCATCCTCCCAGACTTTACCTTCTCTCCAATAAGGAGTTTGTTTATTGTTAATCGCCTCAGGCGCTCCCACCGGGGAATGCCGACGAGACAATTCAAACATTTTTCGTAGGACAAAGTGCACTTAACCTAGTGCGTTGGCCTTTCCAAAACCACACCTGACCTTGTGTCTAACATTCTGCGACAGAGGGGGTAAATAAACATAGCTAACTTCATGAAAATAAAGATAAACATATACTTTTTCGATAGACTAAACACTTTATTTTATTTTGTATGATAGTCTGAATTGATACATTTTAGCGCATCTTCACATAAGTAAAACATATTTCCCCGCTTTTTACTTATCAAAACTGTGCTGTTTGTTGTCTTCCTTATTTTTGTGTGTATTCCTCTTTGTCAGCCAATAACGGCAGACCTATTTAAATTGAAACGCGCTCCACGAAAACTGAAATTATTATTGCATGTCATCATAGTCTAATGGAAGACATTTGGAAAGAAATAAGCAGCTATTAACGAGATGTTATACACAGCATAATAGCATAAAGTCACAAATCATGAATGTTCAAAGAGCAATCTATGTTGAGACGAACATATTAACTAACAGAAAACTACTAGAATCAATCTTTTTAAAAACTTTATTAAAATCATGACAGACAATTGGATATGCATGAATCAAGACTGAATCCGATATGTTTATATGCAGGGTTTCTCAAAAAACCATGCATACACCATTTGAATCGTTATAACTTATTTAATTTACTGATTTTGATTAACAAACAAGAAGGGTAGAAGAGTAGGAATACACATTTAACGATTCTGACAGTAACATTAATAAAAACATAGAAAATTAACTTTTTATAAAAATTACATCAAGTAGCCTTTAGCTAATTAAAGAATGTTCATAGAATTAACTCTAACCTCAACACGTTATGCTCAATACACCTACAGCAATGGACCTACAAGCGTCTTGCAACATTTCCTATACCATGTTTATAAATTTACCCAAACCCGAACCTATACTCGGGTATTGAAGTTGAGTCTACATTCGGGACGGTTTTCCATGTTGTAGGGACACAACCAACAAAGACCTTATTCGCCCGAGGTGTGTTTCCGTATTGAACTTGCCCACAATATCAGTTTCATCTTTGCCTTTTCCCGTCCTTACAATGATGGGGTTACGGTCATAAACCGAATCTGGGAAAAGCATGAAAAGTTCTTATCTGATTGCTGCTATGCTAATATTCATGTGTGTGATGACTTTAATGTACACAATATAGAATGACTCGTCCACTCTAACAAAACTGATGAGGAAGGAAGCTTCTGTCATTACGTTTCTCTTGCATATAAGCTTACTCAGATTGTTGACAAACTCACCCGCGTACTCGATGTTTATTGATACTTTACAAGCCTTCTGGATCTTTTCCTGACAACCTGCACGTAATAGTGCACAGCTACGGTTCTATCACGCTTAGGGACTTCAGTCCACCCCGTTTTAACAATTAAGATCAAACTTAAATTAAGAAAGACCCCAGATGTGTCCTTCCATTACAGAATGTATCGATACTTAAGGGCTGATTGGGTCAACTCCAGATCTTTCATCCCAGAAAATCATCTGCAGTCCATTTTCAGGAGCTATGTACCTAATATCACATTGGTTAATCGCTTGTATTGCGTGTGTTATGCCTTCTAAAATGTCAATAGCGACCAAACAGGCAGCCAGAGTACACAAACAGGTGTGTCGCTGCCATTGCTCACAGAAATCAGTATTTCAATTGTTTTCAACAAAATAGCTACCCCGAAACAAAAAACGCTTTTAAAACTCTCCGAAATAACAATAAAAGGGTTATAGTAAACGTAAAAAAATCATATGTCTAATCTATTAGATCTAAAAGTGCTGAGCAGAGGCTTCGTTCACATGAGCTTTTGAGGATAGCAAACAAGGTACTTAACAAATGTAAGACATCTATTTCAAGCCTCATTAATGGATCAGCCCGATCTTCTTAGCATTCGACATCATCAAATTGTTTACAAAGATATTGGCTTCAAATTAACACTTTGCGATCATCGCCACCTACTCCGGGAATTTCCCTTAAAAAAGTAAAATGCTCTAAGCAACATCCACATATCTGTCCGAGATGTGTCCAAACAAGAATCTAGATGCAAAGAGAGAAACTGGTCCTGGCATATACTAATCATCGTGTGGAAGAAATTGCAGCCAGAACTAGCTCCTATACTCACAAATCTGTTTAATTGTTTCCTGAAGGAAAATGATTCGCTTCTTTTTGAAAAACTTCGTCAGTTTTATTATTATTTAAAATACTAGACATCGTCTTCTGCATCTCAGTACCGACCGATCAGTCCCTTGTCCGTTATGAGTAAGTAATGTTAATCTGTGACAAACCAAGGAGTTGTAAATAACATCAGCAACAGCAATATGCTTAATGACAAGCAATATGGATTTCATCCGGCAATATCAACAGCTGATATACTGACTGTAATATCACACCAACTCAGTGAATCTATCGACGGGGGATTCTGTTATAGGGCGATAGCCATTGACATATCAACGGCCTTGATAGAGACTGGCACACAGGTTTGCTTTACAAGCTTTCTAGATATGGAATATCCGGAAATACTTTCTCAACTATGGAATTCTTTTCTCTCTGATATGTCTATAAAAGTATTTGTTAATGAACAGTAAATCAATGCTGGCGTCCATCAAGTATCGATTCCGGGCCCAATTCAATGTTTCAAATTATAATCAGGGATCATTCGTGTACATCTATGCTAACGTCACAACGGTTTATGGCAGCACTTTGAAGAGCATTGATGATCAAAACATTGTTGATATTCTATCCTCCGATCTGGAGCAAGATGCGCAGTAGGAAAAAATAGTGTGTTAGATTTAACACCTCCAAAACCAAGCTTGTCTCCTTTCACCACCAATGATCAGATCCTCATTTACCTCAGTTTAAATAAATGATGATTCCTTTAGTAAAGCTCCCTGATTTGACAAACTCATTGGACTGACTTTCACTCCAGACGTTTAATGGTAGACTTACATCAAATTCGTTGCTAAAATCGCTGGGAAAATGGTTGGATCATTCTATCGCTTCAGAAAGCATCTGACTCCTGATGCAGTCATCTAGCTGTATAAGAGTTAGACTCGCCTCACAACGACAGAGTATTGTTGCTACATCTGTGAAGGTGCCGCTCAGGGCACTCTTACTTTCCTTTGAGAGAGTAAAATATCGATTTCGTTATCTAGTAGAGGGTTATCTCTTCTTCTACCCGCGGTCCCTTTCTCACAGAAGAGACGTTGCTGGTCTTTTCTTACTCTATCGGTGTTTCCATGGTGGATGCTAGACTGAATTTCAAGCTCTGCCTTACACCTTAAGTAATTCCTAGTAAAATCTAGTCTTGTTTCCAACACTACAAATAACTCTCCTCTTTCCCATCTGTGTCTCTAAAACCAAAAGAAAATGTCCTTCCAAAATATTCACATTCATATGAGAACACTTTACCGCGAAAACATTTCCCTACAGACTACAACATGGTTATTTCCAAGTCAAATGCTAACAAATATTTATCAATTGGTTATGTAAATTGATCATAGTTCTTTCATAATAGGGTTCAATCATCCAAGTGAAAATCACAGTGACCCTTATCCTTTAGTAGATATTTGCAGTGGTAAGTGGTGATCAATTAGAGTAAAAAATATATAAAATCAATAAATTACGTTAGTAATTTTATTTTGCGTATATGAATTATTATTATCATGTTTGATGATCGAAAGAAAAAGCACCTGCCGTTATTTAGAATGGAGTATTTCGTACCGAATTTGTTTCAGTTAGAAGAGGTTTTCTCAAAGGGAGAGAAATATTAAATTCACAATAACAGTTACAATTTACATGCTTTAATATTTTCCAGAATAGTATATTCGTTATTTTACGAATGTAAAATACATTAATAACTTTATAAAAACATGGTATATATATATATATATATATATATATATATATATATATATATATATATATATATATATATATATATATATATATATATATATATGAGAGAGTAAATATGAAATATTAATTTCAGATCAAATGTGAAATTGGTTATGAAATGTGAAGAAACAAGGTAACATTCTAGTGAAAATAAAGACAAAAATGCATCATTAAAGTTGGACCATGATTTTTTCTTCCTATAGTGTATTAAAATGTTGAGTTTTGTTTATAATAAAGCCATATCACCAAATGAATATAGTCGAATACTTAGACCGAAATATCTTGGTCCAACTTTAATGATGCGTCTGAATCCTTATTCTCACACTGTTCAAATGATTGCCTCCTGCGTGTGTATTATTGAGTCGTGTATCTAACGAGTCACGAGTCGACATATTTATCTATAGAGTTTCTAAAAGCTAACATTAATCCTTTACGACGTAATTCATTTTTAAGTAATTATATTTTTCTTTCTTGATAATAATCATTTAGTTTTCTATGCGCCCTCCCCACTTTTTATCTTTCCCTCTGTTTCTCTCTCTCCCTTTATCTATCGCTCCTCCCTTGTACCTTTTTTGTTCTGTTTAACTTCTATCTCTCTCTATTTCCTACCTCTCTCTATCTCTCTTTCCACCCATTTATTTTGACACATATATATCCCTCTTTATCTATCCCCTCTCTCTCTCTCTCTCTCCCTCTTTCCCTCTCTCTCTCTATCTCTTTCTTTCTTTCTCTCTCTCTCTATGAGTATTGATTTACTCCTCTCCAGGAGTTAGGCACAAGGCCAGTTTTTATCTTACTCCCACAAGTAAGATGTGACCCAAGGTCGGGTCGAGAAAGTGGGGTTTAAAAATTCCCTGGGCAGCCCCGTCGGCATTCCCCGGTAGGGGCGCCTCAGGCAGTAAGCAATAAACTTACTCCTCTCCAAAGAGGGGAGGCGAAGCCTGGGAGGGTGGACCTCCTAGAACTGCACAGAACAGACCCATAGACCGGCGTAAATCAAGCCCCGAAGGCCAGACAATACCAGTCTATGGGGTGCAGTATCCATCGGAACATATACTACACTTTGATCTTAGCCACTCTCTCTATGAGTAGCGACAGCACACAGCTCAAATATCCCATATTTGGGGCATCACAACCGGATGCAGTTTTTGATCTTACCCAAACTGAGTTCGCGTAGACAGGGTTTAGTAGTTGATGGGATTGTAAAGAAGGGGACGTATGACAAGAATGAGGTAAAAAAGAATGGATTTCATGTATAATGGGGGTGATCATAGCACCTTACTAAAGCGTGTCCTATTCGTACCCTGGACCACTGTTGAAGTCTCCTTCTTTTATTTAAAAACATTAGCAAGTACCAAATATATCGTGATGGAGATACACTTTAGATAAACGTTTTTCGATCACGCAATCAAATGTCATCACGTTCCGGTGTTTTCAAAAGTAGTTCTCCAAATCTGTATTTTTTCGCTTTTCTTGTCATCTCCATATTCTATAAGCATCATTCAAAAATCTCTCGATTAATTCAAAAGACAAATACACACATCAATTCTAAAGAATTATCGATGAAGATGGGAGGAAATGATATGAAGTGCTTTTACCTTCTTTGCGCTTTCAACGCTTGAACACTATTTTATTATGAATCTGCCCGAGTAGATCAATAGATTGATTTTATTTAAAATCTATTATTATACTGAAGCTGATTCGATCAACATTTGTTTTCTGTAAGGTTTTTCCTATATATGTTAATCACAGAAAATACATGTTAAAATAATTCTTGGTGTAAGGATTGAGTTATGTTGTTTTTTTAATCAATTTTAATTGTTCTAATTATCCATAATTTGCAATTTACTACCAAAAATTACACATCTACTAAGTATCTAACTATTACTCTCACCCTTACTCACTGCATGTTGTTACCCCCTCTTATATACAGTTTCTATCACTCTCGTGTTTTGTCCGTCTATCTCGAACCCACTGTCTCTTTCTCTCTTTGTCTTTCGGTCTGGCAGTTGATCTTTATCTTACTCTCTGTTTCTCTCTCTCTCTCTTTTTGAGCTTATCAACAGTCAAATGTAATAAAACAATTATAATCAAGAAGATTGGAATCGCCTATTATCAACAATATATAATATCACCACAGGTAATGATACTATTTCACACATAGCTGGAGAAAAAAGAGCGATAGAAAGAGAGAGAGGGGGAGGGAGTTTGGATTTTGTGTTTTCTTTTTAAATTAAGAAGCTTTGAAAACTCACTTGTCCCGATTCAAACAATGGAGACCGAATCTAATGACTGACCCAATGAGTTAACTTTTTTCTAGTATTTATATATAATAGCAAATCTCTGATAACTTGGTTTTATTGCAAATCTCTGATAACTTGGTTTTCTTTGCACATTGGATTTACGGGATAATGGGACGCAGTGCGAATGCGTCAAGAAATTGTGGGGAATATAGGAAGAAGGAATAGTAGTATAAGTCAAAGAAGATGAGAGTAAGAGGATGAGGTAAATAAATATATGACGTCAATAATTGGCCGATTCGTAAACAGTAATCTGCCTTGACAAACGTTTGGATTGGATGACGAAAACTTAGTGTTATTCAGCAGTAGCAGCGTTTGAGACGCTTAAACAGTGTGTTTATTTTTACCGTAACTTAAATTTACGATGCTTTTTTTTTAAATCTCATCAATTTCCCTTAAATTGAAAGCAGACAGTAACTTTATTTTGTACCTCTCTATTTTAAAGGGTACAGATGTATACACTAACGAGCAATCTATCAACGGATCACGACTCGTCTAGTATATGTCCTGGAAAAAGTTGGTATATTTATGATGCATATCTACTATCAAGAATACCTATTATAGGATGGATTCATTATAGTAAGGCATCGTAAGACTCTTTTATAATCAGAAGGGGTCTAGCCACAAAATACTTTAAAGCAATCGTTAACATAATGCAAACGTTGAAAACTAGAGATCTAAACTGATTTTATCAAATCGCTAAAAAGTTGTTTTCATAAGATGATCAGTAAAACCGAAACCGATTTGCCAAAAGCAATTGTAATGTTTTTTTCATCTTTCCGTGAAACATTTCTCAATTGTTTTCCTTTGAAAAAATATCGTTTGAACTGCAGTGAGTCAGCCTTTACTTAACTGAGTGTTGTCTCTTTCATTGATGCAACATATCAATGTTCTGTCTTTGTGGCACTTTTGTCACAAAAGCATTTTTATGATATTAGTGTTTTAAACATTAACATTGGTGATTCGTGTTTTATATACAAATATTATATGTACATTGATTCATTTACAATAAGTCAAATGTTGTAGCCTTCAACAGTATAAAAATTTAAATATCATAGACTCAATTGATCTATTTTGAAAACATCGCACAAATGAAAATAATTTCCCAATTTAGTTATTTTAACAAAAACATCAATTTTATAATTATTTGTTTTGTTTTTCGCATCTTTAATTTTATCCTATTTGTTGGCTGTTTATGATATGGAATTTACGAGGGTGTGACTTGATTGCGGATTGAACCCTGGTCTTCTGAACCATTAATGAACACTTTTACTATTATGACAAGTGAGGCAATACTAATACTAATAATGCGTCCAATTAGTAGAATTGATGCGTTGCATTCTTCTTTGTGAACAGCTATCAACGTTTATATCGAACCACGTGCGACCGCGTAGTGATATTGAAATTTTCATAGTTGTAAGATGTTCTGAGCTTGATACTAGAATACGGACACATCGATTATTCACAATGACATTTTATTAATCCTGTCACCAATTTGACCCGACCGGATTATTTGCCGCGGAATTGACCCAAAGAAACAATCGTTTAATATTCACCTACATGTCATTAAGATATAGTCTCCAAATCACCTGTGTACACCACAACTGTCAAACATAAATAGCTAGATCAATCAATTCCCCACGTGCTCGCCCCGGACTGATCATTCAAATGGGTCATATTTTGACGACATAATTGCTGTTTTTATTTATTTACAAACACTTTTATTTTTATTTTTTTAAAAACTACATTAAATTAGTTTGAAGATCTCTAAAATAAGTTAAATGAACCGTTTAAACATTCTTGCAGATTGACAATATATTATATGTGCCGTTGCTTTCTTGTTGTCACTTGTGTTTATATAATAAACTGGGCAAAATATACTCCCTACGGTCGTATATTTTAACTAGGCTACCGCGTTTCCTCCTCCTGTTACTAAAGAGTTCAGCTATCAACCAAGCGGGTTCACTGAATTGTTTAAGTGAGTTAATTTGAAAGACTTCCATAAGTTCAGTCTGTTAGCTCAGTCAGTAACGACTAACACTGCAGGCCGACTACCTTACAGTGAATTATTTGTTACAAATTGTGTTACATTGATCCATTGGTCATTTCATAAACTGTAGCTTTTTGGCTAAGATACGAGTGCAATATCTGTTCCGATGAATGCTACACTCTGTAGACCGGTACCGTCTTGGTCTTCGGGTCTTGATTCCGGCGGTTTGAGGTATTGTCATGTGCTGTTTTAGAAGGTCCACCCTCCCAAGCTTTGACTTCTCAACCTTTGAGAAGGGGTTAATTCATTGCTAATCGCCTGAGGTACCCCTACCGGGGAATGCTAACGGGGCTGCCCAGGCATTTTTTGTAGGTCAAAGCTTTATTTTGTTACTTTTCAAAATGGAATTAACGTTGTTTTATTAAGTGTATTATCATTTATGTTATACTTAATCTTTTTTCAGTACTGTTGCAGTTTAAAGACCGTGCTGAAATAAGGTTATTATTTAGAAACCCATCATAAATTAAAGAAAACACAATATTTAACACTGAGTTTATGATTTGTTTCCTACAAATAAAATTGCGTCTATTTGGAAGCTAACATCTTCAATATACCCCAAACATATAAAGAAAACATGGAATTTTTATATTGGTACTAATTAAAAATCTAGTTTATATTTTTTAAAGATTTTTCTCTACTTAGCGAATTATTAACGTTGATTTTTTTTACTTTTCGAGTAAAGTAAACAAAATCCACGTTAATTCTATTTTGAAAAGTAACAAAATAAATTAAAAATACGAAAAGAAAAGTATCCTATACGGACGGGGAGAATACAATGTCAATGTGATGCTTATTTATTATAATGAAGACGATTTTCTATTCTTAAATGATTGTGATTGATTAGTTCATATAAGTAACGTGGGACAAATCTGACAGCAAGTGGAGTCCAGTGGCGGTATGTGGTGGCGACAAAACGTGCTGTCGCTCACTCTTTCTACTACTGAATCTGGGCTGTAAAACGAAAAATACATTTTTTTTATTTATGTATGGTATTACTCATCTTTTTCGGCAATAAAAAGAAAAATTATTTTAGAATGCAGATTGGGGGATCAGTTTTGCATTTTAATTTCTTCGGAAACAAGTCAGTTATTTAAAAAAAGATTTAATAGTTTAAAAAATTGGACGAATTACTTCGTGACTCGTAGAAATCTGAAAGGAATTTAGAACCATTTAAACTGTCGAAAGGAAAGCACTTTGAACTGGAAAGAATGTTTGCTAAGAAATGTTTTTCTTAGCTAATCCTTATGTAGTAAAAAGTTGAAAGTTTTCGAAGTTTTGTAGGCCGAAACATATAGTCGCCATCTTTACAAACCATCGAAACAAACCTAATGGTACGTAACACGTAAATTTATAAAAGAAAGTGAAAAATCTTAACTCTTTTTTAAAAGTACTCTAAACGCCGATACGTATTAAAAATTATCTAAGCTTGTACATTAAAAAAATAATAGAGAAACAAATCAAATTCATTTCGTCAAATTGAATGAAAGAAATATTTATTTTTTAACGAATAAATAAATACAATAGTTGTTGTTTCACACTTACAAATATATTTTAAGAAAATGTGTTTAGCTTCTTATAAAAGCATTGGATGAATTACTTCGTGACCCTTTGAAATCTGAAAGGAATTTAGAAGCATTTAAACTATCGAAGAGAAATAATTTTAAACTGGTATGACGGTTTGTTACGAATTTGTAATAAACACAAGTATCTTCATTCATAACAAAACAAAATTGGTTAATTTAAATATATTACAAATTCACATTATTAACAAATTAAACATAGTAATGACGTATCCAGTGCAGAATATTGCCGACGAAAATTAGGTGCTTCTACAGAATTTGAACCGAACCAAACTGTCTCAGAGTCGATGTGTTTCTGGAGCGCTATATAGTAAGATGAGAATATTAGTCCGAATAATACAAATTCGTAAGTGAATTTGAAGAATTTAAAGCCTCATTTCGAAAGAAAAAATGGACCCATATTGGGGGATCAGTTTTGAAAATAACTTTAACATAAAATGATCCACCATTTTGGGCTATTCTAACATTTTATAGCATTAACCAATTTTCTTTTGCGATAGAAGATAAATTCTATGCATTGTTTATTTTTACTTTTTAAAACGATTTTTCCGATTTATCAACTTGTGCCATTTTAACCGGTGTTATTTTTACTAAATTCAGTGAAAATAGCGATTTGAGAGAAAGTTTAGTAGTCACGAGTTTTCAAATTTCTAATTATATGCAAAACTATTCCTTCAATTTGCATTCTTAAATAATTGTTGTTATTTCTTCTAGCGAAAGTAATACAATATAACACACATATATATATATATATATATATATATATATATATATGAATCTTTTAAATAACAATTACAAAAATAGAATACTAATTAAAACAACACTACTTATTAAGCGTGCGTCTAGAGTAAACTTGTAAAAGAACAAATTAAGAGACGAAAAAGTAAAACACGTGTTCCTCTGATAATTTTATTGTTGTTGTTTCGTAGTAAATATTCAGAACGACGAATGTTCATTTTCTAAATCTCGTCACGGCACAACGAGATCTCAGAATAACCGAATTAAAAAAAAAGTATAATTAATTTTTTTAAATATTATTTACTTCTAATTGAAATTTATTTTCAAAATTCTTAATTAATAGCTACGTTAAAAACCGAAAAGTAAAAAGAAAAATGTATGTATCATATTACATAATTTTTAAAAAAGAGAAAAAAAAAGCATTTTTTTGGCAATAACTATCTGAATAATAATGGTTTTCATTATGTTTGGAAGTTCACCTCGGTTGCTAGAGCGATAGACGAAAAGCTTCAAATTTGACTGAAGACACACAAGGCTGCGAGTTCGAATTGCGCTCTCGCCGTCAAATATGTTTATTCATATATTATTTAGTGATCAAGATGTGCCCTAATGTGCCTTACGTTTACAAAAATTATCTTCGACGGACAGATAGAAATCGTTACATCGTGGCAAGGAATGTCTTCCTTATATTGTAAGTAGACTAACTGACTCTCCTAGATCGCTGTTGCTTCGCAAAACAAAAGTTTTCTAAATAGATAAGCATAAACATTTATTTATATAAATCGATAAACATAAACATTTGTTCATATAAATAGATAAACATAAACATTTATTTATATAAATAGATAAACATAAACAATTATTTATATAAATAGATAAACATAAACAATTATTTATATAAATAGATAAACATTAACATTTATTTATATAAATAGATAAACATTAACATTTATTTATATAAATAGATAAACATAAACAATTATTTATATAAATCGATAAACATAAACAATTATTTATATAAATAGATAAACATAAACAATTATTTATATAAATAGATAAACATTAACATTTATTTATATAAATAGATAAACATAAACATTAATTTATATAAATAGATAAACATAAACATTTATTCATATAAATAGATAAAGATTAACATTTTGGCAATTTTGATTAAAAATATATTTATCTTTTAAATACAACAGTTAAAAAATAAAACAGAAAGAAGAAATTAATTCGCCTGATCGATGGTGTATGGTGGAGAAAGAAATAAACCAGCCACCCTCTCCTCTCTCTATTGAATCTTTTTTTCTTCTAGCCAACGATGTTAATTTAATGTAAACCCCTCCCTTTAAAATTCACGAACAAACATTTTTTTAAGATTATAGTAATTTATCCTGCTTTTATTAAATAACTTAAATGTATTACTGTTAATATCGATAAAACCATTGCATATATATATAGGAAATTGGACAATAGAATGACAAATTAATTACACCAGACATTAATTTATTATAAACTGTTTAAAAAATAGTCATGCAAATTAGGCATCTAAATAATTGTCTTTGAATCTTTCCTATGCACTATATATATAGTATTTAAGAAGACTATGCTGTAGTTATGATTTATATAACAGTAAGCCGTTTTGTGGAAATATAAGAGTGATAAATGAAAAAAGCTTTCCCGTTTATTCATTTAAGGTAAATAACTCTACAAGGAATCACTTAAAATCGTTATTACGTTTTGGCTTTAAAATATGCCAAATTGTGAGCTTAGGCTAAAGCAGAGATGTTGTGAGAAATCCAAGACGTTCCGCATGATTAAAAAATGTTAAAAATAATGAATATCCGTAATATGCCTCAATTCAGTTTGCCTGTTAAGCTGTGGAAATAAAGATCTAAACGTCATCGTGCCAGATCAAACGGAAGCAGGGCCGATCGGTTGATCGATGCATCCATGCAATATTTTATGAAAGAGATGCGCGCACGCATCGGAAAACAAACCAAAAGTAGCATTAGAACAGTTTTATTAGTGTTTTTTTTGTTTTTAACACATGAATGCATGTATACATTGACATCCATCTTTTTACATTAAAATTGATAAACAATATTGATATTAATTATCACTTCTGTAGTTTCAGAATTTTTCTCATTTTACCAATTTATATTTGTCAAAATTAAATTAAATCTGAAAAATAAATACATGAAAGACGTTTTGAAGGATTCATTTTGATAAGGGAATACGGGGTTATTTTTCTACAATCCCTAATGACACGATTTCACTTGAATTATTTTTTAATTACACAATCCAAATCAGAATTGCCGTAAACAATTCGATTTTGATGAAATTTAGGAATACTTTATTTTAAATTGAATCAATTTATTAAATCATGATATGCTGTGTCTGTTATCTTAAAGCGTATTGAATTACAGAAGTTAGATTGACATGATGACATATCTCGGTAGTTATAATTTAACTAGGATTAATATATAGACAGATATATAGAAATTGACAAAATATATCTGAAACACTAGCAAATGATACATGGATGAGATTCACTCCTTATTATAGCTGTTTTGTTCAAGTGATGACATTCGTCCAGATATATAAAGATCAGAAAGATCAGACATAGAAGCATTTCCCAAAACTATTCATTCCCACAACGTTAAGAAAACCTAATTAATGTTTTATAAGGGAATAACCTCAATATGTATATATATATACATATATAGAAATAAGGGTAGTGCAGTATTAGTGCAGTTACAACGAGAGAAAAGTATGTATGCAAAGGAGTAAGGCTACCAACATTTGTTAAATGTTTTTTTCAACATTTATTTATTATTTTGTTGTTTTACCATTTTATAATTTTATATCACGCGTTTCAAGCGGTGGACCGCTTTCATCAGATATGTAAATCCAAATGGATGTACATACCTATTTACATATAATTTATAATAAATACAAGTATCTTCATTCATAACAAAACGAAAGTGGTTAATTTAAATATATTACAAATTCACATTATTAACACATTAAACATAGTAATGACGTATCCAGTACAGAATATTGCCGACGAAAATTAGGTGCTTCTACAGAATTTGAACCGAACCAAACTGTCTCAGAGTCGATGTGTTTCTGGAGTGCTATATAGTAAGATGAGAATATTAGTCCGAATAATACAAATTCGTAAGTGAATTTGAGAAATTTAAACTCTCATTTCGAAAGAAAAAAGGGACCCATATTGGGGGATCAGTTTTGAAAATAACTTTAACATAAAATGATCAACTATTTTGGGCTATTCTAACATTTTATAGCATTAACCAATTTTCTTTTGCGATAGAAGATAAATTCTATGCATTGTTTATTTTTACTTTTTTAAACGATTTTTCCGATTTATCAACTTGTGCCATTTTAACCGGTGTTATTTTTACTAAATTCAGTGAAAATAGCGATTTGAGAGAAAGTTTAGTAGTCACGAGTTTTCAAATTTCAAATTATATGCAAAACTATTCCTTCAATTTGCATTCTTAAATAATTGTTGTTATTTCTTCTAGCGAAAGTAATACAATATATAACATATATATATATATATATATATATATATATATATATATATATATGAATCTTTTAAATAACAATTACAAAAATAGAATACTAATTAAAACAACACTACTTATTAAGCGTGCGTCTAGAGTAAACTTGTAAAAGAACAAATTAAGAGACGAAAAAGTAAAACACGTGTTCCTCTGATAATTTTATTGTTGTTGTTTCGTAGTAAATATTCAGAACGACGAATGTTCATTTTCTAAATCTCGTCACGGCACAACGAGATCTCAGAATAACCGAATTAAAAAAAAGAGTATAATTAATTTTTCAAATATTATTTACTTCTAATTGAAATTTATTTTCAAAATTCTTAATTATTAGCAACGTTAAAAACCGGAAAGTAAAAAGAAAAATGTATGTATCATATTACATAATGTTTTAAAAAGAGAAATAAAAGCATTTCTTTGACAATAAATATGGTTACAAGTGATGTGTACATGGGCCAGCCCATGTACACATCACTTGTAACCATGTTTTGATAAACGTTGAAGCGTGACTTTGTGCGTTCTTTTGTATGAATATCACCGATTTACATTTGGCTAAAGTTGGTTATCCAACAACTCAAAAAGCATGACTTCGTGCGTTCTTAGGAAATCACAGTATTTTTTGGAGTTCATTTCCACTCTGACCTCGACTTTAAAACGCCACACAAGCTCACTGCCAACAATACCAGCCTATAACATTATCCCATCTGTTGATGTTTAACAAATTGTATTGATCACGTTGCTTACAGACCCAACCTCATGCCCATCCACCAGGGCCATGAAGGTGGAATCTGAGCTTGTTTGTGAACAACACTTTTCTGAAATCAGTTTTCATATATGTATTAGCCCACTAAACTGTTTCTTAGTTAATATAGGTGTTTTGCTGATGTAAAGTATCGACTTTACATCAGCAAACTTTATTAATGATGGGCATTTTATTTCCCTTGAAACCATAGGATTTTCAGGGGCCATAAATAGGAATGCACTACTCGACACGGATTTCTAATCCCTTCGAATATGTGATAGGTGTATATTTGATAGAGTCGTGAATTCAGCTTGAGACTTATTTTTCTCGGTTAAATTCCGTTCTGACGTATTTTCTTGATTTTTCGATGATCTTTTTTATGCTTTGAAGTTTGAAGCGACGACATTCCTTTACTAATTTTCTTAAATTGTTTCATTCTTTTCATCAGCTTTTTAGTTTTTTGCCAGCCATTAAGCACTTGCAAATAATCTCTAGACACTGAAAAATACAATAATTATAAACTTTAATTAAATTTCTGTCTGCAATTAAAAAAAGTTAACAACAAAAATGTGTACAAGAAACATAATTATTAACTGCTTCCATTAAATAATCATTTAATAACCATTAATCACTATTTAATCATCTGTGGCGTTGCTAGGGAGAAACTTAATGGACGAAAGAGAAACGGCCCCCCCCCTTCTCGCGACCAGCGAGAGAAAAGAGATCCATCCTGTTTTGCTCCAACATTCCTATACCATTACTAGATCTGTATTTTTCCATCATTTTCTCCGGTTATGCAAAATGGTGAATGTATTGTTGTTTTCTGGTTGTGGCACTGTAGCGATATTTGACTTTGGCTGTCTAGAAAACATGTTAATTTTCCATGAGGAGAGATTAAGTAAGAACGTGGACAATTCCAATAGAAGTTTAAAGTTTTAGCATTAGGACTGCATGACAGCGTTTGGGAACTGCTTACCGTCTGTCTTCGGCTGCAACCCATGTTTCATCGCTGCTGGCTTGTGTCCCGGGGTCAGTGATCGATAACAACATGGACGCTGTATTTGGTTTTCAAAGTTGAATTTAAAACAGACGGGAAATAGTTTGTACGAGAAAAAGAGAGAGACAGAGACAGAGACAGAGACAGAGAAGTCCAGAAATAATTAATTAACTGGTGAGAGATATACGTATAGAATATGAAGGCAGGCAGACCACGGCTATCTGTCACGCCGAGGCTGGCGTGACGACCAGTTTTTGCGTCTATTCAACTCGATTATCAGCAGCGAAGAGAAAGACCGCTCTCCGTGATTTGTTCTACTTCCGGTTTTATATCCTTTCAGATTTTAGGACCTTCTCTCCGGCTCCTTCACTATTTACCTGCAAGATATGTCACCATAGGAGGAAGTGCGCACTAGAAAATATAAAGAGGTGATATCTCTGGGAAAGTAGGCGTCGAAGTGATTGGAAGTGGGATATGGAGAGATTTATTTGCTGAAAATTACTGTAAAAATTAAATCAAACCTCGGAGCAATTAATGACGTTAATTGTTGTTCTTTTTGCTGCATTCGTTATTACAGTCACCGAGTCAATAAAAGAAGAAAGAAACAATATCTCTTGAACAGCTACATCATCACTGCGACCCTCTTTACATCGAGACATCACCAACTATATCAGATAGACGAAAACCTGTTTCTGTCGTAAAACAAAACGACGGACAATCCGTGGGGATCGAAGAAGCCTCCACGCTATGCTACAGTAGTCGATGTTTACATTTATCTGACTTAAGGACGCGAATGTTTCTAGGCGTTTGCGTTATAAATCATATCCGTATTTTAGAGTTGATCAGTTGATATTGTTAAACCAAGACATTAGCTTTTTTATCCTATTGTATAATCCTCGAGGATTGTTTGCACTATTTCTGTATACACAATCATTTCATGTTGTCCAATTCGTCTGCTCACGTCCAGCAGTTTCTCTTTCTACCTCGCTATCATCGTATTACGTCTTTTAAAACGGGGGCAAATTACCAAAAACTAAAAAAAGCTCATAACTCTGAGCATGCACTTTTTCCCTATTTGTATTGGCAGTCCGGGAAGCCTAACCACGTGGTCACTTTGAAGTCCTCATTTCTATTATCACTTCCAATATATATATATATATATATATATATATATATATATATATATATATATATATATATATATATGTGTGTGTGTGTGTGGGTGTGTGTATGTATGTGTGTGTGGGGGGGGGGGGGAGAAAGAGAGAAAGAGAGAGAAAAGGGGGAAGAGATAGATAGATAGATAGATAGATAGATAGATAGATAGATAGATAGATAGATAGAAGTATATTCGGCGTGTTCTGAGAAAGCTAGACTTTGAATAAGGTCGTCGTTGAAATATATGCACATATGTAGGCAAAGATATTTGTAGAAATGAAAATGTTTACTATATATATATATATATATTATAATTTCAACTCCTTTACAGAAGAAAGCCATCCATACAAGATTGCATTGCCCGGTTGTTGTCATGCAGATTGTTCAGCAGGCTCGACTTATTTCTACAAGTCCTATCGCCGTGGGTTTTGTAGGAATATCTGTACATGTAGACAGCCAAGCTGTGCGATTGTACGACACGCAGAACACGCTCTCTTTCTACAAAGTCGGTTTCCAGGGACAAGCCGAAGCAAGATAACTGAGAAACAATGTAGAGCGCAGGTTTTATATTAGAGTTTCCGTCTCCTAGATAGATTATCAAACAAAATCTATGAGTCCATCTCGCCGAGTAGGATAACAACAAACCTGGGTATTATACCAGGTATTTTTATGCCCCCGCTAATATATATATATATATATATATATATATATATATATATATATATATATATCAAGTAACAAAGAAATAAGTCTGTTTATTCTTGTTTTCTGATGAAAAAAAAAATGACTCAATACTGGTCACCCCTGAAGAAGGAATTTTTTTCCGAAATCGATAGGATTAATGTAAAAAAAAAATTAATTAATCTTGTATTGCTAATATGGCTTATATTTCAATTTTATTAACTAACCCTGCAATACTTTGAAATTTGAACGACCAACTTACACTTTTCATGACAGCGTGCCATCGCTTCTTTCGTTCGACACCAGATTTGAATCATAACCGCCGATACAACACTGCGGAGACGTCGTACCAGAGACGTTTATCAAGTAACAAAGAAATAAGTCTGTTTATTCTTGTTTTCTGATAAAAAAAATGACTCAATACTGGTCACCCCTGAAGAAGGAATTTTATTCCGAAATCGATAGGATTAATGTAAAAAAAAATAATTAAAAGAATCTGGTATTGCTAATATGGCTTATATTTCAATTTTATTAACTAACCCTGCAATACTTTGAAATTTGAACGACCAACCCACACTTTTCATGACAGCGTGCCATCGCTTCTTTCGTTCGACACCGGATTTGAATCATAACCGCCGATACAACACTGCGGAGACGTCGTACCAGAGACGTTTATTAAGTAACAAATAAATAAGTCTGTTTATTCTTGTTTTCTGATGAAAAAAAAATGACTCAATACTGGTCACCTTTGAAGAAGGAATTTTATTCCGAAATCGATAGAATTAATGTTAAAAAAAAAATTAATTAATTAATCTTGTATTGCTAATATGGCTTATGATTCAATTTTATATATATATATATATATATATATATATATATATATATATATATTGAGGTATTCCGAAAACATCTAACTAGATTTAGTTTTATTTCGTCCTTTATAAAAAGTTTAAGATGAATGTTCTTAAGTTTGCGTGAATGAATATTTCTCGGATAAGTGTGCCTATCTTATCTTGGTCTTTCTCTCTGAACGAATCCTAAGGGTTGAACAAAACAGCAACAATAAGGAGTAGTTCGCATTCACGTATTATTTGCTTATTCGTCATGTATATCATGAAAGGCATTAGCAAATGAAGCTCTATATCGCTGCGAATCTGGTTAGTTCAGCGCTTTGGAGGCCTAAAACGAGGTCTTTTACCGGAAAATTCTTCCTTGTATGCTGGGTTAACATTGCTTTCAGAACGACCTCTGATGACAACGTGGCCAAACAAATTAATTCTTCTTTTCGTTGTAACCTTGCTTATAGCATTTCAAAACCCAACGAGTTTCTGTAGAGTCCATGCAAGTTCAAAGCATAAAACAAATCTTTTTCTGCTCCAGATGGTTTTCTTTAGTCTGTCAAAATCAGTGGAAACGAACAGAATCTTTCCGTTATTGTCGTTTGATACATTCGAAACTGAAGATCCATGAAAAACAAAATTATCAATTTATTTAAGTAGATTTTCATGTCACAGTTTGGCTTATCAGTCATTATTTTGCATTTTGCTGCATTTATCTATTTACTTATTTTTAAGACATCTAAAATCTAAAAATGTGTTTATTGAAAATTATTTTAGCTATTAATCAACTTAATCCTTGATCTCATATTTTTTCATGGAATTTGGGCCAAATCAGCAATTAATAATATACGATCAATAATTCGTATGCTATACGAGTTAGAGCGTTCATATAGTAATAGGTGAATATATATATATTCAAAAGATTTTTGAATATTTAAATGCAGTCCCTGAAAAGGATGTTTACATTAATGTGCTGTTGCTGTACATATGTTTTTGCGCTGCAATCTGTTATTCCAATTTAAAGTTAGATTGTTTAGCAGCTTTTCAATTCTTTACTATTGATGTTTTTTTCACATTTTTAAATTATTTATTTTCAAAACAGAAAGGCATCTAAATACAATATTCAATCAATATTTGCCATTTCATAAGCATAAATAGTGAGAATATTTTGTTATTAATCAACAGTTCAAGAATAAATGAGATACAATTAAGAAGAATTATATGGTTTCTAGTTAAATAATTTTAAATATGGTTGATGGCGTATGGCTTAGAACGATTCTTGTAGGAGAAAGACAGAAATCAGGTTTATTTTTATTCATAAGTCAGTTTCTGCAAAAGTGATTTTTACGTGGGGTTTCATTCTCCCGCGGACGAATCTTACATCAATAGTTCCAGATACTGAGATTTCGGAGACTAGACAGTTTATTTTATTTTTTTAATTCAGCTAAGAGAGTTTATATTAGTAGAAGTAATTAATACTGAACTTTACAGAAGCATAGTAGATTGAAATCCAGCTAATAAATATAGTTCAGTATTAAATATCATTTTACTACACCCAAAATCCCCAAATCGGCCATTAGTATTTTATTAGCTATTATTTAAAACTATTTAACAAGACACAAGAGAGACGTTTTCCTCATACATGATACACGGTGCACTTAAAATGAATTCGTAGATAGAAGTCGTCCGATTGTTAGGACTGTCATCCTCGTGATAGAGGGGCACACCCACATGCAAATACATACACACACACACACACATATATATATATATATATATATATATATATATATATATATATATATATACAACAAATAAAATTATATACTGAGTGCAATCGCACATGTCGAACCAACATCATTATAATTGAGTTGATATGACCTTCAAAACTAAAAAAAGCAAAAACAATGAAGATGTTTCAGCTGTATCTGAATCTATCCTTTTAAGTCGTTTATTCGCTGTGTTTCTGTTAAGCAAAGTACAACCGTTCGAGAAGCAGAATTCTACTATAGAAGTGAATTTACAAAAGTCCAATAAAAAAAACCCGCGCGTAAAACCGGAGGAAATACGCAAGACTTCGTTCTCAAGATAATTAAATGGCGCACTTGTTTCGGGCAACTGATCAGAGATAAAAACCTTACCAATGCACGAGTTTCCAACGACTTGTAAAGAAAAAGGAAAGCTCTATTTCATTATCTCTTTATCTTGTTCTTCTCAACTGTTTTCACGTGTCTCTTTGCGTTTATTCTGTACTTGCATCCGACAGGTTTCCCATCCTTTTCATGCATTTACGATGCGCTTGCCTTTCTACTTCTTTCTCTGCGGTGTCGGTCGTTACTCTTTATGTTTTACTAGTGAACACTCTCCGTCAAAAATGTTCCCACTAATATTCATATAAAATCAAAGAATTACTCCAGTAAATTATGTTGTAATATACAACTTATTATTATCATTTCTGATGACCTAAAAGAAAAATACCCATGTATTTAGAGTGAAAGATTTTTTCCGAATTAATTTTAGTCGGTGAAGATTGTTTGACTTGTTATTTGCTTTCTTATTTTCCCTCACCATTTAAAATGGTTTCCTCTGAGGGCTAGAAGAAAGCATATTTTTATTCGCTAGCTTTTGTGTGACGGTGTGGAATTATATTTATTTATATCCCAATTAACACATATTGATCTTTATTATAGAGCGGAAGATTGTTTTTTACTTTCTTTCACTTGATTTCCCATAATAAATAAACACCCGTTTCTTTTACGCGGCATTTATCGTAAGGATCAAAATGTAGTATTTACATATTTATTCATACACAAAACTAAATTCAAACGATTAGGGATGTTTTAAGTAGGGTAGCACATTCAGTAATTATGGTATTTTGGTGACTGCTTAAGTCAAAGTGGTGGACGAATCGGTCAGAATGCGTCAAGTTAAGAGTAAGATACACAGAGTATAACAACCGACCTCCCACTCTTCCCACTTTTGGGCACCTTGTACATGAATTGTTAAAATTGTAACGTCATATTGTTTTGGTAGATAAATAAGTCAAAGTGTAGTATCTATTTTTTCCAGGACCATTCTGGCATAGGGGTCTAGCTTCCGAAGATCTGATCCGTGGATAAGAATAATTGTTTTGTTTAGTCCTAGGAAGCCATCCTCCCAGACATTACCTCCTCTTTGTGAGGTGGATCTGTTTATTGCCGTTCTCCTGAGGCATCAATACCGGGGAGTGTTGTTGCTTTCGGATCACGGAAAATTTTGTACCATTCCAGATTCACTCCCATTTTAATGAGCTGTATGTTAATTTAGCAATTTAGCATTTATTAGAATATTTTATTCCTGGTTTTACAGTTACTTTAGTCAATATTTTAACATGTTTCTCGTGCTGCATACATATTTCAAAGAGTTGTTTCAACTGATTTGGTTACTGTTGTGGTTGTTCTTGATGGTGTTATGGTCTTTGCTGAGACAGTAGGATTTTTAAATAGTTCTCACGAAGATAATGCCTTAGAATAATTTGGTCTGCATGAAGTCCTCCTCGTCGGTGTCAATTTTTATTTGAACCGACAACATTGCAGATTTTTACACCTGACATTGAGAGTAACGTTTGCATGCGAAGACGGAGAAGGTCTGGCCCAGAACACACAGATAAACAGCGCAATTTCCACTTTCACCCCATTGATTTAGTTACACGCATGAGACCTCATTTCCTGCCACGCGCAGAGGTAGAGGCGACCAGAAGACGACGGATCCTGATGTCGACTCCTCCAGGATTTTCACAAAATCATTGTTACCAGGTTTGTGGCCCTAATACCGCTTTGTACCAAACCTGCCCGCCATGGGTGCTCCTATCAAGAACCCGGGTTTCAGACAGCATACCTCTAACACTACCCCGTTGCCACCGCCTCTACCACGTGAGGAAAGATTGAATGTTAGGATGGGTGCTGTTGTTGTTCTTGTTCTTCTTCACGTCCATTTTCTTCCTCCTTCTTTTTCTTCTTCTTCTTCTTCTTCTTCTTATTATTATTATTATTATTATTATTATTATTATTATTATTATTTACTCATTAGATGTCAATCCTTCACCGCCTCCGCTGGGCAGGCCACGTCCACACAATTAATCCATCCAGGCTCCCCAAGAAAATGCTCTATGGCTAGGTTTCCAAAGGGGCCAGACCACGAGGAACCTCGAAAATGCGCTATAAAAACTAGCTGAAGCGCACCCTGCTTTTAACTAACATAGACCCGTCCTCGTGAAATCAAACTGCCAGGGGCTGGAACATGTGGATAAAAACAACACGTCAAGGCATTGCGGACTTTGCGGAGAAGAGGGAGGGATGAAGAGGACAGACGAAGGACAAGAAGAAAACGGCGTGAACAACTTCGTCCACCTCCAACTACTATACGCAGCTCGTCCACAATAGATTGAGCCTTCGAAGCCACATAACTTATAAACATTAATAAAGACAATATAAGACGGACGACAGAACCCGGTACTCAGAAACAAGTAGGAGTCGACGACGACGAGATGTTCATAACAGACCAGTCGTTTCCAGTGATATCTCGCTGGGAAAATAGCTAGTTTTACCTGATAGCTGAGTGACAAGTATTCACATGCTTCCAGTAGTTCCCCTTTTTTCGATCACATTTGAAACTCGATTGCTAGTCTTGTACTGACCTTTTCTCATTGAGTTTTCGGTGATAGCGACAGGTGGCTTTCTATCGAATTTGAGTGACAATAATTCTCAACAGTACATTTCGTAGTTTTCCAATCAAGGTAAAGATGTTGTTATCTCTCAGATCCAGAGCCACTGTTTTAGTACTAACCAATGTTGATGCGACTGCGTTTATTGGGGAGGCGGCGAGGGATTCTGATTATAGGTTGTTATTATTATTATATACTAGCAAAAATATTTTACTTCTGTTCGCATATTTTTGTTATCATACTACTATCTCTCTAGAAAAAACAGAAGGAAGTAATCCCTGGAAGGATGGTCTCATGACAGCAGAACGGATACTACACTACCTCCACACACACCTAGAAAAGAAGAGATAATGTCTTGGAAGATGGTATGATGAAAACAAAACAGACACTACATTGCTCCCACTAAATTGAGCATTAAAAGAGAGTACATTAGTCTGAAATAGTATAGTCAACCGAATTTAGAATTAAAAGATAGTACAATAGTACATAAACAGAAGTTATAGTATAGTTTCGGGTTCAGATAAGGAGATACTAAATTTCCATTATTAATAGATTTGCCCACGAAGTCTCACTTATCTTGGGTTACACCGTGTGCGCTTCATATATACGTCGAGTTGTGTTTACGATGTACTATTATGTTCCTTACTTACTAAGAATTCTCACACTTGTCATTACTAGTGATTGCTCACTGGTAAAAACAGGTTGACTGCTATTCTGATCATGGTAATTATTCCCACAACGCTTCTGCCCGTGTTCAAGTGCGTTTCTTTCAACTTGGCAATCTTCATGTCTAACTCGAAAACCTGTACAGAATTTTGAACTGAATCTTTTATTTAATCAGTTTCGTCAGCCATGTCCATATATAAGTGTTCATTATTATGCTATCTTTAGTCAGTATCGCCTGAGGAAACGAGAACAATCCACCTTCGTAGGCCAAATAACGGGTTCAGTTCTCATTTCCGTACATTCAAAAAGATGAACCTGAAGAAGGTCGGAGGTTCATCAGTCGAAACATCACGAAAAGAAAAATGTAAAAAAACAAAACTGCATGTAAATCTCCTGTAGTCGTAACAAGCTTACAATGATGGTCAAACTTTCAGAAAGAAACTCCTGTTCATCCAACACCGTAACAATGCTGACAAAGATTTCCAACTATCACTACTCGAACTTGTCGTCAGATTTTAATCCGTCCTTTTTTAATCATGCAAATTTGTTGCTCACGCATGCAAATAAGTTCTCAACTATAAAAAGCTTCCATTAAGATTATTTCGTTTTGGAAAATGGTGGTCTGACAAGTGAAACATCTAATACGTTTTAACGCTGAGCATTCGCCATTTTTGTCTCTATTGTTACAAACAACCAAGATAAAAATAGTAATCGAAATAATCCAAAATGTATTCGATACTTTACCATTTTTATGTCCTTTATTTATTTATTTTTAGATGTATTTATTAACAATTCGATTTTTTTGTTTCATAATCTTTCGATCGTTTTCTTTTCTTGATTAAATTCTCTCACTCCATTCCTTTCCTCTTTTTAGATTTGATACGTTGTTGATTTATTGCTCCGAAATTCTCTTATCTTCGTTTCTCAGTTGTTTTCACCGATTACAATAATGTTTTTGTATTATCTATTCTTACAAATGATCGTCCTAATTCTATATTCCTACGCTCTTCCATGGCAATCTTATTTACGGTCATTTTAACTCGATTATCCGACAATTTCCTTCTCCACTCGCTTCAATTATATTTCCACTCACTCTCATTCCTAATTATTTCTTTTCGACATTCTTGAGAGATGCGAATGCTTTTCTTTTTCTTTTGTTTCCTTTCGTTTATTCATATCAACGTAAACTAAAAAAAATAATTGTGCCTCGCAAAATCATATCTACGCTAAATTACTTGGTAGTTCTGGCGCATTTCTATCAGCATTTTGGTGGAGGGGTCAATAACTTTAAAACTGAAAGCTAAGTTGAATTGCTTACATTTTCTTATTATTTTCAAGAGAGAAGACTGGGCAGGATAGAGTGGCTGGGGAGACAGAGTGCAAGGTAAAGGGGGGGGAGGGGATGGCGAGAGAAAAATAGAGAGAGTGGTAGGGAGACGTAGAGAGAAATTAATATTACAAGAAATATGTTACACACACTTTATAACCTTTTTGATTTTGTTTTCTATGTGGTCGCCGGGCAACATCGGGTAGCCCTGCTAGTAATAAATCAAAGCAAGTGTTTTCTTGTATTTTGAAAATGGAGAGCGTATCAGAGACCGATCATCTCTGATAGAGTCGGCTTGGCAAGAGAATTATGATGTTTAACGATCAGAAACTCCCCGATTATCCAAGCAAAATAGATCACTGATGACGCCCTCCGAGAATCCCAGTTAGGAGCGTATATTAGAATATTAAAAAAAAATGTAATCTATTTTTTTAAATTTTAATTCAGTTTCTTTGACGAGATTAAGGAGCTCCTATGGGGTCGACACTTGCAAAAATATGTCACTTCTGTTGATTTTGCTATGAATTAAATTAATATGCAAGGGCTGATTTAAGGATAGAGTTTGTTCCCTTTAAGGGCTGCTATCTACAATTCCTTAGAGTATGGTCTTCCAGAGATTATATCTAAGTACTTTGTAATATTCTTTTTCATTAGATCATCTGCTACTAGCACAACCGCTATGATTTTTATATCTTTCAGGGACCATCTTGTTCGTAAGTCATTCTTGAGGTTCTCATATTTTGTGATCTTTCGCGTTCAGCTCTATTAATTCGGGGCTGTTACATCAATGATGAGAACAGTCCTTTCAGGTTTGTTTTATAACATAATTTGGTTTAATGGCATTGTCCTTCATGTATCTGCCCGCTAGTATGTTTTTGTCATAGAACACTGTCACCTTTCCGTTTGATATTATCGGTGAAGGTTCATGCTCCCAGATGTTCATCGATTTGTCAATCTGCATCTCTTCGCAGACCTTCCTTCCTTCTACATACTTTGTTGTGGTGGGCAGTGTAATGACCATCTGCCAAAAGCATCTTGCATCCAAACATTGGATTGCATGCTATTGTAGTTAATAGTGTGCACATTCAATCGTTGTCGCTGCACTTTGGAATGCTCCATGGACTACCACGCGTCAGTGTTAAATGCGACCACACATATATTTACTTTGGATGCGTATTTAAAAGAAAATTACGAACTTAAAAATAAATAAATGAAGTGAATCTAAACTTCTAAAAAAAGTATAGTGAAAAAAAATAAAGAAAAAACTTAAAGCTTCTATAAGGCTAATAATATAAATCTTAAATCTCACAGATAAAAAAATCACAGATTGCTATAGTTACCAAAGGAATCACGTGACTACATTGATGACTCAGTAAGCTGAACGTATACTGGTATGATTGCTCTTTGTATGTTTGACCTACTTTGAAGTGGTGAGCGCAAAAACATAAAAAATAAAAAAGGGGAAGAAACCGAATAGGTAGTGAGAGGTAATAAATTCAAGGATTGACACTACTTAACTAAAAATGGACGACACTAGGATGTTAATTCATGCATTTAGTCGGATTGTTTTTGTTCGGGAATGAAACACAAATCGTACTGTCTAGCTTACTTGCCATACGTATATTTTGCTCTACACCTTGATTAGTCTCACGCTAACCTTCAATCAAGTATGTTATATGTAGGCGTGCAACACTTTGTACGTGGTCGTGATGCTCCTTTTGATCAAAACTGCTTTTATGGACGTCTTCCGGTTTAATAACACTGCCCCTTACCATACATGTCTCCCTCACGAATTACAAGACTTTTGAATTGTGATCATTTGCAAAGATGGCTTTGGATATTTGTACGACGAACTCCACGTCTTTAGAAAAAGAGTTTTTGGTGGTTGTGATGAACGTGTACAATTTTATTTTAACTCTATCATCTTGAAGATTTCTACTTGTGTCGTTTGGAATCTTTTGTTTGGTCCCCGTGGGTTCGCTTTGGTAGCACAGTTCCTAGTTTAACATACCGATCTGCGCCAACATGTATGGTCCATTACTTAGGGTGTCGTTGTCAGGGTGGGACTCCATTATGTCGTTCGATGTGTCTAGTGTCTGGAGAACCGCATATAGTATTGAAAGTATGGGATGATTATAACTGGACTTATCTTCTGGTCGAGGCGGCGATAGCGCTGAACCATCGGTTTTCCAGTCGATGGTATTGTCTGTTTCGTATCGCCTCCGCAAATTTTTGCCTATCAACGTGAGTATTGGCCGATTTTGTTCTTTTGCCAGAGCCGATTATCCCCAATCTCTTGCTCTCGAATACGGTTACTGTGTGCGTTATAGTACTTTTCATTTTATTCCTTCTTTTCTATATCAGTGTTGTTCAGAATTTCTTCAAGGATGAGGGATTATATAAGACTTATTTTAATTTCGGTTTCTAAAAAATAGTTCTTTTCGTAAGAGCATATGAATTTCAATATTTTTTTCCATTATATAACGAATATACTTCATTTCATTTTTTAATAGTATAACAACATTCAAAATTGTTACTTATTAATTTAATGTAATTATATTACCTGAGTATCGACCTCATTTTGCGAGATATGGAAGGGGCTCTCATTTGTTATTATTTTTTAAATATGCTATTGTTTTTGTTCGTGTCGAATTAAATTTCCTTTTTTTCTCCCGACAAATATACTTCGATTCATCATTTTTGGTTCAATAGTATAACAATATTCGTTATTTATTAAAAGAGCCATGACATAAATATGACACCTGAGTTCAGAGGGTTTTCATCTAAGCATACACGAGATCGATTATTGAATTTTGAGTTTTAATCAGCAGTTGCACCGCTCTTCGAGTGTGCTGGATTTTCCTTTCTCTCACCTTTCTTGTCTTGTGCCACATCTTCGAATATTGAGAATAAAGTAAGTACTATCCAGAGTAGTCGCCCTGGTAAGATAATCTGATGCAGATGAGACTCGATGGGGGGTAACATCATTGACGAACAGTCTCAATTTTATTTCCATTTTATGTTTATTACTATCAACATCATCACATCCGCTGCATTTATTTTAAACAAGGATATAAACACCAGTTCAGATCTGCTCCAAAAATAAAAACGTTCATCATTTAGTTTCCTCCATTTTCTTTCCTTTCCACAGATCATCCTATGGCTTTGTCATCTTTCTTTTCTTTCGTTTTGTTTTCGTCTTGTTTCTTTGATTTGTTTGCTTGCATTTCTGTCGTGGGTTAACATTTTTATTTCATCCGTTATTTCCATGTTTGTATGTCATTGCTATATCACTATATCGCTTACTTTTATAACAACACTAGAATCAAATGTAACCCGTTGCATCACCCATTGAGCTGGAATTAATTTATTTGCATTAAGAATAGTGAGTTTGTCATACCAGTTAAAAAGTTCTAAATTGGTCGCTTTCTGCTCCATCTCTCTCTCTCTCTCTCTCTTTCTCTCTCTCTCTCTCTCTCTCTCTCTCTTACTATCCTAAACATACACTGTGATCTCTTTCCCTCTCAACTTCTGATTAAATCTTATTCATTCTCATGGTGTTATCCCGTTATGTTTATAATAGACTATCCCAATTTTTTTCATTCTTTTCTTTCTCTATGAATTTCGCCTTTTAATAAACAGATATGGCGAGAGAGAGAGAGAGAGAGAAAAGAGAGAATTACGAAATCAAAGGTGTTAGAGACTTTATATAATACGAGTTTGAGAGTTAAACAACATACAGTGAGAAGGGAAGAGTGTGATGGACAGAAATCTAATAATAAATGGGTCACTATGTGAGTTAATTAAAAAGCAAAGCTAATTAAAACAATTAAAATGGACTTTCTTTTCAAACATAACTCAATCTTCAAACTAAAGAATATTTTAGCATTATTTTTGCATCATTAATATATATATGAAAAAAGCTTTCGGCACAGAATCATCGATGAACTGACATTTAACACATAACTTAATAGGTTCCGGGCCTAACTAATAGACCAACATTATTTAGACAAAATTTGACATCATTCATCAACATAGTTTACGTCGAGCGTGATACGCTGATATCTTTTCTGACAATTCTATGCGTTTTTTGTAGTACTATTTGTCTTTGGCTTCAAAATACGCCTCAGTTTCCGATAACAATTCTTCATTGGAGCCACATCTCTTTTCTTTGAGCATTCTTTTGGGATGTGAAAACAACAGTCAGTAATCGCTGAGTGGGCATATCTGGAGAATAGGGTGGATGCGGAAGCAATTTGAATTGCAATTCACGTAGGTTTGTCATCGTTGCGATGAACTTGTGACACGATGCATCGTCTTGGTGGAAGGGTATGCTTTTCGTGTTCATATGTGGAATTCCTTTGATGATTTCTTCCTTCAAACGCACCAATAATATTCTCTCCTTTGCACATCCCAAAATATTTGGGTCATGGATCACTTTGAACAGTTTTCACCTATTGTTGTCCACTCATCTGACTCCCGATTTGTCTCTAGGGTGAAGTGGTGGATCTATGTTTCATTCATCGTTGCATATTCACATAAAACTCCGTTTTATGTCGTTGAAATA
>OY744518.1:100997514-101042514 GCA_963556195.1 Sepiola atlantica
TAGAAATCGAAGCAAAATGCAAAGCAGACAGCAATACTAATCCCAATAAAGGCGAAGAGAATGCCTACGTCATACACTGAATGTCGCTTAGTAAAGCAACAAGCAGAAATCACAACAATAATATGAAAGAATAATACCAAAAGCCTCGACGCAAATTACAAATAAAAGAAAACCTTAGAGAAACAAAGAAAGCAAAACACCGAAAAACGAAAAACGAAACAACCATGATAAAGATAAAGACAGAAAAAGGTAGAACAAATAAAAGACGCGAAAACATGACGAAGAAGCCATGTTTATACTGCGACAATCATTCGACAAAACTAGAAAGACGTAATATTCCAAAGTGATTACGTTGCGCGTATTCACGTTCTAATCGTTGGAAAGAGCAATCACTCGTTGGAAAGAGCAGAAAAATGACAAAACCAAAACGAAACAAAATCCAATAAACCTGAAGAGGGAAAATTGCCTGGATGTTCAAAAAAAGATTGAATCGCCGTCGAGGCAAATTGCAATTACAGTTTGGAATTGTCGTCATTATATAAATATATAAGTAAACCATGGGTACGTACAAGGCGTTGCCCGGAATGCAGTAAAGTCATTTTAGTTTTGAGTTTTCATTTGTTTTCACATTTTTAAACTTATACAGAAAAAAAAATAAGATTTTAGTTGTAAACTAGTCAAGTTACAACTTTTATCATTTTAATATAAACTTGTATTTCCATGCGTATTTGTCGAATCAACATTTAACGGTGGAATCGCCTAAAGTAAAAAGACAGGCAACTGTGAAATCTTGGAATTTTGTTTGTATTAGAAGTGTGAGTATTTCCCATCTAAAGTAACGTTAAACTATATTTTTGTTCGACCTGCGAGACGAGGTAAACATGTTTTGAAAGAACTTCTCTCCCTTCCCCAGGTGTTAGGGAGAAGACTGATAATGAATATTTTCCCAAGTTATTGATATCTTACTTATCTGTTTGTTTTTGTGATGTACTTTTCATCCCTCAGTTTATGGCCCATTACCCGGAGTGACCCAGGACCGTATTTCTTGATCAATAAACACAACGTCGGGGGTAGGCTGAAGGGGTAAAGGGGATTGATAATGTGTAATTCCCGCGAGAAGATTGAACAGACAGCTAACTAATAAAAAATATTAAAACCCAGAAGAATATTGTGTGGTTTTATCACCATTTTCCTATACTTTTTATACATTTGTATCACACAAAATATATGTTAAAATATTCCTTGGTTTTAGGATTGCGGTATGTTTTAAAAAACATCAATTTTATCCTTCTTATTGATCGTGATTTTAAATTTACTCACAAAATCACACATCACGTACCAATTTTCTGTCTATTACTTTCATTCTCTCTCTCTCTCTCTCTCTCTCTCTCTCTCTCTCTCTCTCTCTCTCTCTCTATCTATCTATCTCTCTATCTCTCTATCTCTCTCTCTCTCTCTCTCTGTATGTGGTCACCTATGATCTTATTTCATATACTATTTGTCAGTTTCGCCTCTGTAACATTCTCTCTCTTTCTCCGTTTATTAATACTTAACGGTAATAAAACTAATTATAAAACAGAACATTAGAATAGTCCATTATCAACAATAGGGAATATCCACAGAGTATTAATACTATTTAACTGATAGCTGGAGAGAAAACTTCTGGCATAGCTTTTGAACCAGACAAAACCGACTTTTGCCAACGCATGAAAATTTGCATGTGGACTACTGGCTCCTGAGTGAAGGTCATAGGCTATATAAGAAATAGAGGTCACCGAGCACCGCTTCAACTGAAAACTGTTTTCTCTTAGATTCAAATGAAATTTATACCATAGATAAATGACCAAACATGATGTCTATTTTAAAAATTTAAGCAAATTTTGATAATATTAAGAGGTTCCCGATCCCCTTAAAACTGTTTTCCTATTGATTTAAATCTAATTTAAACCATAGATAAATAACCAAAAATGATGTATATTCTAAAACTTTTAGCAATTTTTTATAATATTGAGAACGTCCCCCACTAAAACTGTTTTCCCTTTGATTCAAATAAATTGCGATTAGGACAAACTATAGTAAAGCTAAAATAGATCAACCCCAGGAAAACAGTAAATGCAGACTGTGTGAACAAAGAGACGAAACAGTAAATCATATAATAAGTGAATGTAGCAAACTTGCCCAAAACGAATACAAGAACAAACATGACTGTGTGGAAAAAGCGATACACTTGGAGCTGTGCAAACAAATGAATTTCTCATAAGCGGACAAGTGGTACAAACATAAACTAGAAACAGTACTGGAAAAAAAATCCTCTGTGATATGGATATACAAACAGATAAACTCATACAAGCAAGAAGGAAAAACTTTGTAAAATCATGGACTTCGCCGTTCCAACAGCCAAAGAGTGAAGATAAAAGACACGGAAAAACAAAGCAAATACACAGAACTAGCCAGAGAACTGAAAGGAATATGTAACATGATGAAATTTAGTATAATACCAATAAGCGTAGGATCACTAGCAACAATCCCAAAAAAACTGGGAGAAATTAGAATCAAAGGGACCATCGAATCCATACAAAATACGGCAATCATCAAAACAACTGCAATCTTAAGGAAAATCCTTGAATGCGATAACCAACCCGCATAAGCTACAAAAGTATTTTGTAATCATGCTCCAAAAATCAACACTGAACAATATTTCTCCATGTGTACACGTGTTTCAAAACATCTTTACTTTCACTATCACTTCAGTGTGAAACAGTGATAATAAAGATTTCTAGAAACAGATGCACACACTTAGAGAAACATTGTTGAGTGTTAATTTTCGGAGCATGATGACAAAATATTAATTATGTCGGATTTTTTTAATCTACTGAATTTATATATATAGGCTCTATTTGGCATAAAGTGTAAACCATTAAGCCTGATTTCATCTAGAGTATTCAATATATCTTACGGATACCTAAAAAACTTATTAATAAAATGTGTTATCTAATCTCTTTTAAATTTAGCAAGATTTCGAGTTCTGTAATGAAACTTGTCCTTATATATATATTTATATATATATATATATATGTATGCGTTTATCAGAGTTAGAGTTGATTTTTTTCTATTGCGTAGCAAAAGACCACGTGACAACTATGTGGTCAAGCATTTGTTGATGTACACACGTGGTTACTTATATAAAATTCAAGAAATCCACATCCTCGTTTCTCTTTGTTTGGACAACCGCTGATGGTGCAACACGTTTGTCAAATTCATACTTTTTCTCCGCTATTTAATTTTTATTATCGAAGCTACTAGCTTGTTGTCCACTGCTGCTATTTTGTCCAGACTATGACGTGTGGTTGGTCTCCGCTCTTTACCAGATCAATCCTTACGACGTGTCTTACACATCTTTGTATGTCTGCTTCCTAATATATATTCGTATATGGAAGATTGACATACGTACATATTTCGGTGTGTTACTTTTAAGCATAACATGAATCCTGTTATATTTTTATAATTAAGACTTACTTTTTTTGTTATTGTTTATGGTTTGCGTGTAAGAGGAATTATTTTATTAATAATACTAATACTATTTTCTTTTGTTTTCAGGTAAGTAATTTCAATATAACTCCAGAAATTGGGTAAGATATTTTTTTATTATTTGCCTTTAACTGACACATAATCTCCCTTGTAAATAATATTCTTTATTTCCATTTGTGTATCGCAAGGCAGGAAAAAGCTCAATTTTTTGCACGGATTTTGACCAATCATGTGACGGGGAGAAATAGCACGATATTGTCAACGTTCAAAATAATCGTTTCATATCCCAGTAAAAGGAATTTCCGCCGTTTTAGTGATAGTAAACTGTCCATCAGAACTTACCCACCCTTGCTGACCCGGACTGAAGATTCAACCAAGCTTGTTTTGAAATAGCAGGTGAAGGAGTGCAGAGATAAATAATCGTACGAACGGTTGAGCTGGCAGTTGCCAGTTGAAATCACATACGAAGGGTGGATAGGTTTCTCTTGATTGACTCAGGATGGTTCATTTTTTTTTCTTTCATCCTTTCTTTTCGATGGTGATACTTTTTTCAGTTTTATTTCAAATCTTCCCTAGTAAGAGATGCGTTTTAGAGTGTCTGCGATTTTTGAGAATGCAGAAAGGAAATAAATTTTATTTTTCATGAAAATAGACAAAAGGTCTTCTTTTTTATCACACATTCCATTTTTTTCAGCTGCAATTATTTCTCGTCCCCGAAATACAGAAAAAACTATGCAGAGATTAAATGATTAATGCCTAATTCGACCGATTACTTCTCAGTTCGAACACAGATAGAATACTGCAAGTTCTTGAGTATCTTAATCACAGCGTGAGCTAAGATAATGGGCAGAAGCTGCTCCAAAAATGGAATAGGACTGTAGATAGATACTTTAGAATAGATAAATGAATATTCTTTAAATACGACCATTCCATCTACGCGTTTAACGATGAAAATAGTAGAGACTACCAAAGTAACTTCCCTTTGATGAGTAAATATTTAATATCACAGAGTTATTCTTCTTGGACTTATATACTCAATACTTGTGCATCACGAAGCGTTTGTTAGCAGCCCTCGTACGAACATTTGGTGTGGAATAAAGACCCTGATTTTACTTCTTTTGTGGGCTGGGCTCAGAAAAGACACGACATGGTGTGGACACGTGATGTAACAGAGAGAATGCAATGATGAAAATGTAAGTAACGCTTCGTGATTCGTACGTGTGTTTACTTGTATATTTAATCTGTTTATGCATATATCATTTATAGTTTATGTGGCCAAACTATAAATGCTACACCATTTTACTACTGATTATCATCACTCAACGCCTTTTGTCGACTTCTTTTAAGGCCGTCTTTTATGATTTTCAAAACGTGTCGGCCCCACGCTCTTTTATACTCAAAAATATTTCCACCACTCGATTCAGGTGCTCGTTCCTCACGTTCGCCACAACTTAGATTACTGCCAACGTAATACACGACCTTTCTTGGCAACGTTACACTTGCACTGAAAATTAATTAAAATTCACTACCTACGCGCTGCTAATCTTGATAAAATTAAATATCAAATATTACTATTTTTACTAGTATTTAAAACTTAACCGTGGCAAACTAACTGATCGACTATCGGGTATATACTTGTATGGTAATATACTTGTATGGTAATATACTTGTCTGGTAATATACTTGTATGGTAATGCGGTTGACGCTTTCAAACGTGTTACGTCATACTTAGCAGACCGAACGAAATTTCAAACTTAAGTGGGCGAATCAATCGACAGACAGCTTCTTACATATATGGATGGACGCATCTGAATGATGACAAATAAAATGTGTTGTTTAGTAGACCGTGAACATTTTGCATCTCCCTTGCTAATCAATTTATTTTTTTTACATTGGATATTATATATATATATATATATATATATATAGCAATAGACAACGATATGATTATCCCCCTTCCTACACACACACTAAGTCAGTGTGTCAACCACGTGATATTTGACTCACTTTAATCTAGCAACAGAAACAGTAGTAATCTCATTTATACTTGCTTTTACGACGTTAAAATTTAAATATCCAATAGTTGAACGGTAAGTATGCAAAATAAATTTTTAAATATAGTCGCGTAACCTTGACGGATAGTAATTTTGCTTTATTCTACAATATGAAGTCATAAAGAACGAACCTTTTTTGGCCTGAGGAGGTCGTGTTTATTATAGCTACGATTGAAACATGTTCTAAAATGTGTAGCCATTTATGTGTGTATTAATAAAACGTTTTATATATATATATATATATATATATATATATATATATATATATATATATATAATAAAAGGGATTAAACGTATACGTATGTAGATAAAACACAAATATTTATAATTAAGTGTTTGTCGCACTCAAACTAGGTAGGGCTCTATAGCGAGTAGTATTAACACAGCCGTCATCGATGCTTCAGTGCAATGTTCATTTCAAAAGTCGAACTTTTTAAGACAGCTGCCTTTAAATAGAATAAATCTATTGTTTATTTACGGATGTGTAGGATAAATGTTGGAATTTGAGTTTGAAATATAACTGGTGGTCCGGGGTTCGAGCCGGCGACTGGTGTGAATAATTCTTCTCTACACTTCCCGTAAGGATGAAACGTATACGTATGTAGATAAAAACAAATATTTATAATTAATTATCTGTCACCCCAAAACTAGGCTTGGCTCTGTAGCGAGTAATATTAAGTTGTAATACTAAAGAACTTGAACAGGATGTTTAAATCTTCCAAAATTCATGTTAGAGTTTTCCACGTGTACCACTGGTGCAACGGATAAGACGTTGAGTAAAACCATTTCTATGTGACAGTTTGTCCGGGAGTGGGAGGTTCAATCTCCACTACAGACGATACAAACTAAAAATAAAATAAAAATTCTAAACACCTCTATTCGGTCATTGGCGAGGAAACTAGTGTGAATATAACAACCATGGCGAAAATAGTAGTCCGAATACTCCAAATAATACTCCAAGGTTTAATCGAAGCAAATATCCTGAACAATTTGAAAAAATCAATTAGTTATTTAAAGTAATAAAAAAAAAAATCGTCGTCGATTTAACATAGCATTGACGTGACCGACAGAGGACGCCTATACTGGGCGTTCAACAACTAACACGTCATCAAGTTTGCTGAGTTTCAGGCTTATTTTTTATATTTCTTCTTCGTTTAATTCGGCTAAAAGGTTTATTCATTTGTATTCTGTTACGTTTCACATTGTAATGCAACAAAGAAAATAATATATTTATGTATTTAAAAAGCAAGAAATATTTCGATGTAAGCTTATTTTAATTTTTTTTTAAACTATGTTAAAATTATAGATTAAAACTATAAATTTGCATCTTTATTTGTTTATAATTAAACATTAAATTAACACAATGGAAACGAATTCCAATGGATGGTAAAATGCTGTGATCTAATATAGAGTATTATTTTTCAAAAAATATATCACATTATTTTAAAAATATATTCTTCATGCATGAAAAGCGTACACCATGTTAAAATAGAAAAACAAAAGTGCATAAACACATTCAAAATCTACTAATTAAGATTGTCATATTTTCCCGACGATGAAAAGAGAAGTGCAGGTGAATACATAGAGCTTCGGGGTGTGGTATAAGTAAACATACACTTTATAAATCAAGAGTCGCGTGAGTAAATAATGGGTCAACCCGTAAACAGTCGGCTTACTGGTTAGTCACCATATCAGCAAGGGTTTTAGTTGGGTGACATAAATATAGTGAAATTCAGCAACAGCAATGTTTGAAACAGTGTGTTCATTTTTATCGTAAATGGTATTTCCGAAGAATAGTATAATCTATAACACTCAGTTCAGGGTAGAGGAAAGAAGAGAAAGCGAGAGAGGGAGAGATACAAATAAGAGAAAGCGAGCGAGAGAGAGAGAGGGAACAGAGATTTCTGATGAACTGTTGGATTTATACGTTGACTCAGTCGACACAGCGCGTTTGTGCATAAGAGCTCGGGATATTGTTTTTCTTTTTCATTGATTTTCTGGAAATGTTTCAGTATTGCAATCGTAATATAACGATAAAAGCCATCTACATGTTACAAGACTGTTAATATCCCAGGATCCAAAATAGACTGAAATTTATATATATATATATATATATATATATATATATATATATATATATATATATATATATATATATATACAGGTGCGTAAAAATATATGTTCGTGCATATATTTTTTATTATATCTTCCAAACTATTCAAGATGAAAGCTCGACGATTGTTTACATTTAACAACAGAGCCTATGTAAATAAACAATATTACGCTAAATTCCAATGACCCAGTTTTATTCATTGAAAAAAATATTTTCAAAACACAAAAACTTAAGTGCATTTTCATGGATCGTTTCGAACATAGATGAAAAACTACAAGTTTTAATGTCAATACAGGATTTTTCATTCATTCTATGTTTTCTTCGTGGGAACTGGTTACATGCAGATGCTTATTTTGTGATTTTTTTCTGTTTGCAGCTTTACAATATATTTTCTCTGAAGCATAGACGAAAGATCCAAAATGGACATATAAATATTTGGGTAAGCACCGATGTTTTTGGATTTTGAAAGAATATAAACAATGAATAAAAATGTGATCACTAGAATTTAGTGCAATACTGTTAATTTATGTATATTTATACATATATATATATATATATATATATATATATATATATATATATATATATTATGGCTTAATAAATACTTACTCTATTTAGTAAAAGCACAACTATACAAAACCTACGAAAAAAAAGACAACGACGTATCAACCAATCCGAACAACATACAAATTTGTCACTTTTTGAGACAATATGTAGGGACGTACAGGGAACTGAATCTGCAACTTGCGACGTCCAAATAACTAGTATTTTTAAAATCGCTCGTACGCAGGTGGTTCAACGCAGCGTTCCGACAAAAGCAATTAATGAAAACATGTTAATTTCTAACCCTATTAAAAAAAAGTATCTCCGCTTAAATACAAAGCTGTTGGGACTTTGCGAATATTTATAAGTTTTATTATCTCAAATGATTCATACCAGAATATTTTACCTTCTTTTTTTCAAAAATTATCTAAATGTTATATGTTTGAATACATATATATATATATATATATATATATATATATATATATATATATAATACATTTTATTGTATATATCTGCTATTCGTATTTCTTTATTTCTGATATATTTATTTAATATTGAGGGCAATATATCTGTACAAGGTTCTACACCTTAAACGTGAATGGGAATCTTAACGGGGTGCGATTGCCTAGCCGTAGTATGGTCAGGCAAATATTAATACGTATGAATGTAAAGTCACATAGGTAACTAATTATCAGGGAACATTAAGAAAACCGTATTATACTTTCAAGGATAACGAATAATACTCGTCAAAATATGTTATAAAGATTAACTCTATCCTAGGATAAATGATTTATTCCATTGCACAACGAGAATTTGGCTATTATGTAAATATTCCTAGTGCACATTGCAATACTTTAGTATTGTGAGACGGCAGGGCAGGAAATCGCGTTGAGTTCTTGTGACGAACGAAAGGTTAATGAATTCCTTAATAATCTGATACCAGTCGAGCGGTCAAACTCTAGAAATCAATAAAACCTCTACCTTGTGAAAGCTGTTTATACTATGACTAATTACACCTTCACTACGCACGCCTATCTATATGTTTTGTAGAATCGGAACGCTGAAAGTAAAAGGTCGTGAGACATTATTTTTTTAAGCAGGCAATTAATAATGTGACAAATATGGGGTCGAGAAAACAACAGATTTATTAAGCTGCACGTCGCTTATCACATTGAAAGTGATTGATTACATCAGGTCATCCATATCCCAAAGTTGTGATCGGATCATAGACTAAAAGGAAGAGAGATTATTAAGCGTACTTCTTTTTAGATTAGCACTTCCTTGGCCTATATTAATTATATGTCTTCTTGATAGCGTCTTTCAAGACTCCTCAATCTTTTCCCAGGATCAAATATGACTTCCTTTCCCCTTTTCATAGAATCCGTCCTCACAATTCTGGATTTACAGTCTCTGCTGACCTTTTGATCTCTCGTGTATAGTATTTTCATATTGTAACCGCTAATATATGTACTAACTACTATATTTACTAGCTAACTTGCCCACTCGAATATTTAATAGAATAAACACTTTGCAGATATGAATATATATATATTATGTTTGCTTCTTCATATCATTCACATTTAAATGAAATTAAACACATCTAGTATGTGCGATGTCTAATTAATTGATTTTTTTAAAAAGAACACTAACGAAAGTCCTTATTTAATTGAAATCTATTCTAATCATTCAACTTGATGTGCATGAAGAAATAAAATTACAGTACGAATGTTTGCTTTAATTATGTAAAGCCATACAAATCAAATACATTAGTTTATTTGTTTTCACACTTCTAAAACAATCATTTTCTCGATAATAGCATATTTGTGTGAATTCAAAAAGTCATATTAACAAATAAATTTATGCAGGGAACACAACTGAATTTCCGGTAACTATTCGTCTTGAAATACATGATTGGGTCATTCATTCATTTGAAGACGCGCTTTTTAATGTTACCTCTCTGCCCCCTCCCCACGAAGGCAAAATTATCGCGAGGTCTGTTCTAACGTGAAGAAATCCACCTCCTTAGATTGGGACTAAAAATAAAAATTGCGTCACCCCAGAAAGATGTCTCTTCCCCGAACAGATGAAAAGGACAGATACTACACTTCGATCCTCGCCCGAAGGCCTGGATGTTTGCTATCATTCGAACAAGATCAGACATTTAGGTTCAGTCTTAAAGAAACACATGTTGGTTTCTAATTTTCTTAGCAATAACACATCTTATTATGGGTCTACATACAAAACTCGTATATTAGTTACCTTGTCAGTCTGAAGAACAAGCAGTTAAGATACTCTCTTGGTAATTTACGCGGGACTAGTATTGTTTAATATGTTCTTAAAGAAACAGACAGCTATTTTTAAATTAACCATAGCTTATTTACTGAAATAAATAGAACTTCAATTGCTTAACTCGGAGTTTCTTTGGGTCGGTCTTCATAGGGGAACGAGCGTTCAAATCCGCTCTTTTCTTTCGACCTTTACATGAGGTTCTATATTTTCTAAGATTCTGGCAACAATTGAATCTGACTTAAATCGTTAAATATCTCATACTCCACGCTATTAAAACTACCATCACACGTTTACTTTTCATATGGGAACTCGAACCGAAATTATAAAACTCGTTAACGAATTGAACCTGAATAACAATGTCTACTCTTTACTTTAAATGTATATATTATTGCCAAGGAACTAAAAAAAACACACACAACGAAAAATTCCAAGAGTAAGCTTGAAATTCTTCTGATTTGGTGCGTATATATACCGACATAACATAAATGAATTCAACAACGAACACTTGTGTGAGAGGGTCCTGATCAACCTATAAACAAACCTGTAATACCTGGTGTGGTATTAACCATGGACGGGCTATACCGGATTCTTCAAAAGGAGGAAGTTTACAGGGATTATCAAATGGTCACCAATCTGTTAGTGGCCAGGCTCCATATCGCTTAACATCGGTTATCTAACGAGAACTGGTGTGTCAACGTGATTTTGCCGTAACTTGATCGACCTAGACGATATAATATTGATGATTTTCAACCTCTGATGAATTGAAAAATAACTCGATTAGCAATGAAAAGTTGAATCCCGAGATTTGCGACGATTAAATCATATTCACATTGATCTATAATATGTTTACTCTGAAAATCTGACGATTCTAATGCTTGTTTGCTCGGTGGCACAATGAAATGAGCATATATGATAGATAAAGTTGATATCTAAAACACAGTAACATGTCAATTAGTATAAAGTATCGATATTTAACACTTTTACTGTGGCTTGGTATGGCCACAAGTGCTAGTCGTAAACGAAGGAATTAGAAAGAACAGTACTGCTCATGGAGACAAATATGTAGCCTTTGACTTCCGGTCTGAAGAGATTCACCCATATACGAAGTTAAGCCTATCTCCGACAAAATGAAGAAAATCGTTTGGACTGATATGAACATGTAATATACACAAACGACAACACCAACTTCAAAATATGAAATAACTATAACAAAATCAACAACAGTGAACTGAACACAACCTATAATAACAGACACAATAATAGAAACAATAACATTGAAAAATAACTCACTGATGCAATTGCAGAAATAGGAATAACTGGTCACTAAGGAATACGTGCCTGACAAACAATATAGTATATAAAGCCACTACGTGTAACTACACAAACAATGAAGAACAGTCTATATAAAACCGACAGAAACATTTAAAGCTAGGTATACTCACCACATGATGGCACTAAGAAACTCAACATAAAAGCAATACAAGTCTTTATAAGTATTATGGGTACGAAAATATAAAAGCATACATACTAATAGAAACTGAGAAATCATCAAAAAGCGCCACCTTGCGGTAGAAACGGTAGGAATTGTAGATTAGGCATAAAAGAAATATCTGATAATTTTTAAACAAAATAATAAGCTTCTAAACAAAATACATGAATTTGTTGCAAAATGAAGGCATTTAAACAAACATATCATATGTCAAAGAAACCCAAAATAAATTACATACATAGTAATTATATAAATAAAATAATAATAAATATAATAAGGATAGAAATGACTGAAGAAAAGAATGATAATATGTTCAGTAATAATAAACACGTACAATTAAATTATAAATATATTAAAAAAATAGACATAATAAACAAAAAATAGAGACAGCTTTATATAATATATAAAAATAAGGTAAATAATAAAAATAAATACATATATAAGTCCACAATAATGAAGAATGTAAATAAATAATATTCAAAATAAACAGAAGATAATTAAATGACATAAAGAACTTAGATCCGTTCAACCTAAAATTATAAATTAAAAATTGCAAAATAAGTGTAATCTATACATATAAAATTCAATTCTGTATGAATGTGTGTTTATGTGTGTGTGTGCCCTATAGAAAAAAGTTAGAGAATCTAGATAAAATCTAACAGTGTATTCTTATGTAAAATTCACCGAAAAAGATAATGGAAGTATTCCCGAATCTCTAAATGCACACACCTAAGAGAGCTATGGGGCAGATTTCGTCTAGGGTTTGTCGATTATTTCAGCTATTTTCAGTTTAATTTAAATTTAATTATGTATTAATTTAAATAAAAAACAATTATGTTATGTGGTAATTTGTAAAATAAACTACATGTAATTCACTAAATAAAATTGCAAGTCATTCCCTAAAATTCAACCAGAAATGACAATAGATGGAGGGGATTAAAATTAATAGACGCTAATTCTGGGGAAATTCCGGTACCGTCCTTGATTCTGTTGATATCCGTGTCATTCTTACAACTAATCCGGAAACGAAGTCATACTGAGTTGGGAGCGGGGGGGGGGCAGAAAAAATTCCAAATTCGATTTTGTACAGAGTACTTCTGCAATCCGTAAACAGAGGTGTGTCCCTACACTTTTGATTCATCTGTACAACAGAGGCGCGTCTTTTAACTTTTAGTTCTTTTGTACAATAGAGGCGCGTCTTTAAACTGTTGATTCTTTTGTATAACAGACGCGCGTCTCTAAACTTTTTATTCTTTTGTACAAGATAATATTTATTCTTTTGCACAACAGAGGTGCGTCTATAAATCTTCTGGTTATTTTGTACAACAGAGACGCGGCCGTAAACTTTGGATTATTTTGTACAACAGAGGCGCGGCCGTAAACTTGGGATTCTTTTCAGCTGCTTGTTTAGATTAGCCCCCTTCCCATGGAAAACGCTTATCGTGTGTGCTTATGCAGTTTAGCCCCCCTATGAAAAACGCTTTACGGTCGCTTGTGCAGTTTAAGTCACCTATAGAAAAAGCTTGTGAAGTTTAGGTCACTTATGGAAAACATTTTTCGGGGGCTTATGTAATTTAGGTCACCTATTGAAAACGCTTTTCTGGAGCTTGTGCAGTTCAGCCACCCAATAGAAAACGCTTTTCGATGGGCTTGGGCAGTTTACGTCCCCACATGAAAACTTTTTTCTAGTGCTCGTGCAGTTTAGGTTCCCGTATAGAAAACGCTTTTCGGTTGCTTCTTCAGTTTAGATTACTTATGAAAAACGCTTTTCCGATGCTTTTTTTAAATTAGCTCACTGATGAAAAACGCTTATAAGACTATTGACTTCATCAACATTACGTTTTTTTTTAATATGTTACAATGGAGTAGGGTAAGAAACTAAGTATTGACGGGGGCATTTTATCTACTTGTGTGCTCCGGGATAAAAAAATTGTAAGATTACAGTATTACTTTTAAGTAACGAGTATTCTACTAATATATATATATATATATATATATATATATATATATATATATATATATATATATATATATATACTAGTAGAATACTCGTCCCGGGACGTGTATAAGCAGTAAATATGACATTAGTTTCAAATTTTAATGTTTTTCTTTCTTTGGGAGATATCGTATCTTCTCGGTTGCACCCCTCTGAATGGTATAGTTTGAAGGGAAAATATAATGCTCCTCGTGTCACACACCCTGCTGCCTAAAAGACATATTCCATAATTCATAAGTTTGATTGTTTCAAATTTTATCAAACACATATATATCATTGACGCTCATGCGCGCGAACAGATCTTTTACAACATGTACTACTTAATACAACCTAAATTTTGATTTAAAGCAATTCTTTTTTATATAAATGTTTTTAGTATCTAACTTATTTCAAAAATGTTATTAGTGGGGGTGCGAGTTTGGGTAGTAAAACTCTCTAAAAGGTAACGTTTACAAAAAAATGTTCTTATGTTACTCACCGGGTTGCTGAAAATATATATTCTAAAATGTATAATGATAAACTGTATGCATATGTACTCCCTAAATGCTGACATTTACAAAAAGATAATGTGGTCATGTTACTCACCGTATATTTAGGCTATATATCCCAAAATTCGTAATAGTCCATTCATTAGATAAGCAAATTAAAAGTTTTTTTCGGTGCTGGTTCGGTTGAGCGCATCCCATAAATGACAAACTTTACTATAAAGTATGTGTTCATTGTACTTAGCGGATTACCGAAAATATATATTCCAAAATTCATAATGATGAATTCATAAGAAAAATGAATTAAAAATAATTTGTTATAAACTTTATAAATTAGGCACCGCATTCATTATGATCTGTTTCTTTACTTTAAGAGATAAACTAAATATAGCCAATATTACACACTCTTACGTCTATCAGCTGTGTTTTTAAATTTATTATGATCGGTTTATTAGTTCATGAGTTTATCTTATAAATAGAACTATATAAACATATACACATACGCTACTTGATAAACATCAATCATTTAAATGCTAAAATTCATGTAACCATGTTATTCACCGTGTTCTTTAGAATATATATTCCCAAACTCATAATGATCGGTTGCTTAGCTTAGGAGTTGTTCATGTATAACGGAATATATATAATCATATACATATGCGTAACTTTATATACAGGCACTCCGTAAATGTTAAAGTGTATAAAAGATATTATGCTCATGTTACTCGTCGTGTTACCGAGAATATATATTCCAAAATTAATAATGAGCTGTTGATTAGTTTAGAGGATTATTCCGTACATATAAATATGGAAATATATACACATAACTCATATATATATATATATGTGTGTGTGTGTGTGTGTATGTGTGTGTGTGTATGTGTGTGTGTGTGTGTGTTTGTGTGTGTGTATGGGGCCGATATAAAGAGACAGAAAGTAAGTGCAAGGGAGTCCAGAGAAGGAGACAGACAAAGAAAATGATATAAGTTAGTCAACTGTTCAGTTATAGAGAGCGAGTCATGTGGATCGAAATATAGCCACGCGAAACGCTACATAATTAGAGATTTACGGGTATCTATTCTCGCTGGCTTTTCTTGTCGGACATCAAACATCTTTCACTTCAGTGATTCCGGCTTCAATTCCAGTCGAAGTCAGAACAGATTATGAACAGAGACATTAATCTTTGAAAAATAAGAGAATCGACCACACTTGAATATTCCGCCTCATCAAAAGCACATGTGTTGCCATTAATTGCCTCTAGCATATTTATTTCGTGTCTTGGGAATCATTCATTTTCACAGATCTCGAAAAAGCAATGCTTGTTATCAGTATATTGTTGGTTCTTTCCTTCCTTGCAAATGTTTATCAATGAGAAAACTAGGAATATTAGTATTACTAATACAACATAAGAACTTAGTTAATCTACCTTGTAAGCGTATTCATATATTAGGTCTGACTTGGTATCAGTACGCGTTTTAAATGTTAACTAATATGAGGATACCTATCAATTTCAGTGAAGTACAAAAAATAAAGTAGTCGACATTAGTCAAGGGTGACCCAAAGGCTCCCTTTTCATTAGGTACTACACCTTGGTGTAAGCGGATGCCACTTATTTCACAGGATTACCCCACTTACCCTTAATCCTTACCTTCAATATTGCTCTTTACGCTTATACCTTGAGATATCTGGTCGGAAATATAGCGTCTGGTATATATTTATAACTCTATATAATTTTATATAAGACTGCCCATTTCTACTCGGATTGAACATGAAACCTTCAAATTTTAAAACCAAAGTTTATACATACACACACACACACATATATATATATATATATATATATATATAAACTTTGATTTTAAAATTTTGTAAATCTAATTTTATAAACTTTAATTTTAAAATTTTAGGGCTTCATGTTCAATATATATATATGTATATATATATATATATATATATATATATATATATATATATATATATATATATATATACACTCCTGGTCAAAAATGTTAGACCACTTGAACATCCTTTAAAATAAACCTTTTCTAAAAGGATAGACTTTAAACTCCTCTCACTTAAGGTTACCAATACTACAATATAAAAGATTATGGAAACAAAAAGCTATATTCCAAAAAATTTATTCAGAAACTTACATTTTTATAAAATGAAGCATTTTTCACTTGATCGAAATTATAAGACCACAGACAAAAGTTCTACGAAATATATATACACTCCTGGTCAAAAATGTTAGACCACTTGAACATCCTTTAAAATAAACCTTTTCTAAAAGGATAGACTTTAAACTCCTCTCACTTAAGGTTACCAATACTACAATCTAAAAGATTATGGAAACAAAAAGCTATATTCCAAAAATGTTATTCAGAAACTTACATTTTTATAAAATGAAGCATTTTTCACTTGATCGAAATTATAAGACCACAGACAAAAGTTCTACGAAATTGTACGAAACGTGTATGAAACTATTCAACAACCTAATTTAATAATGAGTTTTACCTCCACTGGTTTTGATGACTTCAAAAATTCTTTGGGGCATGCTAGAAATAAGTGTTTCCATTGAGGTGCGGGGATGTTGCTTCAGGAAGTTTTTTTTTTATTGAATATTACTTTGCCATTTCGATAAACATCTATTGTCATCCATCATCAAACATTTTCATTGGGTTCAAATCCGGTGTTCATGCAGGATGTTCCAAGAGAGGGACCCTATTTTCTTGTAGAAAGATCAAGGTCTGTCGTGCAGCGTGGATTGCAGCTTACAGCGTTTCCGATCGGCGTTTATATGCTAACTGCTGATTTTTTCTTTCTTTCTTTCTTTCTCCCTTTCTACTGTTTATTACACGTGACTATTGTTTTCCAAATTGTGTTCTTTGTATAAATTTGAAAACTTTTCTGTTTTTAATTAAAGTTCTGCTACCAACTGATGATGATTGTATTTTAACAATTGAAATATTTTGGTAGAACTATTCAATGTGTTTTTGAGTTTATTTTTGCTAGTTGTTGCTGTTGGAATAACCATTCATCGCCACACAAACGATGGCCTTCCGTCATGAACGATGCTTTTTGTAGCATGCTAACATAACCAGCCGCTGTCTGACCACCCTGCACCACCTGGAGCTCCATCGTCCGTCTGTAAGAAAAGGCATCCCATACTATTAGGGTCCATCCACCACTATAACGTGTCGAGAAAATTTCAAAATTTGTTATGCCAATATCGTTGGAAGCCATCAGGACCATCTAGATTTTATTTTTTTCTCATCAGAAAACAGGACTTTCTTCCACTTCTCAACGTCTCATGTTTGGTACTCACGACCAAACCTTTAGCAGTCAACCTTATGACGTCAAAGCAGCCGAAGAATTTGTGTGCGCTTTTTATTTACCATGCCTTTTTGTCGTAAGTGTCGTCTGATGGTTACTGGACTCCAATCAGCATCTGAGACGGCCCTTATTTAACTAGAAGAAAATCCACTGTCTTTTACAACAACTCGTCTTATTATCCTACTCAATGCAGGAGAAATTTTGGGGAGCCTACCAGTGGATTTTGCTTTTCCATAATTCTCACTGTTCTTTAAAAAAAAGTGCAAATCACAGTTTTACTGCGATTTACCTTAACTGCGATCGCCCGCTGTGACAAATCTTGCTTATGGAAATCTAGAATTCGAACACACTCAACTTCGGTAAGTTTGCTCGCTTTAGACATGGTGACACCTTTACGCAGTGATTGCTAATCTCTAACTGAACAAAAACATTGGAATTACCATAGATCTAACAATTAATACTATTGGTCTTATAATTTTGTTCAAGTGTAAAATGCCTCATTTTATAAAAATGTAAATTTCCGAATAAAATGTTTTGAATGTAGCTTTTTGTTTCCATAACATTTTAGATTGTAGTATTGGTAACCTAAAGTGGGAGGAGTTTAAATCTATCCTTAAAAAAGTTTATTTTAAAATATTTTCAAGTGGTCTCAAATTTTTTATCAGGAGTATATATATATATATATATATATATATATATATATATATATATATATATATATAAGTGAAGTTCTAACATTATAACTTAAGTTGTATCATAAGGAGACAAAAACATAAAAACCGAAGAATTTTGAAGTTCAACAGATCTGAAATATTACGTGTTTTTTGTAGCTTTACTACACATATTTTTTACAATTTAATTGTAACCATTTTTTTGTGAATAAAGCTGATTTAATTAGGATATTTTAAGTAGGGTAGTCCGTGGGATAAATGCGGTATTGTAGTGGTTCGTGAAGTGAAAGTGATGAACAAATGTGAAACAACGCATTGAACAGTGCTTAACGAATGCGTCAAAGAGTGTTAAGAGCAGAATAGACAGAGAATCACAACAGACCTCTAACTATTCCAAACAATTAAGGGCACTGTGCCTAACTTTTCAAAGTGTACTTGGTTTAATTTTGCAAATGAATTACAAAATGTAATACCCGTTCTGTTCTCGGCAGAGGCTATTTTTATTGTAGTCGCAAGTGCCCCTTTTACGGAGATTAATATTCCCAACATTTAACAGATCTCGTGTCACATCCAATCCCCGTCGAGAGGCGGTAAAATAGACATTAAATATCTGAGCCTTCGTATATTTGTAGCAAATATTGTAAAGTTCCTTTTTACTCACGACTGTATGATTCATCCTCTTCGTGAACGAATTCAGTCTGATGACTGTATTGACTTTTAGACCTTCCACCAAACACGGGAGAACTATAAAAAAGGAAAAAATACAAAAATCGAATGATGTCCAAACTAAATGTCGATTTTTCCTACACATAAATAACTTTGAACAATAAAATACGAGAAGGGTGAAAGTTTAAACTTCGTGCGTCCCGTTGCGACTCCCAATTAGCACCCTTTGTCGTTGACACGAAAAGAAATGTAATATGCTCTACGAGTGAAATATTATATGACAGCGGTACTTTGGGCTGTATTATTTTAACCTTTAGTTCCCATGTTTCCCTTTAAGAATAACTACGCATTCTTCAACCCCGGTCTCTCTCTCTCTCTTTATATATATATATATATATATATATATATATATATATATATATATATATATATATATATGCATATCATTTTTAGCCAGATATTCTTGTTAGATATTCATATATGTCTTGCCATACACAACCCGCAGCCACGTACATAAACACTTTCTACGCTCCGAGTGATTATCGATATCGGTTAGAAAAGTACTGGGACGCTATATAAATATAAAAAAACAAGTGTCTAGCGTGATATTTTAACCCTGAAAGATCGCATAAAACATTGGAATTGACGGCGAACGCATCACCCACAGGGCCAGCGATAAAACGAAAATGTTTTGCTTTTTTAATCCAATTGTTTGCTCGGCTAATAATAGAAAATATTAACCTACAAAGAGCATGCTAAAGATGGCTAAAATTTTGTTTGAATGTTATTTTTACGTAATTTAATTTTGACTAATGATTTTTTTTTTAAAGAACTCATAACATCAATAAGCAAATAAATTTGAAAATGCTAATTCCAAATGTGCGGTTAGTTTGGCTCTTGAATCTATGGTGTAATTGTAATACCGTGACACATATGCACACACACTTACAACTTTATTATATATATATATATATATATATATATATATATATATATATATATGTATGTATAGTTTTTAAATATTATTTCGGCCACTAAAATTATTTAGAGTGAAATGTGTTTAGACATTCCTCCCAACCAACATATTTTTACTTAAACCATGTTTTTTTTTATAAAAGACAGTATCAAACTTACGTATAGACGAGAAACACGCACACACAGACACGATAATCTTAAGTCATTTAAAATGTCAATACATCATTAACCGTCATTTCTCAATTTTTTTCTAATAATTTATTTAAATATTGGTTAAATCTTATTTCCGTCACCCAAATTAGTATGAAATGGGTTTCGACATTCCACCCAACCAACGTATTTATACATAAACCATATTTTTGTACAAAAAACGTTGTCAAAACTGCATATAGGCGAGAAACATGCATACACAAAAACACATAACACCAAATACTTTAACTTTAAATCGCAATAAAATAATAATAATAATAATAATAATAATAATAATAATAATAATAATAATAATAATAACAATAACAATAATAATAATAATAATAATAATAATAACAATAAAAATAACAATAACAATAATAATAATAATAATAATAATAATAATAACAATAACAATAATAATAATAATAATAATAATAATAATAATAATAATAACAATAATAATAATAATAACAACAACAACAACAATAACAATAACAATAATAATAATAATAATAACAATAACAATAATAATAACAATAATAATAATAATAATAATAATCATAATACTAATAACAATAACAATAACAATAATAATAATAATAATAATAATAATAACAATAATAATAATAATAACAATAACAATAATAATAATGATAATAATAACAATAATAATAATAATAATAATAATAATAATAATAACAATAACAATAACAATAATAATAATAATAATAATAATAATAATAATAATAATAATAATAATAATAATGATAATAATAACAATAATAATAATAATAATAATAATAATAATAATAATAATAATAATAATAATAATAATAATAATAATAATAATAATAATAATAATAATAATAATAATAATAATAATAAATATCATACAGGATGATGATGATGATGATCGATATCGGCTAGGAAATAAATGGAACGCTATAGCAAAAAAAATGTGTCTAGTATAAAATTCGAACACTGAAAGATGAAATAACGCATTAGAATTAAAAGCGAGTGCTATACCATATCACTCAATAAGTCGCGGGCTTAACATAAACATTTTTTTTCAAATGGTACGTTTAAAAATCTGAGCTATATTGGATTATTAATTTAAAAATTACAGTTATTTAAATGAAGCTATTTTTGCTAATTTTTTAAACAATGGTAAAATCTGAATTTCGTATCTTCATAAAGCATTGTTTTCTGATGGGAAAAAAATACTGTTCAAACAAAGCAATGTTTTGATACGTGTTATTCCGACACTGCTTCGTCGGAAACAACGATCAAGTGCTGACTTTAAACGCGGTCGTAATCACACAAATGTTGTTGAACACTTAGCAGCAAGGGAAAGTCGTCCAAAGAATTTTCCTTGGACGGCTTTCACGAAAAGAATGGTATAACTCTCGGGCATGCGTTATCTCCCGAGAGCAGCGATGAGATTTTGCATTCTCACGATATTTGGGGATCGTGTTTCCCCCTTTTGCTACGAGGGGCGAAACACTGGGCCCCAAAACATTCTCTCAAAATTTTAAGGGAGATAACTCTGTCATTACTATAAATTTATTGTCGTCAGGTGTCTTCCCTGAATTCGACATTTTTATTAGTTCTGTATAGATCATTTAGATAAGAAATTAACTTTATGTACATACGTTATTTTCGGACTATTGTCCTTATCAACGTTTATATTTAAATTCTTACGACAAAGCGATTAGAAATAATAAACAACGATACAGGAAAACATCAATGTAAACGATTCATCTGACACGAATTGTCGTCACAGAAAATACATTTTCAACGTACACTAGCCAAATAATAAGTAAGGCAAATATAACGGTTTGTTTCTGTAATAAATTATTGATATACGAGTGAGGATAGATGAGATTGATTAATCAAGAGTATATATTGAGGAGGAAACCATAGTGCACGAGATAAGAATGCCAATCGGGATGATGGGATACCATATTAATTGGGAATCGTTTGTTGTCAGTCTTATCTGATAATTGGTACAGCGGGAGAAAAATGGCTGAATAACTACTTGGCGATGATAGCTTGAGCGAATGAGAAGCTAGTGTATCGGGCTGAATGAAATAAACGACGACATAGATTGAATCAGAGGTGTGAGGGCAGAGTTAGATTTTTTTTAATCGGATAATAAAAATAGACAGCCGTCGATGTGTATGGTATTAAATGAAGTTAATGGGTCGAATGCAAATATAAAGTATAATAAAATAATATTTATAAAAAAGTAAAGTGATTTTCACCAGGTTAATTTACGACTATATCTTTCTTTCCAAATACTTCATGTGAGACTCTGTTTCGGTAGCTATTTAGGCAAATTCCTGATGCGAGCTTACGGAAAATATGTATTCATTCTGTTAGCTTTTAATGGATTTTACATTTTTCTTGTTCAACAGGTTCTCTTAGTGATTCATACAGAAAGTCAGAGGAATTTTCACTCTCACGCTCAGATTTCCTACTAACACTTCCCACTTACAGCGGGGGGTGTTCTTTATAGAATAACTATTTCTTGCTTGGACCATTATTATTTTATTTCTCAGATCTTGCTCTTGTTTTTATATTTTCCAGTTAAATTCGGAACGCCTCCTTCACCTACACCTTATTTTTAATACGTTTTCAATTGCTATCACTAATACTTTCTTTTACATTCCCGATTCGTGGAATAACATATTAGCAGATGAAAAGAATGATCTGATAATTATTTGAAAGTCGATTCTAATATTCCGACTTTTTAATAGGTTATTTACTTTTGTAAGTTTTGTTTGGTCAAACCTATTTTCCCTGGCATTCTTGTCTTTAAATGTACAGTAAGGTAACTCAGACTTTTAGCATCTGTTCCAACCGCTCCCACTAAATAATAATTACTTCAGGCATACATTTTATAACGATGTTTTTATCCTAAAGTAAAGTGTATCCTATATATAGAGGTTGTAGCAATTTCGCTTCTTCTGTTAAGTAGATATTTTATGTCTTTTAACTTTGAAATCTCTAGCTTCTAGCTCAAATTTAACTAATACGGGTCTTCTCAAAATCTACATGAATTAGTCCACGTTTAGATTTGTCCATTCTACTACCAGAAATCGTCTCCTTTCGTTAAGTTGCCACAAGTTGTTATATAGTGATGTACTGTATACGTGTTTTCGTAATTAAATGTACGTTTATATTATAATATATTTTTTAATTATTACTAATTAAATAGATATAATTATCATTTCTTTTGGTTTTATTATTATTATTACTAGCAGGGCTACCCGGCGTTGCTACAGGGTTCTCTCTTCCCTTGTGGCCCCATTTCACCGCTCCCTCTCCCCGTTGTCACCTTCTCCCTGTTGCCTTCAGCGAAAGTACCCCCTCTGTCTGCGCCTACTATATACGTACGTATTTCTACCCTGGTGCGCCTACTATATACGTACCTATCTCCGCCCAGGTGCGCATACTATATACTACCTATCCCCGCCACAGTGCGCATACTATATATGTTCCTATTCCCGCCCCAGTGCGCATACTATATACGTACCTATCTTTGCTCATACATCAGAACTCATATTAATGCACCCTTATCGTATCAAAGAATCAAAATTATGTCTGTTCATATTGTGCCACCATAATAAAAGATAACTTATATTAATGCGCCCCTGTCGTATCAAAGAACAAAAATCATTTTATTCCTGTAGCGTACCTATCATAAAAAAGAACTCATATTAATGCGTCGTTGTCATATCAAAGAACCCATATGGTGCCTTATGCCTTTGTTCATGAGAAAGAAGAAGAAGTACACGTATTTCATAGAGGCGCAATACTGCACAAGCTCCCTAAAAACGTATTCCATAGGGCGGTATACTGCACAAGCCCCGGTCGCATATTTTTGTTAGTTGGAAGCAGAACAGATACTAAATCACTTACACACTTCTCTACAAAAGGAGGAGGTTATGTCTGGGAAAATGGTATAATGAAAACAGAACAGATACTGCACTAACTCCACACCTCTCAAAAAAAAGAGGATGTAATGCCTGGGGGGATGGTATCATGACAACAGAATAAATACTCCACTAGCTCCACACTTCTCAAAAGATGAGGAGGTAATGCCTGGAAGGATAGTATCATGACAATAGAACAGATACTACACTACCTCTGCACTTCGACAAATAATGGCCTTACGCGTCCAGATCTGGCTGTATCTCGATCAGTCGCCCTGTTTAAAATGACCAAAAACACTAAAAAAAATTGACATAAACCATAAAAAACTTTTTTTTAAACATCAAAATTGGTGCCAAAAACAAAAAAACAAACATTGACAATAAAACATCAAAAAACATCAATAAAGCTATAAAAAAACGTCAGAATCTGTGCAGAAAAAGCAAAACAAAAATTGACAAAAACATTAAAAATATTTTTTTTTTAAAACATTAAAACAAAAATAAACATCAAAAACTATCAAAATTGGCAAATACAAAACGTGAAAAAACATAAAAAAATAATAAAAACCAAAAACCTTTCAAAAAACATCAAAATTGTCACCAAAGAACCATATTTCTTGTTTTCGATGTCAAGCGCGAACGCAGAAACCAACACTATATCAAAGAACCAGTTTTGATACTCATGTTAAATTTGCTATTAGAGGCGCCTCAGTCATATCAAAGAACCAGTTTTCTTATTCTTCCAAAATGGTACCCGATTTAGTAATGGCCGGGATATGCGTTGCTTAACTCTGATTTACAACAAAATAAACAATATAATGTGAAAAATCCTCTCACAATGACGTCATTTCCGGAAGAATAAGTCAGCAATTTTGAAAATTAATATTAATTTATTTGCAAATATTTTTTTCTAGCTACCCGGCCGTTTGGCTAAGTGTAGTATCTGTTCCGGAAGAATGAGTCAGCAATTTTGAAAATTAACTTTAAATCATTTGTAAACATTTTTTCTAACTACCCGGCCGTTTCGTTCAGATCAAAGTGTAGTATCTGTTTTGGCTGAGATTTTTATGTAATTTTCTCCCTTGAGTCTAAATATGCTTCGTAAACTGGCATGGATTTGGTCTAAAAGGTATTTAATTATATTACTAATTTTTATTAAGATTACTAATGAGTAAAAATACGGAAAAACGTAGCTGGACAGACGGACATCCGTAGCTGGATTGACGGACAGACGGACAGACGGACGTAGCTGGACGAACGTAGCTTAATTGACGGGCGGACGGACGGACGGACGGACGGACGGACGGACGGACGGACGGACGGACGTAGATAGACGAATGGTTGGACGGACGTGGCTGGACAGACGGAGTTATGTAGTTGGATAGACGGACGTAGCTAGAAAGACAGATGGGGGTAACTGGGAGACGGACGTAGCTGGAACGACGGACGAACGTAGGTGGACAGATGGACGGACGGACGTATGTGGACGGATTGACGGTCGGGCGTAGCTGAACAGACAGACGTAGCTGGAATGATTGACAGAGGGACGTAGCTTGACGAACGGACGTTGCTGGATTGACGGACAGACAGACGTAGCTGGACGGACGGACGGATGAACGAACGGACGTAGCTGGAAAAACAGACGTAGCTGGACGGACGGACGTAGCTGGACAGATGGACAAACGAACGTAGCTGGACGAACGTAGCTGGACGGACGTAGCTAGACAGACGTAGCTGGACGGACAGACAGACGTAGCTAGACGGACGGACGTAGCTGGATAGACGGACGGACGTAGCTGGACGGATTGACGGACGGACATACGTAGCTGGACAGAGGGACGTAGCTTGATTGACGGACAAACTAAGCTTGATAGATGGACGGACGGATGGACAGACGAACGTAGCTGGATTGATGGACGGACGAACGTAGCTGGACATAGGTGGACGGATGGACGGACGGACGTAGCTGGACAGACAGACGGACGAACGTAGCTGGACGGAGAGACGGATGTAGCTGTTAGGACTAACGTAAGTGGACAGACGGACGGACGTAGCTGGACGGGTGTTGCTGGACGGACGTAGGTGGATGGATTGACGGACGGACGTAGCTGGATGGACGGGCGGTAGTAGCTGGATGGACGGACAGACGGACGGACTGACTGACGGACGGCGGACGTAGGTGGACGGATTTACGGACGGACGGAGCGGGGCGGACGGATGGACGGACGGACGTAGCTGTACAGACGGACGAACGTAGGTAGACAGATGGACGGACGTAGCTGGACGGATGTAGCTAGACGGACGTAGGTTTACGGATTGACGGACGGACGTACCTAGACGGACGGACGGAGCTAGACGGAAGAACAAACGCAGGTGGACAGAGAGACGGACAGACGTAGTTGGTCGGATTGACGGACGGACGTAGTTTTACGGACGGACATTTGTAGCTGGACGGACGAACGTAGCTGGATTGACGGACAGAAGGATGTAGCTAGATATACAGACGGACGTAGCTTGATTCAGGGACGGACGGATAGACGGACGGACGTAGCTTGATAAATGGACGAACGGACGGACGTAGGTTGATGGATGGACGGACGTAGCTGGACAGACAGACGGACGGGCGTAGCTTGACGAACAGACGAACGTAGCTAGAATGGCGAACGTAGCTGGACGGACGGACGGACGTAGGTCGACAGATTGACGGACGTAGATGGACAGATTGACGGACGGACGTAGCTGAAATATTAGAGTCGATTAATTTTGATTCCCCACCCCCACGGAACGAAGGAAATATCAGCGTCTATTAAGGAATAAATAAAGGGTGGTAGTGGAGGAAACGAAAGGAAGAAAATGGTGGGTGGGAAAGAGAGGAACAAATGGTGGTGGTGGAGGGGAAAAGAAAAGAAACAAATGGTGGTGGTTGGAGGGAAGGAAGGAAGAAACAGTGGTAGTGGGAAGGAAAGAATAAATCGTGGTAGTGGGAGGGGAAAGAAGAAAAGTAGGAATATTGGTTTTAAGGGTTGTAGTGAGAAGGGAGACAGGAAGGTAGAAACGGTTGGAGTGGGAGAAAAAGACGGAAAATATCGAAATGGGAGGGGGGAAAGAAAGGAAGGTAGAAAGAGTCGGATTGAGAGAAATAAGGAGGAAGAAAAAGTCTGAGTGAGAGGAAAAGAAGAAGGAAAAAAGGAAAAGTTGGGAGTTGGAAGAAAAAGAAAGGAACAAAGGGTTGTAGTAGGAGGGAAGGAAGAAAGGGTGGTAGTGGGAGGGTAGGAAGCAAATGTGTTAGTGAGAGGGGGAAGAAAAGAAGAAAATGTGGAGATGACGGAAGGAAGAAATGTGAGAGTTAGAGAATAACGGAAAATAGGGCGGTGGTGAGAGGAAAAGAAGAAAGGAAGGTAGAAAGGGTGGTAGTGAAAGGGAAAAGAGGAAAAGAAGGAAAAAAGGGGTGCAGTTGGGAGTGAATTACTTCCTGCAACTTTTTCTTCTGATGATATTTCCGGTTGAATGACTTGCACTTTTTCTAAAATTATACCTAATATCATTGTTTTTTCTCAAATTAGTACATAAAAACGTTGAAAAATAGAGGAGAAAAGCTACCCCTATTGGAGAAAATGTCTCCGCTGATCCCCAAAGGATAAGTGTTTCTACTTCTCAGATATCATACGTCCGAGTTGACGCTGTTTCATAAAATATCAACTTTGCGACTTTTGTTCAGTACTTTCGGAGGAGATACGATACATACATACATACATACATATATACATATGTACATACAGACAGGCAGACATACAGACAGACATGCAGACTTTTACCTTTTATATATTAGACTAGCAAAAATAGACTTCTTAATGGTCGTCTATTTTTCTAGGCTGCCGCGTTCTTGGGTGGTGAGACATTTTTAGTTAAAAAAAAAATTGTATCCGAATATTTTTTGTTTAAAAAGGAAAAAAAATCATTTTTCTTTTCTTTGGGGGGATGGGGATTTTTTCCCGCCAAAAAAAATTGGGGGTGAAATGGTCCTTACCAGCGAGAAATCAATGAGAAACGGCTGTTGCGATACTGCAAGGCTATCGAAAAGAGGTGGAGAATACTGGAAATCTGGGGAGACTTGCTGTCACTCAAACTCCAGGGAATACCATCGATTTTCGGTGAGCAATCACTGATGACCTGTGCGAGAACTCCTAGTGAGTACAAATAATAATAATAATAATAATAATAATAATAATAATAATAATAATAATAATAATAATAATAATAATAATAATAATATAAAAGTAAAAAAGTTTATTCATTTTAGGAATGTTAGAAGAATGTCTTAACAGTTTATGAATTAGTAGTTGTTTTGACCGGATTTGTAACTGCTACGTCCAGTGACATTTATTTTAACAAAGATACAAGACTCTTAGATCACTATGGCTATGTCCCTGTATATACATGTATTTGAGAGTAGCATGTGTTTCGTTTCTAGTAAGTAATAATACATTTATGATACTTGTGTAGGTTATTCGTTGATGCTATAAAGTATTATTTTCTATGATAATTCATTTGAAACAAATTACATATTTTTACGCTTTTTTCTTTTCTTGATATGGCAATGGCGACGTATACTTCATCGAAATTTGACATGATAAACATGAAGTTCTATAGTAAGCAATAACATGCGTAAAACAATATTTATGTATGATAATGAGTGAAGGGGAAATCTAGCAGCGTGAGTGTTAAATCTACCGATTAAATATATGCATTTGTTTATAATGGAAAAATAGGCGATCGTCATTTCATTTTTGGGGCGCCATTATTTCCTTAGTGATTTAGTTATGCATTTCCAAGTGGAATAAACACAACATGCTTCATTGGATAAACAAACAATTCACACAATCAAAACAAAACAAATAAATACTAATTAAGTTTCTAAATGTATAAATTAATTATTATCTAAATAGTCGAATGGACGAGCCATCCATTTATTTGTCTGAGTTGAGTTGATTCTACTTTCTATAGACAGAATAAATTAATTATTATCTAAATAGTCGAATGGACGAGCCATCCATTTATTTGTCTGAGTTGAGTTGATTCTACTTTCTATAGACAGAATAAATTAATTATTATCTAAATAGTCGAATGGACGAGCCATCCATTTATTTGTCTGAGTTGAGTTGATTCTACTTTCTATAGACAGAATAAATTAATTATTATCTAAATAGTCGAATGGACGAGCCATCCATTTATTTGTCTGAGTTGAGTTGATTCTACTTTCTATAGACAGAATAAATTAATTATTATCTAAATAGTCGAATGGACGAGCCATCCATTTATTTGTCTGAGTTGAGTTGATTCTACTTTCTATAAACAGAATAAAAATTATTATCTAAATAGTCGAATGGACGAGCCATCCATTTATTTGTCTGAGTTGAGTTGATTCTACTTTCTATAAACAGAATAAAAATTATTATCTAAATAGTCGAATGGACGAGCCATCCATTTATTTGTCTGAGTTGAGTTGATTCTACTTTCTATAAACAGAATAAAAATTATTATCTAAATAGTCGAATGGACGAGCCATTCATTTATTTGTCTGAGTTGAGTTGATTCTACTTTCTATAGACAGAATAAAAATTTTAAAATTAAAGGTGAAAAAAAATATATATATATATATAATATTTATTAATAAATATTAATTACCTACAGACATCGATGTTTCGTGCTTACGCAATCTTCAGTGCAGGAAGCTAAATCCCAACGGTCGACGGGCGCGAACTCCGGTCAGGCATCGCCACAGATTCGTAGTCAAGAGACTTACCAGTTGGCCACTAGAAATTAGCTTGGAATTTAGAAGAAATGTAACTTTGTAAATACCAAGTCGGCAGGTATTTACAGCAAGCGGCGAAGAGTGATCAACAACAACAAATCATGTTGGATCTCGCAATGAAGCTAGTAGTACTGCTTGTTATTAAATTCACTCAGAGTGTCCAGCCTTAGTAAAGGGGGCTATATAATAATATTTGTAAATAAATATAAAGTATTTATTACCTACAGACATCGATGTTTCATGCTTACGCAATCTTCAGTGCAGGAAGCTAATTCCCAACGGTCGACGGGCGCGAACTCCGGTCAGAAATCGCCACTGATTCGCAGTCAAGTATATATATATATATATATATATATATATATATAATATATATATATACCAGATTTATCAAATTGTTCATAATGGCCGAATGAGTTAAGGCGTCTGAGTTATTACATGACCCGTGTTCCGGGATTTCGAATCCTGCTACCGGTATGAATTATAAGCTCTACACTGACGATTTCCGAAAAGAAAGAAATGTATACGTATGTAGATAAAAAAAGTATTTATAACTATTTGTCGGCCCAAATCTAGGCTGGGCACTGTGGTAAATAGTATTAACACAACCGTCAACGTAGATTTAGCGCATGTTCCGTCAGTAGTTGAACACCGTTGACGACGACTGCCTGTAACAGATGTAATCTCTCGCTGATTTATCAGATGGTTGATAGTGGACGAGTTTGTAAGGCGTCGGGATTTAGGGTCATAACATGACTCGTGTCTCGGGATTTCGAATCTTGCAACCGGTATGAATAATTAACTCTACACTCTCGAAAAAATGACACGTATACGTATGTAGAAAAACAAACATTTATAATTACATATATGTGAAATTGGTTACAAACTAGCAAGAATAAGGACACGAACACGTCATTGTTGCTGAGCCGAAATATTTCGGTCGATGATTGCGACCTTATTCGTTTGGAAAAGAAACTTTATTTGCAAAAACTCAAGAAAAAAAGGAGGAAGTAGCAGGAGGCAGCAGTACGTATAAGGAAATTGAGACTACATGTGTAAGATATATGAGGGAGGAGGTAGGGAGAGTGGATATGAGCAGTGAGTTTAACAAAGAGTAAGGGGAAGAAAGAACTTGAGAGAAAACAGGGTGCGTACAAGGTAGCATGCGACTAGAGGGAGGACAGAGATGGGAGAGTAGGTAGAGTAGTGGATAAGGAAGGAAAATGTTGATGAAGATAAGGGTGAAAATATGTGAGGTGAGGAGAATTAGGCGCACATAGTGAGAAATGTAACTGTAGGGAAACTGTTAAAATAAATTAGATTAAATTAAATAAAATAAGACATTACAATAGATGACATTGACATTGGGAGAAATAAAAGAAATAAAAATGAAAGTAAAGATTAATAAAACTTAATCAAACTAAAAATAAATAAAAATTGGGAGAGAACAGGAAAATGAAGGGAATAAAGTAAGGGGATATTAATCAATGTAGATTATCCATTGTTGTATTTTCTACTTAAGTTGTGTTCAGAAAGAATGATTTTGGCTATGGTTGTGGAAAGGTTGTAGAAACCCGATCTTTGTACGATGTGATTGCTGCATCGTAGAATCAAACTTAATTCGATTAGGCGACGCAATTTAACATCGTGGATGTATTTTATTGTGTTTGCCTTAGGCATATCGATTTGATGATTATGAGAAACTATATGTGTGACCAATACATTTAAGGTCTCGGCACGCTTAGTTGCTCTTGTTAAATAATGACCCTGTGGGGTCGGACGCATCTTAAAGTGGACGCGTATTAAAGCGGACGTATGTGGGAGATCGTTTGGTTTGGCTTGCGTGATTTAGTGCGGGTTGACCCGTACAGTCGAATGCTAAATAAACTGGTTCTCACAGTCGGAGCTCACAGACGTTGCAGGGTTACCACGTTGACGAGACCTCAGATCAAGGGTGAAGGTGCATCTGCGCATAGGGGTCTGTGACGTCACGGGCTTTTGTGTGGGAAGCAGAGTTTTGAGAGTCTGTTTAGTGGAAGCAAATCGAACAGACGTGTTTCTCTATGGAGTCCGAAATGAGAAATGAGAATTTATTTCCCTAAGAGAATACAGGCATGAGATTCCTTCTTCCCACTCCTCGAATGGCTAAGGACTTATATAGGAATGAACTACGATGAAGCAGTAATCTGGTGTATCCCTCGACGTTAGTGAGACATCTCCGTCGGCGACGATTTGACGCCTGAAATAAACAAATTAAAGTTTAAAAGATTGATGCCTCGTGAATTTGTGAAGGTTTTTGCTGCAGACACAGCAGACGACATTGAGAAATACCTCGCCACGCGAGGAAGGAGAAAAGATACGAAAAACTAGACGACATCATGACGACACTCCTCCACGCGACGAGGAAAAAAGAAGGTACGAGAAAATAAAAGGTATGCAACATATACATTTCTGGTGTTAAAAATGACCAGTTGTTTAAGCGAGAACTGCCACAGCCCATTCCGCGATGGGTATACAAAGAGAGAACTGTCACGGCCCATTCCGGGAGGTATGCAACACTCTGTTATGTTAATATATCCTCTTTTTTAAAGAGCACTGTGTCTCGCTAAAATAGATTTTCTTACTGTCATTGCAAGGTATGGTGTACATTCCTGCGGATGTTGGAGATATATGTTCTTCGTCGCTGTGTCTTTTTAAAGTGTGTTTATAGTGAGTGTGATGGATTGGATGGTTCTAAAATCATGTTCGGCAACGGTAGTGAAAAGATGTTTGTTGTGTGAGTTTGTAGAAGTGTGTTTGGTTAGCCTTTTTCTTAGTGGAGAGGATAAAATGTTTGGGGTATTTCAATGTTTTAAGCAAAGTGTCTATTATGATCTATTTTCATTAGTAAGATATACTAGTTTGTATATACGTAAAGCTTTAAGATAAAAACATATAATTATACTATTTTTATATAGTGATTGTGCTGTGAGTAATAATGTATGTAATCATTTTTGTTAGTTGGTTTTCGATAAACTTGATCAAATAGAGTATTATTATTTATGTGAATGAGAATATCGAGGAAAGCTAAAGAATTATTTTGTTGCTTCTCGAAAAAAAATTGAGAGAGGGTTCAACCTTGTTGAGTGTTTGTGCTAACGCATCTATCTTATGGCTATTGGGAAGAAAAATAAGAATGTCGTCTATATATCTGAAATAAATGGCGGTTTTAGGGATGCGGTACGATAAAAGAGCTATTTCGAGAAATTCACGAAAAAAGCCATGCAAAAACAGGACTGAGGGAGTTACCCGTAGGTACTCCGAATTTTTGTCTGTAGTATGTGTTATTGTATTTGTAAAAAGTGAGGGAAGTGATGTTTCTAATAGTGTCTATGATACTATTGATAGGGAGAGAGCAATATAAAGTTGTTTTGTTCAGGTGTTTAATGAGTAGGTTTATGCATTTATTAATATATATATATATATATATATATATATATATATATATATATATATATATATATATATATATATATATGAACAGAAAATAAGATTCCAGTGGCCATGTCTATATTAATTTTATAAAAATTCAATCCATTCATCATCAGACAAATAAAATATAGTTATTATATATCTTGGAGTTTCGATGAGTGTGACTCATCAGTCATAATAATACGATATTTTTTCGTATTATTTTTAATTTGTTTCTTTTTCTGTTTCTATTCTTTGCTTTCTTTTTTCTTTTTTCTTTTTTATTTCACTTTTACTTTTTAATTTATTATCAATTTAATTTTTCTCCTCAAATTTTCTTCGACATTTTATGATCTATCTTTGAATGATGTCTTTAGGCAAAATATGAATATTTATCTTAGCTCTGTCAGTATTAAACATGGCGCAGATTTATGAAAGTAAACAAACTTATTTCATAATGCACCTGTATATATAAATGCTTTACTATGTGAGTTTTCGTCTGATGTTTTGGACACGATTTTGGGTTATCTTTCTGGTAAGTCACGCTGATTGAGAACCTAAGATATATAAGAGAAAGTTTCACCCCATGGGGTGTCGCTGAGGGATTCAAAATCAGTCAGCTCATAGTTTCTCGTCGTTTTGAGCAACAGCTCTTCAGCTTTTGGAAGAGTTTTTAAAGTGATAAGTATCATTACCACAACGTGATCAGAGTTTCCAAGCGGGCTATAGGCATTCGCCACACAAGCCTCGGGTAGTGAGGTAAAGAACAGGTCGAGAAGTGATGATTGCTGGTTCGCACGACCAGGAAGGCGGGTCGGAAAAGTGACAGCCTGTGAGAGGTAGTGAGCTGAGGATGAAATTAAACGTACAGTTCCCAGCATCATCAGTAACGCTTGGGAATCCAAACCATTCACGGTGGGGTGCATTAAAATCCCACAATACATGTATTTGGGCATTTGTGTCGAGTGAGAGTGCTCTATCTAAGCTTTCAGAGACAGAGTCAAGCCGTGTATAGTCCTGGGTCGAAGGAGAACGGTATAAGAAATATAAGTAACTAACTCTGTGATGTAAGGTCAATCTAAAGCACATGTAGGCTTGGTCATCTGATTCTAACCTATGTTTTCTAGTCAATGGGAGGGTGTTCCGAACATAAACTCCTAGCCCATGCATATGTTCTTACGGTAGAGTGGAAGGAAGGTAATCAGTCATGTCAAAGTGGTGAGAGGGAATTGAGGATTGAAGGTTCGTTTCAGTTAGTGCTAGGATATCCGGGGAGTTTGTCAGGAGAAAAGTTTCCACGTCGTTAATGTTGGTTCTAAGACCCAGGATATTTGTGAATGCGAGCCTCAGGGGCGGGGGCGAAGATGTTTTTTGTTGGGTGTCTGGTTATGGTTTGGTTTTCTTATTTTGTAAATTCATGTTTGTTTTGATATAGAGTGGGGAGGGCAAAATGGGTTCTTGTTTGGCGCCAATAAGCTTACACAACCCGTCCATTAGTCGTGACTTGGTTCATGGGGATCATGGCCTTGGGAAAGCCCACCGGGGATAACTGTAGGGTCCCTTTCCATGCGCGACATGGCACATACTGTTACCCACGATATTATGCAACTGTTGATAGAGCAGCCGTTCTTAGGGCTAACTAAGAGTTTGGGCTCCTAACTACGAGTCCGACACAGCAACCAGACAAGCTGTCAACCTGTACCTTCAACCTGTCGGAACAAAAGCGACCCAGACTAGTCATGTAGGACTTAGTGACGAAAAAAATTTCATCAAGTTTCCCAGATAGAGAAAAAATGGACAGCGTTCATTGCTCTAGTCAGGAAACAAGACCAAGCACTAGGCGTCTGTAGATGGGTCCCAGTGCTTGTATCCTTACGCCTGGCTAATAGAAAAAGAAGGGGTTCGAAGGCCGGGCGATAGGCAGAGCCCATCTTCTCTTTAAGCAATTATAGGTTTGCAAACCGGATACTTTGTTCTGAGGTTCAAGCTCTAGGAAGGTTGTCAATCAAGACTAAGGAGGCATCCCTCCCCAACGGTTTGCTTAAAACTACTTGACAATGACACATTATCCGATGTTGTTTGTATCAGTTTCAGCTTGGTGCTTTCCTTAAATCTAATATTCACTTAACCACATAACATATATCTTGACCCCTTAAGAAATACAACCCATGCAATCGTTAATAATATTCATAATCTTTCTGTAATCGGACCATATTTAATAGGAATAAATTTCAATCTCTACCAAGTTTAAGTCATGAATATTCATCAATATTTGCTTTATTGCTGTTAAATGATATGTGGGGACACTTTAGTGATCATTTAATCAGTAGAATGTGTCATCTTGTATAAGCTTATCACTCGGAGGAGCTTAAGCCACTAGATCTTTTTATCCAAGAGATCATGTCTATCACTTGTGTTCTTGAACTCAGCTCAACAAATAAATATGCTGAGTATCAATCAGTTCTAAGTGACAGGTTCCCAGAAGTTGAGGTTCAATCCTTACTACCAACGATAATAAATAGGAATAAAAATATTAAAAATACTTAACACTTCTATCCGGTCATGGCTGACAGAACGAGAACAATCTACCTCTGTGGATTGGGTAAACTGTTCAGTTTTCCGTATAGATTCTCGAGTTCGACATAAAGATGACCTGAAGAAGGTCTGGGATTACATCGGCCGAAACCATTGTGAAAATTACCACCAAGATGAAAATAATATTCCGAAAATACAAATAATACAAATTTACTTTAATCTAATTTATATCAACGAACAATGTAATGAATTTAATTCATTAAATCTATTGTTCATGGAAGTTTGGTATCTGTAAGTCTGAAGCCGAAAACTATCCTACCATAGTTATATCTGGAGCCAAACTATGCTTCTTATGTTCAATTCAGTTTACTATAATATTTAAGACTAATGTGCTATTTTAATGCTCATTTAAAGAAGGATTAATGTAGTAATGTTGTCATGATAAAATCCTGCTAGGAATTACCTCCTCCTTTTTGATGGAAGAGACAGTGTAGTCTCTGTTCTGTTGTCATTGGATCATTCTCGCAGGTATTACATCCTCTTTTTGCGGTGTAGCGTAGTATCTGTTCGGGGTTCATGGTATTATCCTCCGAAGGATTACCGTAGTGTAGTATCTGTTCTGTTAAGACAATCATGCCAATCATTACTTTATCTTTGCAGGGGTAATGTAGTATATTTTCTGTGGTCATGAGATCATCATCCCAGGCATTATTTCCTCTTTGGGGATGTAGTGTAGTATATGGTCGTTCTTCCTGTATGGTCCTAAAAGGTATTACCTCCGCCTTTGGGGGAAGTGTAGCATATGTTTGTTTGTCAAAATATATTCTTAGGATTGTTAATAAACAAAGCAGATTCAAGTTTAATTTCTATCTTCAAAATTCTCTTCCAAAACTTTGATCTTAAGGATATTAACTGATGCTCACTTGTTGATAAAATGTTTTTCCTTTTAATGCGGCATCTCTCCAAATGTCCATTTCCATTTGAACAAAAAACAAACTTTAGATTTTAATCGCATAAACCATTCGAAGTATTTGTTTTTAACCTGGGCTTGTCAGAGCCGCCAACCCGCGTCGTCGTAAGCCGATCTACTGTGAGGCCTTTTAAATGCCCGTTTTCCCTCGCATTTCCGTGTGACTTTTAAACTCCATCCATCGTTTACAACGTTCCTCCCTACGCCAATAACATCACGGTGTCAGTTGCAACCACAATTTAAATCTCACTCCACCCAAAAGTGAATTTTCATCTCGGCTTATTTATTTATTGCTGTTGACATAGGAGAGTCAACTCTCAAACATGCATGTTTGAACACGCCATCTTGAATTACGTCGTGTTCTCTCCTCGTAAGTAGATTCGAAGATTAGAGTCAAATATTCCCGCGCAAAATCCATGTATTTGTATGTGTTTACGAGGTTTAGCTTCCCTATGTATGGAATTAGGATGAGGAGATATGTTTTGATGTGATGTATAGACTTTCGATGGCGACTATGGATGTTGTTGATATAGAAACTTTGAACCTGCGTATGGAAGGTCTTCACCTCGTGTGTATATTTTATCTCGATGTTATTCCTGTACATGTTATATGATATGCTGATAATATATTTATTTAAATGAATAGAATAAAATCTATGATGAATAGTGGCCCTTGCTCATATTGATTCTCGACATTATGGATGCTGGTTTTATATAATAAACGGGCAATGCTCGGTAACCCTGCCTATATACTTATAATTATTAATTACTTGCGGGAACCGTGTCTCGACGTTACCCAGAGAATTTGAGGAAATCAAGAATCGCAACTCCCAAGAGTAAATTGACCGAAAAGGATCGCACATATTTGTAAAACATTATCAGAAAGATATATACTGACTTGGCTTTTTTGGCTGAGAGCAAAGTGTAGTATCTGTTCTAGTACTAGACTTCATCTTTTCGGTCATCCTTCTAGACTGACGTAATTTTAATTTTTGATACAATCCAGAGTGCCTTTTTTGGTGAGCTGAATTTCCCCCACTTTAAACCCCGATCCTGTGTCTAAGTCTGGACTCGTGGGGATGCAAGTAAATAGGGACTTGTTTGTTTGGTCGAGTTGCGTGCGTGTGTTTGTTTCTTTTGGGGGGATGGTCTTTATATTTCATTTATTGGTCGACAAAAGAAAAAACGTCTGACTTGTGTACGCATGAAGCGAAATACATTATATTAGACCTTAATTTCGTAATAAAATTCAAGAGAGAAAAGATACTCACTAAATTGTTTGTTTAGTGGTGGTGTGTGTATGTGTGTATAATTTATTTAGGTGGTTGGCTTTGTTTTTAATTTACAATCTAACCAAATCGAACCTCGGAAGTAAATACTAATTTTTTATCCACAATATATAAAATATGGCTAATAGAACTGTTTTATAATAAAATTGATACAGGTATTGAATTAGGAAATAATGCGAACAACTAATGCGAGGTCATTTTGCAAAGCAATATACAAATTAGTTAAGTTTAATATGTCGATCGCATAGACATGAGAAAGCTAAACCTTTTTTCTATTTTGAATATGAATTTGGTTTTTTAATCTAATTGTCAATGCAATAAACGGTTCAACTTTATAAATAGAGATACGCGTTTACGGCGTAACGTCAATCGAGGTTACAAACGTTACGTGGTCAATTGGTATTATTAATAAAAATGCTCAGCAAATAAACGGTGACATTTTTTTGAATAGTCTTTTTCGACTTACATTTTTTTAACATATGTTTTTCTATTTTTTAATTATCGCTATATTAATAGTGAATTCCTTTCCTACGAACCTATCTACGCTGTAAACTGCTTCCTATAATATAATTGAAGAAGTTGTATATGTAGACAACGTAGAACCTCTATTCCTGGTGTGGCATAAAATTGGTGGGAAACTGTTCTGTTCGGGAAATTAACTTAACCTGTCCTGGGACGGGTATTTTTCTAGTTTTTATATAATTATATACACGGGTTTATATAATTATATACACGGGTTTATATATAGAAAATTACATTTATTTTTATATAATTATATACACGGGTTTATATATAGAAAATTACATTTATTTTTATATAATTATATACACGGGTTTATATATAGAAATTTACATTTATTTTTATATAATTATGTACACGGGTTTATATATAGAAAATTACATTTATTTTTATATAATTATATACACGGGTTTATATATAGAAAATTACATTTATTTTTATATAATTATATACACGGGTTTATATATAGAAAATTACATTTATTTTTATATAATTATATACACGGGTTTATATATAGAAAATTACATTTATTTTTATATAATTATATACACGGGTTTATATATAGAAAATTACATTTATTTTTATATAATTATATACACGGGTTTATATATAGAAAATTACATTTATTTTTATATAATTATATACACGGGTTTATATATAGAAAATTACATTTATTTTTATATAATTATATACACGGGTTTATATATAGAAAATTACATTTATTTTTATATAATTATATACACGGGTTTATATATAGAAAATTACATTTATTTTTATATAATTATATACACGGGTTTATATATAGAAAATTACATTTATTTTTATATAATTATATACACGGGTTTATATATAGAAAATTACATTTATTTTCAAATTAGCAAAATTGTTCCCAAAAGAAAGTCGACACTTACTGACGCGGACTATGAAATCGGCTAGCTAGGATCTATTGCATCGATTTATAATTTTACACTTTTCATTGAGGTATTAAACATATAAGTAAAATACAAATGGGTTGATATGCCGTAAAACACAAAACTAGCTTAAAATGCATTAGAATTAAGATTTTTTTCCATCTGTACTTTGCGTTAGTCTTTTTTAGAGCAGTATGTTTACATGTTGAGTCAACTTTTGTTGTTTTCATTTGTTTTATATGATTTTTTTTCATAACAGAATTTACTAAATTAAAAAAATAAAGCTGTTAAAACATACTAGTCAATAAGTTAATAACCAATTATCAAAAAAGAAAATGGCCGCAATGCGTTAAAAATGTACTAGTAGCAGACGTGTTAATGGAAAGGTTACGGTTGGAGAGTGATAAAACGAACGGAAGTTACGCAAATCACGTGATTTCCGGGCGGGGACCTTCTCCTCTTTGACGTTCTCGACCCTTAACCGGCGAGACTTGAATGAGAAAGACGTGTTTGCGCACCGTCCTCAAAACTGGGGACGGCGGGTGAAGAGCGACTGATGTAGTGAAAACTATCCATCCCATGTTATGCCATGTCTCTTTCACACGCATGCAAGTAGGTTTTGCCTTTTTGGAATAAATCTTGTTATAAACAAACCAACAAAGAGTCGGCGTCGTTTATGTCAGGGAACGAAGAAGCAACCGGCGTTCTTAGCGACGACAATTATGATACTGGCAACGACGCGTGCGTAAAAGACCTTATACACCTATCGGTAAGAGGGTGTATATAGACCGAGGCCGTTAAGGAAGCCCCGCAAGTACTGGTACAGTTTGTGACCCATGCTTAAACAGACTTTTCATTCAGCATCTTCCGGGTGTTTACATAAACAGCCGGAGGATTCCGGTTGAAAACGACCCAGCGTCAAAATCAAAACCAGGCAAGGCTATCAAACAAGAAAAAATAATGAAACATTTAAAAAGTCACCGTATGTAAAATTTTATGAAAAAATATTTACTTTTTAACGAAGAAAATATAATGAAACATTTAAAAAGTCACCGTATGTAAAATTTTATGAAAAAATATTTACTTTTTAACGAAGAAAATATAATGAAACATTTAAAACGTCACCGTATGTAAAATTTTATGAAAAAATATTTACTTTTTAACGAAGAAAATATAATGAAACAACTGTTATATTTTTTTCACAAGAAAAAATTTTTTCGCAATAAAATTAAGGTTTATTTAATATTATTTATTTTCGATAAATTGTTTTTTTTTTGTTGTACTGGTGCAGCTTTTGAACCAGATCGACTGGTTAGTGTTAGGTTAGGGTTAGATTAGGGTTAGGGTAAAAGCCCTCCAGTTTTTTTTTCCTTTTTTAGGGTTAGGGTTTAGAATGAGGGTTATGGTGAAAAAACAGACAGTTTCTTACATTTTTTTAGAGTTACAGTTTCTAGAGAATCTTTTTTTATCTTCCAAAATTTTGCAGATTTTCTGTTGGCGTTAGTGCAGACAGATTTTACTCTTTACTCACTTCACGATAGAAAATTCTCAGCTGCTGTCTCGCAATCTGATTGGCTAAGCGCTTCGTCAGCTTCCGGCGTCTGTTTATATCAACTGCCGGAACATGTCGACGAAAGTCGGTTTTAGCATGGCTCACAAATTGTAGCAGTACCATCATGCGTAGCGGAATCAATCACTACTCGCCTCCACGGCGATTTGTTGCAATATGAATCTGTCGAGAAGACATCTGTATTTTGATCAATTGCGACCCTCCACTGACACATTGCTAGGGTTTGTCGCTGATTCCGTTATTGAAGATGGAGTAAACTCGTCAACACAAGTCGCGTCCTATATTAACAACTTGCCGTTTAGGAAAGAAACTTTATTGTTGAGAAATGACCGCCGATAGTTCATTTAATAGATCAACAGTCCAATTCACTGCGCATTGTATTTCCTTATTATGACCGTAAAAGCTAAAGCAGATGTAATTATACGGGCGTTTTCTTTTGAATGTCAACCAGGAAACGAGAGAACAAGTACAAATCAAATTGATTAGTAGAACAGGATACCGAACAGAAACGTTTAATAAATAATGATAATTACGTATTTCCGAAATGTGTCAAAATTCGCTTTTGCGATATAAAATCTGGGAAACGAATATAAAAGCTAGGAAATTGCATTTCCTTTGTAAATGTTGGCAGATTGAGTATTTAAATTTAAAGCATATGATACGACATATCCTATCTTAAGAGCTAGATTAAATCTTAGGTTATCGGAATTATAAAAATAACTTTAAAAACAGTTTAATGGAATAAGTAAATGCGTGTCAACTGTCAGAATATTTCTAAAAGGATTTTTAAAGACTCACATTTTCAAGTTGTTATCTTTTAAATTTAATGTAATTATTAGTTATAACCATTCAACGTTACTGTTATAAAATTCGCCGTTATGGAAACCAAAATGCTCCGCTGGATGTCCGAAATTACACTGCCCGACCACGTCTGCAATGAGGATATTCGAAGGCGTAAAGGCGGTGAACCGATTGAGGTCAAGATGAGCGAATGGGGCTCAGATGATGTGGATATGCGCTGAAGGCTAGCAACGACACCGTCGCAAAACTTGCCTTTCCATTAGAAGTGGTCGAGAAGCGACGGAGAGAAAAAACGATGATCAGATTGGCCGAGACCCTGCACAAAGATCTCTGTAAAACGGGCCTTCACTCGAACCAAGCCTGTGATCGTGTCAAATGGAAACAAAATCTACCTCTGCGGACCCGGCATTGCTCGGGATGAATTCCTAAGAAAAAAGGGAATATTCAACGTTACCGCTATGATCAAATCGTTATTGTTAGTACGTAAATGTGGGAATTAGCAATGCTAATCTGTGATTATAAGAGACACGGTGTTTTTTTTTTAATACGCAGTCATATTGAAGCAGTTTCAGAATCGCAATCCTCTATCCATAGACGAATCAGACACGTCTTAAGATGAAGTACTGCTGCCACATCACATAGAAGTGGTGCTCAGGGCACTCGTTCTTGCCTTTTCAGAATACAAAATCGACATCGCAATCTAGTGGTGGATGATCTCTTCTCTTCTTTACAGACTGTTTCTCATCTTTCCATACTTTATTCTTATTCCATGATAGGTGCTCCACTTAGCTCTAATCTCTGTGTTTCCTTGTAAGACATTCACAGCAAGAACAATTCTACCACAACTGCAGAAAAATGTTCCTTTTACCTAGCGTGACCAAAGTTTATTTCCAAGAACATCTCGTTTGTAAAACATATTACAGCTAAAATACTTCCTTGAATACTACAATATGGCCGTCTTCAAGTTCAATATCAACAAGTACTTGCCATAGACCGTCGTCATAATAATTTGAATTTAGTCCATTCCATTCATCATTTTCAGTCCTCTCATGATAGTCTTATTGATTTAACTGATAATCGATCTATCTAGTAAACCTTTATCCTCGATTAGCTTTTGGTCTTGATAAATGCTGACTTATTAGTACAAATAAATAACAAAAAACAAACCTGTAATTCTGGTTATCATGTAGAACATTTTTTCCAAGGCAACTTCAGTAAGAAATAAGAATTAAATATCATGGCATATGGCGCAGCTAACTGTTCGGTGGATGTTAGTCGAATGAAGTGAATACACTAATATTTTGAATAGTTTGCGTCGTTTGTAGTCATACATCTTATCCATAGGTAGATACCAGCCACAAAGACAAGATTCAAGATGGGGACGTAGTCGAATCACGATGAGTCCAAATGAGTTCTAAGATGGGAAAACATATACAGAACCCAGAAACTAACTTTATATAGAAACATTGATTTGGGGACGTATTTTCATTATGACATTTACTCGGTTAATTCACCCAATTAGAACATATGAAATTCGTAGAACTGTTGTGACTCCCGCGTGACAAACAATTGACCTACATATATTTTGTATGTAATTCTCTACCTATATAACGTGATGGTGGCCTCCACAGCATGTCTTAATTTTTGATAGTGACTGTTTCTATTCTTTGAGTATGAATCTTACAGGGTCATAGACGAGAGTACCACAGCTCCCCAATTGGTGTTGGCGACAACTCTATGCAGATTGATTGCATTGTTACGTTTTTGCTCTCAAATACTTTATATTCAAACACTCTGTATTGCGTTGGGAAATTTTGAAACAGCTGTAGCATTTACATGACGAAGTATTTTTTTGTATATACACGTAGTCTATTTCGTAATTTCTTGTTTGGTTGGCTAAAACAGGCAGGATTAGACTCACGTAGAAACAAATTGGGCAATTCGAATACTTTTGCGCATGTGCGCTACTTTCAGAAAAAATCAGTTTCCGCCGAAACGTGCTGCTGTTGGCGTAAGCCGCTTAAACATGATCTCATGCTTTGTCTGGAAACGACAAGATAGGATGGAATTTCAGGACTCAATATTCTGTCTTTATCCTAAATTCGACTGCCGGGAAAACTTACATTATATTCCTATGTTCCTGTTACATAAAGTTGATTATATTATAGTAGAGATTTTGGTATTTTATTTGGAATTGCGGCAATTGTTTCTGCTCGCATATTTCAGGCGTAAAATATCAAAATATTACTGTATCACGAACTCTAATTCCGAGGCGATTTTCAGTCGGATCCCGATAATATTTTTGAATATTTTAAGCCTGAAATATGCAAGCAGTAAAAAAGTAGAAAATAGCCGCCATTTTTTATGGAATTGGTTATTTAAAAGTAACGACACATATTTTGAAATAATTAAACTTACTCCGTGTTCTTTTTTTTTATAGTGTGGACATCAGCTCTTATTAGTTAATGCAAAATTCTTTTATTGCTTTTGGTGCGGATATTTATAACTTGTTTCATTGGCTGAAAATGTTTTTCCCTATTTTATTCGAGAATTTTGAGCCGATTTTATACCCAAAATACGACTCCATTTCATTCATGTTCTAACAGATCCCATCCAAACGTAGAATAATGATATAACAAGTATATAAGTCCGTCGTGAGACTGCCTATCTGTGACTGACAACTTAATTGATTGAAAAATTATATATATATATATATATATATATATATATATATATATATATATATATATGTATATATATATATATATATCATGATTATAAATGTTTTTATTTATACAAACAAGCTAAATCATGTTTGTATAAATAAAAACTTTTATAACAATTAAATAGCTCCATATGTTATCGAGCACTC
>OY744518.1:101050014-101140014 GCA_963556195.1 Sepiola atlantica
ATATTCACACGACGCATTTAGTCCGGCTAAAATACGATCAAACTACATCAATTGTACAAGTAAAGATAACAAGGGCAACTTTTGTTATCTTAACTTTATCACAAACTTTGCTTTCATATTCACTTCCTTTATGTGTGTTTCTTAATTCCACATAGAAAAGTTTAAAGTTCGTATAAATTAATATTATAAGTTGCTATATTTATGAGAGAGTGCTTAATATCAGTAAAGAGTTAACATCTGTAGTTATAGTCAAAAGTACATGATGACTGCATGTTTCTCGCCTTTCCTTCATTCAACTAACACACTTTTGACATAATGAAAGCAATGCGAGAAGCTCCCTTAGATCCTGTTGGTGACTCCGTATACATATTAATAAATATCGTAAATAATCACCTTTTCTCCAACAAGGAATATTAAAAAACAGACTTCCCTCTCTAAACACATCTGAGAACTAGAGAGAGGCAATATACAATCATTGTGTTCTCTGTACGCAAGAATAAACAACATAACTATTGTATGTAATGCTTTGAAGGATCTATAATTCAATGTTACATTTAGTAGATTTTAATAGAGTAATACTTATAGATAAAACCTTTAAACTGGTCATGCAGTTGCATTTATTGGGTCTTAGTCTAGTAGATGGATATAGATTATAGCCGATAGTCGGCCAGGTTGTTTTAACTTTTGATTTGATTTTTTTCACTTCGTCATATTTTTCATATCCAATTATTTGTCATTTCTTCATTCTATTATATTTATTTTGTCATATTTTCTTACTTCGCCATCTTCATTTTGTCATCTTTTTACTTTTCAATTTTTATTTTTTTGTGTGTTTTCTTGAGTTTCTCTGATCATTTATCATTTTTGTCACGTGTTTCGTTTTTCATTTTCTCCTTTTTGCTTTCATATTTTATAAATTTATCAACTTTTTTATTAATTATTTATATTTCTTTTTTTATTGCGTTAATCTTTTCCTGTTTTTCTTTTTTTCTGTTTTTCATTTCTCTTCCCTGTTGCAACTTTTTAATGTGTTCTCATTTCCCCTTCGATTTTCTATCGACTTGTTCTATTTATGTGTTCCATCTTTAACCATCTTTTGGGATATACGTAAAAATACGAAGTTAACTGTTCCTGTATAGGTTTGACAACGTTTTTAATTTTATATGATATTTGAAAGACTTAAAACTTTAATGTCAAAACTATGCTCTAAATTGTACTTATGTGTAATTAGATAAATTCATTCTATACTATTCTTTTATTGATGCTAATATTTTTGTGGATAATATCATTAAGCCAACGATAAATTAAGCCCGTAAGCCTAGAAATAAACATTAACACCAATAACAAAAACAGCATAATACATAACATACTGCTGAAAATAGATTTCAATGTCAAACATATAATATATATTTTGGTTGTGTATGAATGTCGTTTCATTAGAGTGTGCAATTATCGATGATGTATGTCAATGTATTTATATGTCAGTACAAAAGTTATTATATATATGGTATGTAGGTATACATGAATCCAAGCCATGTCTCCCGTTATATTTTAGTGCGATCATGACTTAAACCTTATCAGTAAATGTTTAATTGCATACAACTAAAAGTAGGGGAAAAAAGTATAGTCTAATCACAGTTTATGTTTTTAAAACGTGAAAAAAGTGTTTTATTATAAGTTTGTGGAAGGCATGGGATGCAGAAAGGTTCAGTGTCCAATGATTGTGTATTATATATATATATATATATATATATATATATATATATATATATATATATATATATATTCAACAAGTAAAAATGTTGTATGGTAGAAATTCCTGGAGACAAGAAGTTTTAATGTACTGTATTTGGAAGAAATTTTTAAAATGTGATAAAATTGTATCAGATATACATTGGAATTTTGTACACATAATATACAAATAAAATGTCCTTTTCCAATTAAAGCTCACAGTTTTACGGTTACCGGTTTTAGTTTGTGGAAACCCTGATTTTATCCCCCAGAAGTTCAAGAGGTAATATTTTTTCTTTTAAGCGCCAAATCTAGAACTTATTTACAAATATTTCAGCTTTCCTTCCAAAAACGGGGTAGGATTATTACGTGACCTCTAGGTGACTGCACTCTGCGACTTAGAGTCAAGCCTTCAGGATTCCAAACGAAATTCTATTTTCGTAACACAGGCGTTCTGCTGATGCCAGGTTCCCTGAGTCCAAACTTGGAAGACCTTAACACAATAAACATAGTTTATGAGATCATATAAAGTCACATAGTTTATGAAATGCTTCTTTCTCCATCAAGTGTTGGGTTTTAAAGCCATTGCATAACTTTATTATAGCTGTGAATTATGTTTAGGTTTTCATCAATCAAATTAGTTATTTTTATTTTTTTACATATCATTTTTAGTTCTATGAGAATTGAAAGATAAAAAAGACAAAAATGACTGAAATTTAGTGGATGTTTCTTTTCAAATATTATGTAGATACTTAAATATATTATTGTTCAAATCGAGTTTTATATGAGGCAATTACTTATTTATTAAAGACACATAATTAACATCATGAATAACTATATAACGTCATAGCAGTAATATATATATATATATATATATATATATATATATATATATATATATATATATATATATATATAATCCAGGCAAAGAAAACATCCACATGATAGTAATCCAAATAATTTCAACCGGGCTTATAAAAAGTGCTCAATATCAAATAGAGAGGTTATACATAGAAACGACTGAACCCTATACTAAAGATAATGTTAATCCAATTTATGTCCACCCGCTCTCTAACTATCCAAAAACTATAATCAAACATATCCCTAAATCAATCGAAAAGAGAATCAGCAATAATACCTCTAATGAAGCAATATTTAACACTCATAAGGCCTTTTACAATAAAGCACTAAAAGAGAGCGGATACAAAAACACCCAACTTAAATATACCAAACTAACAGCGCCCAACAATAGACACAAAAATAGAAGTAGAAAGATTATCTGGTTTACACCTCCATTTTATCACATGGTTAAGACTAAACTTTGTAAGAGATTCCTAGATTTAATTAACCTACACTTCTCTCCTGATAATAGACTACATACAATCGTTAATAAAAAACACCCTTAAATTAAGCTACAGTCGTGGCGAAAATATAGAAAACAAATAATTAAAAACCATAACAATAACATTCTAAATGGAAACAAAAATACTGAAAGAAAAACAACAAAAACTAAAGCTTGCAACTGCACAAACAAACCAGAATGCCCCTTATAACAAAATTGCCAAATAACCAAAATAGTATACCAGGCTACAATTTCAACCAAAGAAAACCCAAACCAGTAAAAATAATATATAGGTATGGCTGGTAATACTTTCAAAGAAAGATCTACCGGCCATAAATTCTCATTCAATAATTATGTCTAAAACTAACTCTCTATATACTACTAGGAACTAACCCGCAATAAGCAATCACCAACAGTGACTTGAAACACTATTAGAAAAACAAGTACCTGCAGTTCCCTGAACTCACCATGTTACTTATGCCTGACTGAAAAACTTGAGATAGTAAGATGAAGTGATAGGGGTAAACGTGTAAAGAAAAAACAAGATACCTCAATTAACTGTAGACACAATAGATCACACCTTCTCAGTAATTCACATATAACCTCTCAAAACAATATTACCATACGAAAATAGAATAAAAACCAAAAAAACTATACTTTTTTTAACCCTAACTGAACCCATCATCATATAGAATCTACTAAATACCCAAAATCAATTACCTCCTAAGGCATGAAAATTCCAGGACCTCCATTGATTTACCTATCCACAAACAATAATGAGACAACATAACTATCCATTTATACCATATGTTATACCATAAAATTGTTATATTTAATCTTCCATTAAATGAGAATTATAATTAGAATCCATCACTAATTGTTATAATCAAAACTATTAACATTATTACCATTAACATTATTACCAATTTCAAAAATATTATTATTATTATTATTATTATTATTATTATTATTATTATTATTATTATTATTTATTTTTGTCAGGACTACTTTGGCTACCGTTATCTCTATTATTACCATAACCACCTCGACTATTATTATTAGTTTTATAATTATGATTTTTATTATTATTATTATTTTTATTATTATTATTATTATTATTATTATTATTATTATTATTATTATTATTGTTACTATTGTTATCATTTATATTATTATTACTATTATTACTATTATTATTATTGCTATCATTATTATTATTACTTTTATTATTAATATCATTAGTATACTTTTTATTTTTATCAATATTATTATACTTTTTATCATATTTACAACTATTATGATTAACATTATTGCTATCTTCTTTATTATTATTATTATTATTATTATATTATTATTATTATTATTATCTTTTAATATTTTCTTTTTGCTTTATTTTATTTTACTTTTTGATTATACCACTATTGTTTCTTATTGATTATTATTATCATTAATATTTATCAATATCATTACTTTTTATTTCTGCACTATTACTGCTATTATCATTATTATTAGTATTAGTAGTAATAGTAATAGTAGTAGTAGTAGTAGTAGTGGTTTTTCTACTATTATCATAATTATTATTATTATTATTATTATTATTATTATTATTATTATTATTATTATTATTATAAATATTCATAAATATCATTACTTTTTATTTCTGCACTATTGCGGTAATTATTATTATTATTATTATTATTATTATTATTATTATTATTATTATTATTAGTTTTTTCTACTATTATTATAATTATTATTGTTAATAGTAGCAGTAGTGGCAATATAACCAGTATTATTATTAACATTCTTACTATTATCATTGTTATTGTTAAGTTTTTACTACTATTGTTCTTATTATTGATTGGAGAAGTGGCAGTATTACCATAAGTACTGTTGTCATTATCCTTATTATTATCATAATTATTATTATTAGTTTCTACTGTTATTATAATTATTATTGTTTGTAGTCGCAGTAGTAACAATATACCCATTATTATTAGCATTATTACTATTATCATTGTTATCGTTATTAAGTTTTTACTACTATTGTTATTATCATTGTTGGGAGCAGTTCTAATCACGTGACTTTCCAAATTTTAATTTTAAATTGATTTTATTTTCACCCCGTTTACTACTTTCTAAATATGATCCACGGTTAAGATCGGATTTTAACTCTACCTGATGAGATCTCAGTTCATAACAGCTGTTGATCGATAACATCGACATGCCAGTGTCGCAGATTTGGTACATGTCTGTGTAAATAAAAATAATAATTATGTATAGATTCTAGAGCTCTAGACTATACTTAAGTAGAGCAAGTTAGTAATGTGGATGAAACGCGAACTATTCTGTGTAATTGTCATAAATGTATTTTCTATAACTTACTATATATATATATATATATATATATATATATATATATATATATATATATATATATATATATATATATATATATATATCCAGATTGCATATTATGAAAGAACTGAGAGGGTGGGTAATCATCAGCGGTTTAAAAGCGTTATTGGCCAATATATATATATATATATATATTTATATATATATATATATATATATATATATATATATATATATATATATATATATATATATATATGTGTGTGTGTGTGTGTGTGTGTATATACACTAGATGAATACTACTCCCCGGACTGGTGAAATAAATTACCCGAACAAAACAGTTTTGCACCACTTTGATATATGTTTACAAAGATTAAAATCAAGATATAATGGCACTAAACCTTATGCCTAGAATCATTATTCTAAGAAAATGGTGTAAACAAAATAGTAAATCATGATGTGACGTAGTACAACATCAGCTAGAATAGTACACTGCAATGCATTTTCCCATAAAAGAGAAGAGGCAATGTCTGGAAGATAGCGTCATGAAGACAGAAGATATACAACAAAATTAAATTTAATAGACATGTGAACCACTCAATAAGTCATGTGGCTGGTATATAGAAGTTGCCACTAATAAAAAATATACATCTGATTTTTATAAAATACTAACCTTTAAATGGCATGTGTCAAAATTAGGGCTTAATGAAATTATTAGTTTACTAATTACAGTTATTTAAGTGAATCTACTGTTGCATATTTACAAAACAATGGAAATATTTGAAGTTCGTGTGTTGATAAAGAATTGCTTTATGATGATAAAGAAAAGTGTTCAAGCAAAGTAATGGAATGGTAAATGTTATTGGGACTCTGCTCCGTCAGAAATAACGGTTAAAACGTGACGAACTGACTGTAAACGCGGTCGTGCAGAAACAAATGATGCTGTATGCTCAAGTTGTCCAAATGCGGCAGTTGTTCCAGAAAACATTAAAAAACACAAACTAGTTTAAACCGGTCGTAATTGAAATTGCGTGAGATAGCAGAGTTAAATCTATTAGTAGGCAGTGATTTCACCCCCCCCCCCCCGAAAAAAAAAACCTCTGTTAGAGAATTCATCAAAATGGATCTCCATAAATGATTTTTAATCATCATCCAGACAACACACAAACAGCCGACACCACACTTGCTGTTATGTAACATTATAAAGAAAAATAAATAGTAAGTCCCTCCACTTCGATTTACTATTTTTGTCCCTTCCAACTTACAACCTACCCATCACTCTGCATTGCCCTTAGCCTTCTTAACATATTACTAATATATATATATATATATATATATATATATATATATATATATATATATTATAATATAAAATGAAGTAATAAAATAAGGTGTCAATCAAATTTTATTAGAATTCAAAGTTCATGCAAAGCATCCTTAAGTCCTTAGCTCATGAGTTTTCAAAGATAATTCTTATATAATAATTATCTTTGAAAACTCATGAGCTAAGGACTTAAGGATGTTTTGCATGAACTTTGAATTCTAATAAAATTTGATTGACACCTTATTTTATTACTTCATTTTATATTATAATATTAATGCTCTATCCAGTATATTGAGCTTCAGTTTTTTATCCGGATGTTTCACTAATTATAAGATATTAGTTGACGCTTATATCTTTTGTTAGATTGCTTCATATATATATATATATATATATATATATATATATATATATATATATATATGTATATATATATATATATATATATATATATATATATATATATATATATGATACTTTTATTATTAAAACTATGCATGTATTCCTTAAAGTATAAATTTCTCAAATCATAAAAAGCTGTTCAATTCAAATGCTTAGCCAGTTGTAGTGATGCTTCGCTAAATGCATTCTGGCTAATGTCATCTGACCCTCGGTTCTGAGTGTAGGTCAATATTTACTATTTTGCATTGATCATGTCTATTTACGTACACAGTATAACTTATTCATCGGTGTATATAAAATCTCAGGCACGTTCTGAACCTCCTTAACATTGCTTGCTTTTTTATTCGTTGTCATCAAGTCAGTCCGTAACTGTTCTAAATTGTACACTAATGTCGGAAAGCGAACGATTAAGAATTGCTTAAGAATTGCTTCGTAAGTCTCGGGCATTAACACACGTTCATGATTGCAATCTCATACTGGTTTGGCGTGATTCCTAATTCGCCTTTAATGCCATATTGATCGGTTCTTTAATTGATGTTTAAATGTATTCTCATTTCTTCATTGGGTTGTGTATCGATGAGTCAAATATGTACGGAATTAGCCGATTGGATTAATTGCGCTTAACATAATAATAAAAGAGTAAACATGAGTTCAAAGTTGAGCTTCTAAATATATTACATATATCGGTACGTATTAATAGAAATAAACAATTTTCTAAATAATTATGGTGTTCCAATTCATTAGAGTTGTAGCAAAATTACGTGTGGATGAGTGAAAATAATGTTAAAACGGTATTTTCCACAGAAGGTTAAAGCAGTGGAAAATTCTACTAGGAGTAAAAAGTTTTAAATAACGGCTACGTGTCAGGATATTGTGTCAGATATGAAATCGAGAGCGACACATATTTCTCTTTTGTTTCAACCTCGAAAGAGAACGACAATGTTTTCGAACGGCTGGGCCCTGGGAAGAGCAGGGTCATTATATATGTATACTGTGTACGGTAAATAAAACCTTTAAAGCATTGTAAAACCTCAAACGAATCTTGTGTTGTCATTATTTAATAATTTTTACAAATGTAGTTATTAAAAAGAAGAAAGTGATAACAGAAAAAGGGAAGGGGAGAGAATGAACTACTGCTACGTGTCATCAAAACGACTTAAGCTGTCTACATGAGGAGTCACCGTGAGTATAATCCGCCGGAATCCAGGAATTATTCAGTGTAGTGGACACGAGAGAAAGAAGGATAAATAAAGACCCGTGCAGAGAGAGGTTAGTTTGGAAGTTAATTTCTTCGAGTCGTCCACCGCATGTCAGCATGTAAAACGGACGTTTAACCGAACATGGTGATGATCGCTAATTTGTTGAGGAATAAAAGAACGGAACTAAAATTGATTGCTAACAGACATAAAATAATGAAACACATTTGTCCGCGAAATGATTAAAATAGCGGAAGAGTAGACTTAGATTGTATGGCCATGTTTGAAAGAATAGCTGACAGTTAGTAGATGTACAACAGTTGAGGTAGCATGTTCAGCTCACAGGGGAAGCACACGGAAAACATGGGATGATGTGAGAAAAATGTATCTGAGGGATAAATACGAAGAAATTGCAATAGCAAATGTTAAATTAAGACGGGAGGATTGGGAAAAATCACAAAATTGTGGAAACGTCTATTTATCTACATGATAATTAAAAAGCTTTTAAATAAAATATGTGGGAACAAATTCTGTGAACATAGAGACGAAACATACAAGTGAATGCAGAAAACACTGCCCCAAAATTGGTTAGAATTATGCAAACATCGGCACTTCGAACCTACAGAAACATGGTACATACACACAAACCGAGACAGCATTAAATAATGGCAAACATAAAACCTCTAGAACATGAAGCTATAAACAGTAACACTCATTCCAGCCAGGAGACCGAACGTGATAATAGTCAACAAGAAAAAAACGAAGCAAAACAGAACTTGTTAGAGAACTGAAAGGAATATTGTACATGTAGAAAATAGCTATACTGACAATAATTGTAAGAGCACTGGGACGATCCCGAAAAAAACTGGAAAAAGAAAAAAACTGGAAAAAGACAAAACTGGAATAAGACTAAACTGGAAAAAGACATGGGGAAATTGGAAGCAAAGAGAAAACTGTGACCATACAACGCAGAGCCAATAATAAAAGCAGATGAATATCATCGAGTTAGGAAAGCAGCTCACATAACCAACCAATTTCAACCAGCCATAAATAAGTTGAAAAGTTAAGGAGGCTGGGGAGACTGGGAAACTCGGAAGACTGGGGATGGAGGCACCAAATCACTCCTCAAATGCAAAACGGGTGCAGAGAAGAAAAACGGTTGTTGCCAGCGAAAAATTAACTGTAGACGGCTGTTGCGATAAAGCAAACCCACGTACAACGGTTATAGAACGAGGCGGGAAGTGCTGATAATCTGGAGAGATTTGTTATCTCTCGGATATTCAGGAAAACTACGCAGGATTAGTGTTAGTGAGGAACCAGTTATAATAACGTGTGAAACGTCCTAGTAAGTAAATAATAAAACCCAGGAAAAGAGTAAATGTTGACTTTGTGGCCAAAAGGAACGTAACGGTAAATCACATAAGCGGATGCAGCAAAGCAACTCAAAATGAATACTAAAACAGACACAACTGCGTGGGGAAGGCAACCCGACGGTACTATGCAAACGTTGCACTATAAACATGTAGACAACTGCTACAGACATAAACTGGAGACAGCATTGGAAAATTCACATCATGATATCATCTAGGACGTGGAAGTACCAACGGATAAACTCATCCATGCAATAATAAACAAAAATGAAAAATTCCGTCAAATCGTAGAAATCTATCGTAAACGACTGTTGCGATAATTCCAGTAAGGCCACAGGCCATTTCCAGTGAGAAATTAATTGTAGATGGCTGTTGCGATAACGCAAAATTATTTGCAATGCTTGTTGAAAGAATCGGAGAACGCTGGAAAATCTCTGGAGACTTGTTGTTATTCAGACTCCAAGGAACACGACTAGTGAGTAAATAATAATAATAATAATAATAATAATAATAATAATAATAATAATAATAATAAGAAGAAGAAGAAGAAGAAGAAGAAGAAGAAGAAGAAGAAGAAGAAGTTCATCTTTAGAATGCCTTACAGTCTGTAGTGGTTTCTGGTGCCCGAGGTGGAAATCTTCCGTTTTTTGGCAGTGATGTTTTATTAATAACAATGTCTGCCGCTGTCAATATATTTTTGTCGCCTATAAATTTAATTTGTTATAGCAATTCAATAGCACTGAATAATAATTAAAAAAAAATAAAAGTAAGTAATGGAAAACTTCAGTGGTAATATGCCCATGATATATTTTTTACTTTTTATTATTTTTACATTTTATATTTTATTATAAGGGTTGAGTATGATGGATTTACTCATCCTCGGCGAGGACAACTAGTTAAACTAGCACGGAATGTATTGCTGTAACAGTACCCTGACGAATTAAAGTACTTCATTCCGCTTGTAATGTGTCTATTTATAGAACCCACACCAAGCAAGTGGTTCAGCTAGTACGAAATATATGGCTAATCACCCGACGAAATTAAGTACCTCTACTAGTACTGTATTGTTACACACCCACAGCGAAATAGTAAACGGGTATTGCTGCTTCAGTATAGAACATATAATGATGCGGGGTAAAAATCGTTATGTAAAATGTCCGATCTGTTTTTCTTTTGCAACACATGATGTGTTGTTATTTGTTGATTAGTTTAAATGCCTTGGAAGTCGTTCCAGACTCTGTCTCTCCAAAGACAAATATTGGCTTCCTTAATTTGCGAAATGATCTATTGTTTTTGTTTTTAGTCCAATACACATCATCGATCAAATGGTTTGACATGGCTACTGCGGAAAATACATTAAAAATTGACTCGATGCTTAAACGTGTTGATAAACAAATATCCCACTTTTATATAGATACTAGCAGAACTCGTGTCGCGGCGTTACCCGGTTAACTTGAGGAACCCAACACGCTCCTGCTCCCACCGCTTAACTTTTTATTATAATTTTTGTTCTCATGTTTTCTTTCTATAGTTATATACTTTCTATTTAAATGGAAACAAGTAAAACGTTTTATTTGCTTTTTATGACTGTTCTGCGTGCTCGCAGACCCAACAATATTACTGTAAAACTCCAATTATTTTGCATTCCCAAAATAATTTAAGACTCAGATTATTTCATTTATTATTGTTTGAAAACCTACTACACAATATGTCGTGTTAACTTAATTTGATTCCTAAGGGAAATCACCAGGATAAATGTTTATATGACTCACCCACAATATATCTTAATGAGGACGATTGTAGGCTGAAAGCTTAAATGATCATGAATCAAACTATGGCGAATGTTAAATATGTTCTTTACTTTTGATCCAAATAATTAAGAAGCCTTGTTAGATTCATGGAACTGTTGATAAAAGGACACAATCATTATGAGAAGGTCATTTCTTTTAATAAAGTCTGATTAAATGAATATTTACCCTTATACATCTTCTAATCTATGATAATAACCTATGTGTATTTATTTATTTATTTATATATATATATATATGTACTTTCATCCCATCACGCAAGAGTAAGCAATTAAAACATATAACTTTTTCCATTTCAAGTAATGAGATGAAGTGAGAAAGCAAATGACAAGTCAGACAGATAGCTCAGACTTACCTCTTCGCCTGAAATGAATTCGAAAATTAATCCTCGACTATATTATAAAAAGTCAACGGTGGGTATTTTTTCTGGGTAGGGTGGAGAGTACGGAGCATTTTAGGCACTTGCTGCTTTTCTATTTCCATAAAAGCAAAAAAAATATCAAACAACAAAATGATCTGTTCAGTGAAGATCTTTGGCTAAGAGAACTGTACGGAAGTGGTTCGTAAAGTTTAGAGCTGAACATTTTAGCCTTAATGATAAATAGATGACCACAAAATGAAGACATTAATTGAGAATACCCACACTACACAACACGAGAACCAACAGAAAAGCTTAACATATCAAAACCCACCATTCATCAGCATTTGATTGAATATTTAATGGCGGAAACTTCTTTTTTTTACTTTTAATTTTCTTTAAAATTTAGTACCAACTTTCCGGACAACTAATAATCCAGATACTACGGAATGTATTACTACACACTTACACTGACGAGTGAAAATCCTTCCGCAAGTTTTAAATGTATGGCTTTAAACTTATATATGCTTCAATACAGAACATATCAGTTGCAAGAGGAAAATCTTTTTTTTTTTCTGGGAATCGCTCCAGACGAGGCATGAAGCCACTTGATGTCAGGAGCTTAAAAATACTACTTCAATGTCAAAAGCTAGCCCACGATAAATGTTATATTGATAGATACGGACTCGGAAAAAAAACATTCTCCCCCTCCCCTTTGTCAGACACATCGCATATGGAATGTGAAAACTACAGGACAAAATAGGGGAAGTGATAGTTACGAGTCTGTCGAAAGTAAACCCAAGGTCTACTTTCTACTTTCTTTATGCAAAATGTACGCCACAAATAAAGAAAGTTGATAAAAAATGTGAAAATATGATGAATACATTAAAATAGAAAACTTGTTTGCCAAAAGTGTTGAAATGATGTCCTCTGTATCAATACTATAAGCAATTTTATTAAATAACTGTTTTTCTTTTGCTACACGCGATGTGTTGTTATTTGTTGATTAGTTTAAATGTCTTGGAAGTCGTTCCAGACTCTGTCTCTCCAAAGACAAATATTAGCTTCCTTAATTTGCGATATGAACTATTCTTTTTGTTTTTAGCCAAATACACATAATCGATCACATGTTTGGACACCACGACTACTGCGGAGAATGCATTTAAATCGACTCGTTGCTAAACCGTGTGACTAAAGAAAAAATCGCACTTTAATATATACATATATATATAAAACGACATATATATATATATATATATATATATATATATATATATATATAAAACGACATATATGTATATATATATATATATATATATATATATATATATATATATATATATATATATAGTATGTCGTTTTAAGTAACTTGACAACATGCAGTTATTTATAGCGTAATGCAATACTCTATGCCCGACTATTGAGTTCTCTTGTCAGCGTGCTGAATTTGACATTTAGACGTTAATTTACTCTTCCATTCCTACGGCAATGCGTGGTGGCCACAACTGTACGCGCTCTGACTACTGAGTAAAATATGATATTCGCATTCGGGTTCGAGTCGTGTGATCGACAGGGAGTGTGTCCTCGCATACTGATAATTGCAGGCTGGCATTAAACATATGTGTCTTGGTGTCTACATAAAATCATGTCGAAAGTGGGAAAAACGAGCATAGCCGTATTTCTTCTAATCTACTATCCCATATAATGAGTGTTCTATGTCGACTCTCGCTCACTTAAAACAAAAATTTCTTATGATGACGTAATATATATGAGTTAATTTGAACATAATATTTATTCATAAATAATTGTTGAAAGCTCTTGCTAGATGGATCACTTTAATAAGTTGACAACTGGCAGTTATTTATAGCGTAATGCAACACTCTAGGCCCCACCTATTGAGTTCTCTTGACAGCCTGCTGATGAATTTGGCATTTAGACGTTAATTTACTCTCCTATTCCTACGGCAATGCGGGGTGGCCACATTATATATATATATATATATATATATATATATATATATATATATATATATATATAATTCTTTATCAATTAATATTATTTTTAGATTAACCCATATACGCATGTGTTTCATGCAACCATGCAATCATCAGTATAGTAGGATAAATCGTTGCCGGTCACACCATTCGAAGACATATTTGACTCAGTAGTTGTAATGCGTACCGTTGTGGCCATATATATATAATTCTGTATCAATTAAGACACACATATATGGGTTATATAAGGTGTGGCCTTATCCATTGTAGACCTCTATACTGCGATTTAGTTTAGTCTGGTCGTGATGATCGCCATCTAGTGGTCATGTGTGATGTGAACTTATGAGGAGTTGAAATTTTAACCTATTTTTAAAAACTCTTTCTCACAGGGTGAATTTATTTAAATAAACATTATTTTAGCGTTTTAATGATTAGCGTTCATTTTGTGTCTTACATAAAATCATGTCGAAAGTGGGAAAAACAAGCATAGCCGTATTTCTTATAATCTACTATTCCATTGTTCTATGTCGGCTCTCGCTACTAACAGAATTTTAACTTAAAACAAAGATTTCTCATGATGACGTAATTCTCCATCTAAGTGTTTTAATCCGCCACTTCAGAGAGTGCCTCCTTGACAATTCACAAATTATATCTGAATTAATCGTTATTGATGTATATAATTATCCACGGACACGTAATTCGTCGTTTTACGACTCACCAGCGCGACTGGACCTAACAAGATTCAAAACCGAGTCTGAAGCCCGAAGCTCTACCTCATATTTATTTGTTTACTTTGTTTTCAATACTTTGTGAAGGGATTTAATTATACGAAAAAGCATTTTACTGAAATGCTAGTCGGGAATAATTTTCTCTTCACCAATGTGATGCTCCCGGATGGTGAGCGACGTATATTTCTTTGATATAATAATCCACTGACACGTGTTTTGCCATTTTACGAAAATAAATAAATAAATATATATATATATATATATATATATATATATATATATATATATATATATATATATATAATTTGAAGATTGTTCCAAAAATTCAAAACAAACTATTATAAGGCGTACGATCGTTTCCAAGACTTATTGGAAATATATTAATTTTCATTATATTTTCGATGATTCACAAAATTTCACTTCGTAAGCGCCTTTTTATAACATTACACTTAGAAGTCTCTTAAAAACAACATCAGATTTCAGTACTAAAAGATAATATCAGTGAAAAGACATAAAAAATAGCAAAAAGAAAGTAAATTCAATTACGAATCAAACATTCAAAATATTCAAAATATTCCACATATAAAAAGAATCAAGAAGAAATAAATACATGAAAAATAAATTAATAAATAAAATCAAAATATAGAAATAGCAACATTAAATCAAACAATACTAATAATAAGAAGAGAAATTCTTATAATAATAATAATAATAATAATAATAATAATGACAATAATAATAATAATAACAATAATAACAATAATAATAATAATAACAATAATAATAATAATAATGATAATAATAATAATAATAACAATAATAATAATAATAATAATAGTAATGATAATAATTATAATAATAATAATAATAGTAATGATAATAATAATAATAATAATAATAATAATAATAATAATAATAATAATAATAATAATAATAAGAGAAATTCTAATAATAATAATAATAATAAAAACAACAACAACATAGAAGTTAATATCTTTTTCAATAAAATTGCTAAAAGGATGACGAAATATGTGCTAGACAATTGCCATGTTTAAACCTCAATACAGAAGGCTGGAATTCCAGGCTTTCCGAACATACAACTTAAATTAAAATATAAAAATAGCAACATTAAATCAAACAATACTAATAATAAGAGAAATTCTAATAATAATAATAAGAGAAATTCTAATAATAATAATAATAATAATAATAATAATAATAATAATAATAATAATAATAATAATAATGATGATGATGATGATGATGATGATGATGATGATGATGATGATGATGATGATGATGATGATGATGATGATGATGATGATGATGATGATGATGATGATGATGATGATGATGATGATGATGATGATGATGATAAAAAAATAAAAATTAAACAAAACAATTGATAAGAAAGTTAAATTAAGAAATAAAATAATTAGGAATAAAAAAAATAAAATAAGATAAATAAATAAGATAAATATTTATTTTATTTTAAATAGAAAACAACATATATATATATAATTATTAATGAATAAATATATTTATATCCATAGACATATAGATACACATATATATATATACATATACACAGGGCTTTACGTGCTCCACTACTTTTGGAGCTGCTTCCGCTCCTGCTCAAAGGCCCAAATTTGGAGCTCGCTCCTCTCACGCTCCCCATTTTCAAAAAGGAGCCGCTCCTGATTCAACTCCATAATGAAAATATACCTTCTATCATAAACGTTCTATTCTGCCAATGAGTGGTCGAAGGACAGGGGTGGGCGTCAAAGGATCTCGTCAATATGGGTTGGGATGTCACTTTAAGTGTAAGACCATAAAACAATATTTGACAAAATCTCGCTAATATTTTGAGAGTTATAGGAGAACATGTCGGACGAAGTATAGGATTATACGTAAATTTTAAAGTTTTGCTTTTAAACGTTATTAGTGATTATTTTCTTTTTTAAGAAAACATTTCTCTGGGAGAGGAGAGACAGCCAGACCAACATTAATCGTTGTGTTGTTGTTTACTATTTGTTTGTTTTACGAACGTATCTATATTGTATAATGTATATTATTATTTATAACAGAGAAACGCGCAAGTACATTTAAATAAATCGATTTATCCATTTTTCTTCAATAGTACAATTTGGAGCGAAAACAAATAATGAAGTTTATTTTTCAAAGATTGAATAAAAAAATATTTTTCATAAGTTGGCCAAAAAATATCAATAAATTGTCAATAATCAATTTAGAGATCCATTTAATGTGTTAAAATTTCATACAAAATATCTGGACTAGACCAGGAGTTGAAAAAATATCGGGTCAAATTTTCCTCCACCGAAAAATTAACTGGAGCAAGTTTTCCTAGGTCGGACAGAAACATTTATTAAAATTAAAAATTTGAATAAAAAAGGTGAAAACGTCTATATTTTAAATCTCTAACAAAAACAAACTGTTTATAATTTTAATATTCGATAATAGATATTTTAAGATAAAGAAAGATATCTAATCTACTTTCAATTCTAAAAAGACAACAAATTAGTCAGAAAGTCTAATTATTTGCTTTTTTAAATTAAAATTGAAGATATTTTCTTTAATTTAATTAAGTTTAAACATCGGTTAAATTGTAGAATAGGAACCGCTGTTTTCTTTTGCTCATTTCGCTTGGTATTCGGCCAAATTTTGGATAAAACTGATTGTTAGTCTTAATTATATTTTTGGTCCTGAAATAAAATTCTCATTTACTTTTTAAAGTGTTGAGAATTTAACTTTAATTCCAGGTTTTAATCGCTGGTGGCCATGTTGGTTTTTATTGTTTTTCCTTGGACTAAAGATATTTTTTCCTTGGACTAAAGATATTTTTCTGCTTTAACATTTTATTACACACACAAAAAAAACTTTGAACATTCCATTTACAAAAGCAAGTTTTAACGGAATTTAACGAATTTAAAAGCAAACATGAAAAGGTTAAAACATACTAGTCGTGAATTTAAGAATAACAAAATGTCGCCGAAAAGACGACAGGTAAAAATGTGGCATAAAGGTTCAATTTGATGTATACAAAAAATAAATTAGAATTTTTTGTCAGGACATTTGGGTGAATACCGAGCGAAATGGGCGAGAAAATCAAACGGCCCCTATAGTATTATCGAACCCAAAATTCTTTATTTTAAAAAACGAAATAAAAGAAAAATTGGCTTATTTATTCAATCAGCAAGTAACATCCTTGTCATAAATACAAAAAGTTCAAATCTGTAAGAAAATAACTTCAAAGACATCTACATACTCACTGGCGACATTTGTTGCCCAAATTGTCGCCTGCCTTAAGAAAAGTTCTCATCAAATATTTAACATGTTGATGTAAAAAATGTTCAGTTTTCAAGCTTAACTCTCTCGTTATATTTCCCTCTCTCTCCCTTCCTATCCCTCTCTCTCTCTCCCTCTTTCTCTCTTATACATTTACCAGAGATATAATTTTTTTTAAATAACTCAAAGTAAACTTTGAGACATTTTTTCTTTCCCTTTTTATTGCTGAATAAAAAAACTAATGTTTAAAAGAAAAGAAATCAAATAATTTTTAAGCAAGGAGCGCGGAGCGATAAACCACTGCTCTTTAGTCCCAAATGGAGTTGCTCCCGCTCCACTCCCGCTCCACTCCCGCTCCACTCCCGCTCCACTCCCGCTGAATATAAAATGAGCCCTCCTCTCCTAAAAATGAGCGTGCTCCTGGAGCGCGCTGATTTTTGGAGGGCTTCGTGAAGCCCTGCATATATATATATATATATATATATATATATATATATATATATATATATATATATATATATGTATATATATATATATATATATATATATATATATATATATGTTTCGCGTTTTTATATTACGCTTGTCAGTATGGAATTACGTAACTGCATAGCCGGTCGGACGGCTCGAACCCCGAATTCGCGTAATATAGACACTACATATAATATATATATAGTAAGCTATGAAAATATATTTATGGCAATTAAGCTACACAGAGGCTCCCGCGTTTCAACCCCGGGGGGTGGGAATCTTCAGGCTAAAATGCATGGAGTATTTTTTGCCCGTTGTTTTTATATACAAGACTAGCTAGTTAACCAATCAGATTCTTTGTTGTTCTTTCAGCCAATCGTTGGGCTTCGTGCGAACAAAGGTCTTGTTTGTGTTACTTCCTATATCCTGTTCTATTGTTCTGTTTTCCATAGATTGGCTTATATCCTGTGTCTTTTGTTGTGTCAATATAATGGGTCAAGTTATTTTAACACGTGGTTTTCTTGTATTTCTATTTTAGGTTTTAATTTTTAAGTTGTTAAGTTTTTGTTCAGTTTTTTTATGTGTTTATATATTTATTTATCGTTAGCCTAAGGTAAATTTTTGTCTGTAAGAGCAGCTGTTTGCTATCTCTCTTCTACAGTTTAATAGATTTCGGGGATCTTTAAACTTTAGGATTTCAAATTCTTCATTCAGGCATAATCTACACGAGTCGTTTAAATTTCTACATGTACTGGCCTGTCGTATTATTTTCCATTCAATTATTGGTGAGCGTCCATTTTCTTTGAGCTCCCAATAGTGGTTTGCTAGTGTTGTTTTAATTGACGCTCACCAATAATTGAATTTTATCATAATTGGAATCAGGATTATTGACACAAGGTTTACTATCATTATATTTTGATTTCAATACTTTTAAGGGGGCATGAAATCGATGCACAACCTTTTTCGTTTGAATTCTGTTCGGAGAATTTATTATTATTATATATATATATATATATATATATATATATATATATATATATATATATATATATCGTTCGTTCATCCAATATTTTGGAGGTGGTATTGTAGTATACGTTCTATTGTAATGGTAAGATCCCACCAGGCATTACCTCCTCCTTTGAGGATCGGTGTATGTCGTTCGTTCATCATGACATCCTATCAGCCTAGCAAAAATATGTGACCAAAGGAAGCATATATTTCCTAATATATATCTAGCAATATATGCTTCCTTTGATCAAATATGTGTGCTAGGCTGATAGTATGTCATGATGGACGAACGACATACACTGATACTGAAAGGAAGAGGTAATGCCTGGTAGGATCTTACCATTACAATAGAACATATACTACAATACCACCTCCAAAATATTAGAGGAATAACCTGGGGGGGTCTTCCCTATAAAAGGAGAAGACTCAACAGAAAAGATACTACACTATTCCCCCCCCCCCAAAAAAAAAGAAGAAGAGGTATTACCTGGGAAGATAGTCTCATGACAACAACAGGGGGTGTAATACCTGAGAGGATTAACTTCTTAAAAAGTAGGAGATAATTCCTGGGAGGACATGCTTATGAGAACAGAACCGATACTACACTATCCATCCTTTTAAAAGATAGTATGATAATAGATTAAATCAGTTTTTTAATTCATTTAAAAATGCTTAGTCATAAGAATATTATTTTATTATAGTCCCTTGTCTTTTGGCTAAGATCAAAGCGTAGTATCTGGCCTTAGCATCGCATCGACATCAGACGTTAATTTAAAAAAATCAATAAAAAATAATACGGCAGCGTAGAGGAAAGGGGAAGATGGATGGTGGCGAAGTGGACAGACACATTCGCCAGCAAGGGGGAGATAGAGACAACCAATCAGTAGCAAGCTTGCCACGCTCTTCCTTTTTGTTCTTTCTCACAGAGTCGGTAAGAATTCTTGCGCGCGATGTTACAAATATATGTTCTTAAGTTATCTATTTTTTGATCAAATCATTTTAATAATTTATTATTACTATTTACGAAACTATTGCACATATGAAGGGAAGGTAATACAATGAACTTAGAAATAAATAACATCAAATATTAATTAATTATGAAGTGAAGAAAAAATAAATATGCAAATTAGACTGTCTAATAACTGTATTTCGATCGTTCGTCTCTAGCATATATAAAGTATTACAAATATGTATTTTAATAACAGTACCCGTTTAAATTGTAATATAGGAGTGATAAATGAAGAAAATGTTCGCATTTATAATAGTTATATATATATATATATTACTATTTCATGTATATTGTAAACATATTGTAAATGTATAATATAATTAAATACATTATGTAAATATATTTTCAGTATTTACTTCAACATTAGCCAATGCATGAGTTAAACTTAGTAGTAGTTTCAAAGGATACTTACGGCAAGTAAGATACACAAAAACGTTTATCTTTAATTCCCAGGAGAACTCATCAGGATAATTGCCGAATGATTTCACTCGGGAATCAAACATAAACGATTCTGTATAGCTTACTAAATATATATATATATATATATATATATATATATATATATTATGTAATTGTTTTATAGGCGATTGCAGCGTTCGCTGTTTTTGCTTACTACTACTATTTCGATTGTTTCACTTCCTAAGTGATTAAGATGCAGAAAATTGCATTATTAGTTGCCCTTAACTTCATAGGACGTATTTCTTCCGTTAATATATATTTTTATTTATTTTATACATACATAAAGGTAATCTATGGGCACGTGTTTCTGGCTCACAGCCGTCATCAGCATGGCTAACTTAGCCAAGGATTGAACCTTCGATATTGATGTTTATAGTCCAGCGTGTTACCATTAGACTACAACGCCCTGCCTAGAAATATGTACGATTTTTATCACCTAAACATCTAATGTATTTTTATGTAATAGTTTTTATATGTGATTGAAGCGTTCGTTGTTTTTGCTTACTACTACTATTTCTTGCTAAGTGATTAAGATGCATAAAATTGCATCATTAGTCGCCCTTAACTTTATAGGGTGTATTTTCCGTTAATATATATATTTTTATTAATTTATACGTATATAAAAGTACTTTTATGTAGGCATAAAATTAATAATATATATATATATATATATATATATATATATATATATATATATATATATATATGTATATATATGTATATATGTATATATATAAACTATTTAAATTAAAAAAAGTCTTGAAAATGCTAATTTAAATTACATTTCGGTATTAATAAATAAAATATCAGACAAGATCTCACGTGTTTGCGTACTTGTGTGTATGTTTCTCGCCTATGCGTTACTTTGATAAAGAGACAGCAAATTGAACTAAAATATTTTTTAAGGATCCAAGTTAAGACAAATTTTAACCATGAGTATATCTTTAATAATTTACCTATCATCCCTCCGCGCGAGTAATATTTGATATCACGATTTTTATAAATCGCGTTTTTCTTATTTACAGAATCTAGATTTTAGACCCATAGAAAATAATGGTATTAAAGTAGTGAGTATAAATAGAAACATTGGACCAAAAATAAAAGTGATTAAAAGCAAGTAGAGACCGATTATTATTGGCAAAGATGTCGAATTCCCTTAGGCCACACATCGGAGTCTCTTGGGTGAACAAAACTTTAGTATGTACACCCCCCCCCCGCTTTTTTAGCTGTCAATCGGAAAAATCGATTACTTGAAGCGAATGATTTCTGATGTTAAGTAGCTCTTAAATTGGCCAGAGACACAGAACTTATATCCCCGCGGTAATATACGGAGTGTCCAATATTTATCTCTGAAACACTCAAACATTTTATTTTTATTCTCATCCGCACCCTTGAAAGTATGTGTTAAAAATTCATTTTATTGTTCTCGTCGACTCTCTCCTCTTTCTCTTCCGCTTCTCTCCCCCTCCCGTCTCTCTCTCTCTTACTCTCTCTCTCTCTTACACACACACTCACTTTCCATCCAATATAAATCTGACCGCGCATCTCTGACATGTCTACGCTTATTTATCACACATCCATTCACCCTGGCATTCCCAATATATTTTATAAATAGATGCCCTACGGCGCTCTTTATGCGAAGTTCATAAGGGTGTGTCATCTACCTTTTATGCACACATATTTCAGACATATGACATATAAACGATCAAAACACACACCTACACCCAAACCCGTATATATATATATATATATATATATATATATATATATATATATATATATATATATATATATATATAGAAAGGAGGGTGGTGCAGCATCAGTGCAGTTCCAACGAGAGAAAAATATATATGTAAAGGAGTAAGGCTACCAACATTTGTAAAAAGTGTTTTTCAACATTTATTTATTATTTTATAATTTTTCAATATAAAACCCAAAATTATCAATTTATCCACATACACATTTACAAAGGAGGAAATAAAAATACTAAAATTAGGCCTCAAATTCTGCCCTAACTCCCAAAAGTAATATCACGGAACTGAGGAAGAACCTTAAAGAATTTGAACGCAAATTTAGACTAATAGAAACACTAAGCAATAACGAAAACAAAACAGATGATTCATTAGTGAGAAACACATCACCATATTTCCCTAACAAACACAACAATACGAAAAAACTAAACACCTTCTTTCAAAAACTCTGGAACATAAACCCTTAAAGTAAAACTAAACCTACCAGTAACCCAACATCTAAACAAACCCAAGCATTAGATAACATCCTAAATAATAATAACATAATCATAACAGAAGCGGACAAAGGCAGTGCGGTAGTCATCATAGACAAAAATTATTATGAATCGAAAATTATAGAGGTACTAGAAAACAAAGATTGCTACAAACCAATTAGCAACAACATTGACAAATACACCATTTAAAAAATCACAAAACTTTGCACGACATACAATAAAATACTAACAAAGAAAGTAAAGGATGTCCTAACAAACTTCATGATGAAAACAAACAGCTTCTACGGACTACCTAAGATACATAAATCAAATGAGATAAGAAACGTCATCAACACACAGAAATCGGAATATATTAAATAAATAAATCCTAGTGACCTTACATTTAGACCCATAGTAGCAGGATCATCATGCCCAACAAGCAGACTGAGTAACTTAATTGACATATTACTACAACCATTCACCGATCAAGTCAAGAACTACATAAGAGACGACATGCACTTCCTGGGCTCCTTACCACAAATAATAAATCCCGGGACTAAATTAGTTACATTTCACGTCAGCAGCTTATATAGCAACATACCCCATGACTTAGGTAAATAGGCGATATCATACTGAATTGACAAACACCCACAGATACTACACCACAGATTCACCAAACAGTTCATCCTCGACAGCATAGATATTATTCTCAACAATAACTCTTTTGAATTCAATAACAAAAACTACATCCAGATTCTAGGTACAGCAATGGGAACAATGCAACGTATCCTACACCAACAGATTTAATAATAGAGTATATTTACATAAAAACAACATTAAAATCAAAGAAAACCGTAAATTATTCGTCTCCCAACATGTGCACTCATGCAGCGGGGGAAAATTTAAAATAGTGCCAATCTTCCAAAGCCAAGATTACACGTACTTACTAACACAAGAAAAAATACTTTATATTTAAATTCAATCTAGCATTAAACACACCATACAGACCACACACATCTACATGCATATAATAACAGGGGTGCACACATATATGGACGGGAGCCCATGTACATACGCACGCATGTACGTATACGCATATGCGTATGGGCACCCACATGCATATAATGTATGGGCGACAAGCGGGTGTGTGTGTATGTGTACGCATGCATGCATACACAAATGTATGTGGGTACACATGTAAATCTATATATCCGCCTGTCTTTCTATCCATCTTTCTATCTATCTATCTACCCATCTATCTCTCCATCTACTTTCTCTATCTACCTATCTATCTATCTACCTATTTACGTATCTATCTTCCTATCTATCTATCTATCTATCTATCTACCTATCTATCTATATTTCTATATGTCTATCTATCTGCTCATATATCTACCCATCTATCCATCTACATTACTACTCATCTATCTACCTACTTATCGATCTATCTATCCACATTCTATCTTTCTATCTATCTATCCATACACCTATGTATATGTATATACACATATATGTATATATGTATTGTATATGTGTATGTGTATGTGCGTTGGTGTGTGTGTGTCGCTCACCCATGTACAAGATTAAAAACTAACCGCACGCACACACATAAACACAACAGACAACACGGCGTCAAGGCCATAAAAAATAACAAATTTCTAAAGAAACCCCGAAACACTTCAAGAAATAGAGATGACCGATGAAATAAAAATCAGAATCACAATACTTAAAACACACACACGACTTCAACCCAGACAAGCAAAAAATAAAAAATAAAAATTAAGAATGAAAAATATAAAAATATAAGAACACATACACACACCCGCATACCCACACATGCGCAGAAACGCCAAACAATAACACATTTCTTCAAATGAAACAACACTCTTTCAAATCGAAAGACATTTCTTCAAATGGATTCGCATATTACAACAGATAGCATCACGCTCGAAACGCGTTATAAAATTATGAAATCATAAAATTATGAAATAATAAAATAATGAATAATGTTGAAAAAACTTTTTACAAATGTTGGTAGCCTTACCCCTATACACACACACATATATATATATATATATATATATATATATATATATATATATATATATATATATCACAAACAAAGATGAAACGTTGATGAATCTATAAAAAAAACATCTCTTGGTTTTTCCTTTTTCATTTCCCATTACGTCGGATTACTCTCATCCTTCAGCAGAAGCTACGAAAATATAAAAAAACACTATTCGCAGCGAACTGCCACAACAACAGGAGAACCTTTCTGCTGGGATGCATCGAAGAAAAAGTCATACCCGCAAGTACTTTCACATTTTTAAAACACTCGAGCCACATTTTTCCTGACTACATCCAAAAATATCTAATATCATCTGCAAACCTACTGAAACACAAAAGCTCATACCTTTTCCACGAGGCCAGAACATTGGCCATCAACCTAAAAAATTACAACACAATAATGCCCAACACAATCGAAATCTATCAAAAGATTTAACGCACAACATACAACGAAATTAAAAAACAAACTCACCAAACTAATCCTAGACATCAAATGGAAAACTTTAGGACGCCCGGAACTTATAAAAAACCTCACCACTTCTGAGCTCTCAGTTTCGGCTTAAAATTTGCTACTGGAATACACTCTAACACCACCATCAACACAGTTCTAAACAATTACAGACACACTGACGCAGACTTCACTAAAGGTTTTATTCAAGGAATAATCTAAACTACAACCACTCTACCTAATTACCCCGTTTTAGCTAAAAGATACATAGACACTCTTAAACACCTAGCAAACAATAATAACATAATCATATCACTATCAGATAAAGGAGGGGCATAGTAATCATGGACAAACACTCATATCTTTAAAAAAAGATATACTCTATTATCCGACGAAAACACATATACTAAAACTGACCAAAAAACTATAGACAAAAACGTAGAACATTTCAACAAATCTTTCAAACACCTAATTAAGAACAACAAAAAATGGACATCATATATTGAGTATCACCCCATCATTCCTACACTATACAGACTCCCTAAAACTCAGAAACCGGACATCCCCATGCGCCCCATTGTATCAAGGATAGCTGGTACCACACACAAAATCGCACGGGTCATAGCTAACATTCTCACCTCACTAATGGCACTATCAGCCCCTCCCACATCAAAAACTCAGGCGACTTTATTAACAAAATAAAAAACATTAACGTAGAAAAGAAAAACATACATAGCCTAGATGTAACAGCGCTTCATATTAATGTCCCAGTTAAAAAATGCCTAAACTTACTTCACACACATCTAAAGAAAACCAAAACCGACTTACCATTTCCCCTCAACACTTTAATAGAAATAATTAGACTCATCACTGACGTAACATATTTCCAATTCAACGACGAATTCTACAAACAAAAACTTGGACTCCCCATGGTCAACCCTCTAAGCGGTGTATTGGCCTGCCTCTTCTTAGAATTCTTAGAATCCGGCCCTTTCAAATTTAGTCTACCCCCTAACATCGAATACTTCAGATACATTGATGATATTCTTATTTTCCTCCCCGTAGATATACAAATCAATCACCTCAAAGACAAACTCAACACAGTAGAACCCTCCATAAAATGCATATATGAAACTGAGATAGACAGCTCAATACCATTCCTAAACACTCTTATAATAAAGTCCAACAACAAACTAGCATTCAAAGTACACCGCAAAAAACACTCACAAAAACGACTACATACACTTCTACTCTCACCATAATAGCAAGATAAAAACAGGTATGAGTATAGGCTTCTTCCTACGCGCTCTTAGAATCTGCAGTCCTCAATACATAGATGAAGAAATAAAACACATCATTAATTCCTTACAAACATTGCAATACCCCACACATTTTATACTAAATGCCAAGAAGAAAGCCATTCAAATATTCTCCAAAAACAACACACAAAAACATTAAACACCAAACACCTCTCTCATAGAAAGACCACTTCTCTTACCCACGCATTCCAATAACACATCCATATGCAACACACTTAACAAACTAGGCATTCCAACAGTACAAACCACATCACAAACCATAAAACAAACATTAAACACAGCAAGACATTAAAAAAAAAACACATTCTATGCCAGCTTATATACTGTCCCATGCAACAACTGCCAGCAAATTTACGTGAGGGAAACGCAACGTGAATTGAAAAAAAAGATTGAGCGAACACAAAAGGGACATAAAAAAAAATAACTCTATCAGTGCACTTTTCTCCCATGTATTAGAGAACGATCATGCTTTCAAATTTGAACAGACCAAAATCACCAAATACATTCATAACAAAGCTCGGCGAAGACTACTATAAACTGCACTAATCACAGCCTCCAACACCATCAGACAACGAAATGGCTTCTACAATCTATACCCCTTAATAAGCAAAATTATCCTGACCGAACAAAAACTAAACCTAGATCATGGCTAACCTTTCTTCTCTTCGCTCTCAATTGTACTTATATACAAGTCCCCGTATACACACTCACGCACAAACCCCTTCCCACATACATGTTCATTCACCACGAATCTAAACCACTTAACCATAGATAATAGCCTCACCAATGAACACAATCCAGATATCCTCACAAATATTTAGATATTCAAACCCCTTTTGTCCTCAATTTAATTTAAAACCATCAACACTGCCTGCACAAAATTACATTTCACCTAATACTCGCCAAAATTAATATCACTTTTGTCTTTCTCTTTCTTTTTCCTTCCCCTCATTTCAACACCTTCCTTCTAACTTACTTATATTAACAAATTCCTGACATAGCCAACTGGTCAATACTCCTACTCTCCAAAAATTTCACACCTAACCACAACAAAATCTCCCCTCTCCCCCTCACCCATTTCACCCTTTCGACTACTTCTTTCACACTCTTACCCACCCACCCCGCTTACTTTCAAATTATCTTCATCTCTTCAAATTATTTTCTAAAACTATGATACTACCTACATACCAAAGACACAGAGTGTCCCCCTTCCCTCCTCCTTCCCCAGCCCCTCAAAATCCATGCTACACTTCACCGCGACAAAAACCTCAGAACCCCCTCCCTCTCTCCCACCATAAGACAAATTCACTAACACTCCCACCCTCTCCTTTTTCACTCACAGCCATCCACATTCATTTCACTCTCTGCCACTGACTTGTCTCAGCCCGGACCTTGGTCCTGCGCTCTCAATAGCCACGGCTACTACTTCTTCTCATCAACCCATCATGTCTACCCAATATTTCGATGTACTTGCATGACATTTGTCTTAAAATTATCATCCTGAGGAAGTCTTACAAATAAAGACGAAACGTTGATGAATATATAAAAAAAGCACATATCTTGGTTTTTCCTTTTTCATTTCCCACATATATATATATATGGATATATACTTAATTACAGTAAACCACGAAAGTTTATAGACACAGAGTAAAAATCCAGTAAATCCTTACTGTGTTTATATACAAGTGCTCAATAATAACTAGAGCTGTTTATTAGTTATAAAATGTTTCATTTGTACAAACATTCTATATATATAGTCGAACATTATATGGCGGCACATTAACAGATATTTATCGGTGAGAGGCATAGAGTGTCAGATCACTTCGCGGCAACATTTGTTCACGGCTACATTAGGTTGAATGAGAGAAAATTCATTCTTAAACTGAACACGTGATATACTTATAAATAACAAACAATTCAAACTGCATAAAATGTTCTATTCGTTAAGGTTTAAATTTACTTTTGCTCTTTTATTTTTTTAATTTTTTTTTTTTTTCTTCAAAGTATAATTTATTAGATAGTCGGCCAGACGCTATGACTTTAATTTTCAGGTCAAATTTGACACGATACACAGACAGGTGCAAATCATTCGTATCTGAACCGCTGTAATATCTACAGAAGCAGAACATGGATGTAAATATGTGGCCATATAATTTTATATAAATAAAAAATGTATACCTAATTTATATGTATGTGTGAGTGTATTGTATAAATATGTACATGTGATTATCTATGTGTAGATAAATAGGGATACATGTGTAGACGTAACCTAGAATTGCAATATGCAATAATACCTTGACTTATAAACACAGTTTTGTTTTAATAACTACCTGAATAACGGCCAGATTAATAAAACTAATTTTAGGTAAAAATTAAATTTATTTTTTAAGATTATTCAAAATATAAATTTGATTTGAATATTGAATAAAATTAACTTTAATACACATTTAAATCAATTTTCAATAAGTTGTATACACTTTATAACAATGGCATTATAAATTTAGTACGTAGTTTAAAACAGTACTTCAATTTATTTACTTACTATTATATATATATATATATATATATATATATATTAATATAAACCATATATATTCCTATTTAAATTCCCTCATCGCTAATACGCACCCATAATGAGCAAGTATGGGTAAGTGTGAAAATATAATGATCAAAAAATAAAGAGTTAAAACATAACAACATTTTAAGAAATCTTTTAATTATGTTCCTTGATAGTATTTAGCTAAATAGAGTGACGCACTTTGCCCAGGACGGTAACTTGTAAAATGCAACACGGATCGCTTTGTAGGATTACATCATATCCAATTTTCATATTTTTTCGAACTATTTACCATTTGATCTACGCTTCTTGAGTGTGTCTTGTTTGGTATGAAGATGCCGTTTTTATCGGACAGTGTTATTCTTTTTCCTGTGTAAAAATGAGGCTACTTCCGAAATCCTGTTCTGAAGAAAAACGCTGTTTAAACAAATTCTGTTACATTGTGTATATGAAATGAATTAAGCTAATCTAATATTCCAATCTAATCCAATTTAATACAAATATGAATAAATGCGAATCTTTCCTAAGTATATTAACATCAAAAGCTTTCAGTCTTACTTAAATATAATGATACAGTATAAACTCCGTCAAACAAAACACTCTTTTGCACATTTACATATTTACTTTACTTTTAAGTTTCTAATAAATTAATATTCTGTAATATACAGTTATAATGAGTATTGTCCAATTTTATTATACATTTATAATTCTGTAATATACAGTTATAATGAGTATTGTCCAATTTTATTATACATTTATAATTCTGTAATATACAGTTATAATGAGTATTGTCAAATTTTATTATACATTTATAATTCTGTAATATACAGTTATAATGAGTATTGTCCAATTTTATTATACATTTATAATTCTGTAATATTCAGTTATAATGAGTATTGTCCAATTTTATTATACATTTATAATTCTGTAATATACAGTTATAATGAGCATTGTCCAATTTTATTATACATTTATAATTCTGTAATATACAGTTATAATGAGTATTGTCCAATTTTATTATACATTTATAATTCTGTAATATTCAGTTATAATGAGTATTGTCCAATTTTATTATACATTTATAATTCTGTAATATACAGTTATAATGAGTATTGTCCAATTTTATTATACATTTATAATTCTGTAATATACAGTTATAATGAGTATTGTCCAATTTTATTATACATTTATAATTCTGTAATATACAGTTATAATGAGCATTGTCCAATTTTATTATACATTTATAATTCTGTAATATACAGTTATAATGAGTATTGTCCAATTTTATTATACATTTATAATTCTGTAATATACAGTTATAATGAGTATTGTCCAATTTTATTATACATTTATAATTCTGTAATATACAGTTATAATGAGTATTGTCCAATTTTATTATACATTTATAATTCTGTAATATACAGTTATAATGAGTATTGTCCAATTTTATTATACATTTATAATTCTGTAATATACAGTTATAATGAGTATTGTCCAATTTTATTATACATTTATAATTCTGTAATATACAGTTATAATGAGTATTGTCCAATTTTATTATACATTTATAATTCTGTAATATACAGTTATAATGAGCATTGTCCAATTTTATTATACATTTATAATTCTGTAATATACAGTTATAATGAGTATTGTCCAATTTTATTATACATTTATAATTCTGTAATATACAGTTATAATGAGTATTGTCCAATTTTATTATACATTTATAATTCTGTAATATACAGTTATAATGAGTATTGTCCAATTTTATTATACATTTATAATTCTGTAATATACAGTTATAATGAGTATTGTCCAATTTTATTATACATTTATAATTCTGTAATATACAGTTATAATGAGTATTGTCTAATTTTATTATACATTTATAATATGTCTTCTATAGTAATATTATTATAATTATTAATATAATTACTTAAATAGATTTTTAAATGAATGAAAAAAAAACTCTATTTAATCGGAATTTATAAGTGTAGTATCGGTTCTGTTGTCATAAAACCGTCCTCCCAGGAATTACCTCATCCTTTTTAAAGAGTGTGTGATGGAATCCCCCATGTATTACATCCTTCTTTATATTTAAAACTTTTAAAAAACTTGTCAAATAACTAAATAGTTAAAATTAAAAACGGAAGGAGCGAAAGACATTTCCGTTCGACGTTCAATTGTACTATACGGATTATCTTAATATCTCGCTCATTTAACCGATTTTCGCACACATTTTGCATGAAATGTATTCATTACATTTACATTGTAATTTTTATCCTGAAATGAAATTCTAATTTATTTTTTGAATACTTAAAAATCGAAATTTATTACAATGCCTTAATCGCTACCGGCTATCTTGTAATTTACTATTGTTTTCATTCACACATGACATCTATAAAAAGTAAATACGTTTGACTTTATTTCATTTATAAAAAAATGGTTGTATCTGAGTTTATTTTCACATTTACAAAACGAAACAAGGTTTTATTTTATTTATAGAAATATTGTGGTGTCTTTGTCGCGCTTGACATCTATAAATAAGTTACTTCACTTTTATTTAATTTATAAGAATAATATACTTACTATTTGATGGTCCGAAGTAATTTAGTTTGCTTTAATTACGTATGGTATGTAGTTCTGTCACAATTATATAATACCCTTTTTTGCTAGTTGATTTTAATTTTAATAGATAGATATTTATATATGTATTTTGTCTATCCGATATTTTCTAATAAATAAATATATATATATATATATATATATATATATATATATATATATATATATATATATATATATATATATAAGCCTGAACATCCCCCCGGGGATGAAACGCGGAGGCCTCTGTATAGCTTAATTCCCATAAATATATGTTCATAGCTTACTATATATATATATATATATATATATATATATATATATATATATATATATATATATATATACTGTATACGTATTCATTATCGTTTGACTTTTCAATGGAATGGAACCCTGTTTTTCATTTTAGAAAATAAAGCTAATCATAGCGAAAACAGACAAAATTAATTAATGTTTAATGGGTTTATTTATTAAAACATACAAAGGCGACATATCGATGGAGATGTTTCGATCATTAGCTCTAAAAAGTTACGATTTCATCGAGCTAATAAAACATGTATGTTGTTTCGTTGTTTATATTGAAGAATATATATATATATATATATATATATATATATATATATTATTATTATTATTATTATTATTAATGATTTTAAGAAAAAAGAAGAATTTAACAAGTAAACGTTTACAGTGACCCGTTGAGTCATAACCACTCTATATATGTATAAAAAAAGAAAAAAGAAGAATGTAACAAGTACACGCTTACAGTGACCCGTTGAGTCATAACCACTCTATATATGTATAAAAAAAGAAAAAAAGAAGAATTTAACAAGTAAACGTTTACAGTGACCCGTTGAGTCATAACAACTCTATATATGTATAAAAAAGAAAAAAGAAGAATTTAACAAGTAAACGTTTACAGTGACCCGTTGAGTCATAACCACTCTATATATGTATAAAAAAAGAAAAAAGAAGAATGTAACAAGTACACGCTTACAGTGACCCGTTGAGTCATAACCACTCTATATATGTATAAAAAAAGAAAAAAAGAAGAATTTAACAAGTAAACGTTTACAGTGACCCGTTGAGTCATAACCACTCTATATATGTATAGAAAAAGAAAAAAAGAAGAATTTAACAAGTAAACGTTTACAGTGACCCGTTGAGTCATAACCACTCTATATATGTATAGAAAAAAGAAAAAAAGAGGAATTTAACACGAACACGTTTACAGTGACCCGTTGAGTCATAACCACTCTATATATGTATAGAAAAAGAAAAAAGAAGAATTTAACAAGTAAACGTTTACAGTGACCCGTTGAGTCATAACCACTCTATATATGTATAAAAAAAGAAAAAAGAAGAATGTAACAAGTACACGCTTACAGTGACCCGTTGAGTCATAACCACTCTATATCTGTATAAAAAAAGAAAAAAGAAGAATTTAACAAGTAAACGTTTACAGTGACCCGTTGAGTCATAACCACTCTATATATGTATAGAAAAAAGAAAAAAGAGGAATTTAACACAAACACGTTTACAGTGACCCGTTGAGTCATAACCACTCTATATATGTATAAAAAAGAAAAAAGAATTTAACAAGTAAACGTTTACAGTGACCCGTTGAGTCATAACCACTCTATATATGTATAAAAAAAGAAAAAAGAAGAATGTCACAAGTACACGCTTACAGTGACCCGTTGAGTCATAACCACTCTATATATGTATAAAAAAAGAAAAAAAGAAGAATTTAACAAGTAAACGTTTACAGTGACCCGTTGAGTCATAACAACTCTATATATGTATAAAAAAGAAAAAAGAAGAATTTAACAAGTAAACGTTTACAGTGACCCGTTGAGTCATAACCACTCTATATATGTATAAAAAAAGAAAAAAGAAGAATGTAACAAGTACACGCTTACAGTGACCCGTTGAGTCATAACCACTCTATATATGTATAAAAAAAGAAAAAAAGAAGAATTTAACAAGTAAACGTTTACAGTGACCCGTTGAGTCATAACCACTCTATATATGTATAGAAAAAGAAAAAAAGAAGAATTTAACAAGTAAACGTTTACAGTGACCCGTTGAGTCATAACCACTCTATATATGTATAGAAAAAAGAAAAAAAGAGGAATTTAACACGAACACGTTTACAGTGACCCGTTGAGTCATAACCACTCTATACATGTATAAAAAAGAAAAAAGAAGAATTTAACAAGTAAACGTTTACAGTGACCCGTTGAGTCATAACAACTCTATATATGTATAAAAAAAGAAAAAAGAAGAATGTAACAAATACACGCTTACAGTGACCCGTTGAGTCATAACCACTCTATATCTGTATAAAAAAAGAAAAAAAGAAGAATTTAACAAGTAAACGTTTACAGTGACCCGTTGAGTCATAACCACTCTATATATGTATAGAAAAAGAAAAAAAGAAGAATTTAACAAGTAAACGTTTACAGTGACCCGTTGAGTCATAACCACTCTATATATGTATAGAAAAAAGAAAAAAAGAGGAATTTAACACGAACACGTTTACAGTGACCCGTTGAGTCATAACCACTCTATATATTTATAAAAAAAGAAAAAAGAAGAATTTAACAAGTACACGCTTACAGTGACCCGTTGAGTCATAACCACTCTATATATGTATAAAAAAAGAAAAAAGAAGAATGTAACAAGTACACGCTTACAGTGACCCGTTGAGTCATAACCACTCTATATATGTATAAAAAAAGAAAAAAAGAAGAATTTAACAAGTAAACGTTTACAGTGACCCGTTGAGTCATAACCACTCTATATATGTATAGAAAAAGAAAAAAAGAAGAATTTAACAAGTAAACGCTTACAGTGACCCGTTGAGTCATAACCACTCTATATATGTATAGAAAAAAGAAAAAAAGAGGAATTTAACACGAACACGTTTACAGTGACCCGTTGAGTTATAACCACTCTATATATGTATAAAAAAGAAAAAAGAAGAATTTAACAAGTAAACGTTTACAGTGACCCGTTGAGTCATAACCACTCTATATATGTATAAAAAAAGAAAAAAGAAGAATGTAACAAGTACACGCTTACAGTGACCCGTTGAGTCATAACCACTCTATATATGTATAAAAAAAGAAAAAAAGAATTTAACAAGTAAACGTTTACAGTGACCCGTTGAGTCATAACCACTCTATATATGTATAGAAAAAAGAAAAAAGGGGAATTTAACACGAACACGTTTACAGTGACCCGTTGAGTCATAACCACTCTATATATGTATAAAAAAGAAAAAAGAAGAATTTAACAAGTAAACGTTTACAGTGACCCGTTGAGTCATAACCACTCTATATATGTATAAAAAAAGAAAAAAGAAGAATGTAACAAGTACACGCTTACAGTGACCCGTTGAGTCATAACCACTCTATATATGTACAAAAAAAGAAAAGAAGAAGAGTTTAACAAGTACACGTTTACAGTGACCCGTTGAGTCAGAACAACTCTATATACATTTTTTGTTTTGAACTCAAAATATTTCTCAGGGTTGAAGAAGAGTGAAAAATAAGTTGGGATAGGGGGGCTGGAGAGAATAAGGGGTCGGGGAAAATTTTAGGGGTCAGGCCGGACTTTTTAGGGGTCAGGCCAAATTTTGTTCTTTTTTTTTGTTTTGAACTGAAAACATTTCTGAGGGTTGCGGGAGTGAAAAATTAGGGAGCTGGAGAGATTGAGGGGTCGGGGGAAATTTTAGGGGTCAGGCCGAACTTTTAAGGGGTCAGGCCAAATTTTTTTGTTTTATTTTTGTTTTGAAGTCAAAATATTTCTCATGGTTGGGGGAGAGTTAAAAATTAGGGGGCTGGAGAGATTTAGGGGTCGGGGAAAGTTTTAGGGGTCAGGCGGAACTTTTTAGGGGTCAGGCCAAATTTTTTTGTTTTTTTTTGTTTTGAAGTCAAAATATTTCTCATCGTTGGGGGAGAGTGAAAAATTAGGGGGCTGGAGAGATTCAGGGGTCGGGGAAAATTTTAGGGGTCAGGACGAACTTTTTAGGGGTCAGGCCAAATTTTTTTCTTTTTTTTTGTTTTGAACTCAAAATATTTCTCATGTTTGGGGGAGAGTGAAAAATTAGGGGGCTGGAGAGATTTAGGGGTCGGGAAAATTTTAGAGGTCAGGCGGAACTTTTTAGGGGTCAGGCCAAATTTTTTTGTTTTTTTTTTTTGTTTTGAACTCAAAATATTTCTCAGGGTTGAAGAAGAGTGAAAAATAAGTTGGGATAGGGGGGCTGGAGAGAATAAGGGGTCGGGGAAAATTTTAGGGGTCAGGCCGGACTTTTTAGGGGTCAGGCCAAATTTTGTTCTTTTTTTTTGTTTTGAACCGAAAACATTTCTGAGGGTTGCGGGAGTGAAAAATTAGGGAGCTGGAGAGATTGAGGGGTCGGGGGAAATTTTAGGGGTCAGGCCGAACTTTTAAGGGGTCAGGCCAAATTTTTTTGTTTTATTTTTGTTTTGAAGTCAAAATATTTCTCATGGTTGGGGGAGAGTTAAAAATTAGGGGGCTGGAGAGATTTAGGGGTCGGGGAAAGTTTTAGGGGTCAGGCGGAACTTTTTAGGGGTCAGGCCAAATTTTTTTGTTTTTTTTTGTTTTGAAGTCAAAATATTTCTCATCGTTGGGGGAGAGTGAAAAATTAGGGGGCTGGAGAGATTCAGGGGTCGGGGAAAATTTTAGGGGTCAGGACGAACTTTTTAGGGGTCAGGCCAAATTTTTTTCTTTTTTTTTGTTTTGAACTCAAAATATTTCTCATGTTTGGGGGAGAGTGAAAAATTAGGGGGCTGGAGAGATTTAGGGGTCGGGAAAATTTTAGAGGTCAGGCGGAACTTTTTAGGGGTCAGGCCAAATTTTTTTGTTTTTTTTTTTTGTTTTGAAGTCAAAATATTTCTCATCGTTGGGGGAGAGTGAAAAATTAAGGGGCTGGCGAGATTCAGGGGTCGGGGAAAATTTTAGGTGTTAGGCCGAACTTTTTAGGGGTCAGGCCAAATTTTTTTCTTTTTTTTGGTTTTGAACTCAAAATATTTCTCATGGTTGGGGGAGAGTGAAAAATTAGGGGGCTGGAGAGATTTAGGGTCGGGAAAATTTTAGGGGTCAGGCGAAACTTTTCAGGGGTCAGGTCAAATTTTTTTGTTTTTTTTTGTTTTGAACTCAAAATATTTCTCATGGTTGGGGGAGAGTGAAAAATTAGGGGGCTAGAGAGATTGAGGGGTCGGGGAAAATTTTAGGGGTCAGGCCGAACTTTTTAGGGGTCAAGCCAAATTTTTTTCTTTTTTTTTGTTTTGAAGTCAAAATATATCTCATGGTTGGGGGAGAGTGAAAAATTAGGGGGCTGGAGAGATTCAGGGGTCGGGGAAAATTTTAGGGGTCAGGACGAACTTTTTAGGGGTCAGGCCAAATTTTTTTCTTTTTTTTTGGTTTTGAACTCAAAATATTTCTCATGGTTGGGGGAGAGTGAAAAATTAGGGGGCTGGAGACATTTAGGGTCGGGAAAATTTTAGGGGTCAGGCGGAACTTTTTAGGGGTCAGGCCAAATTTTTTTGTTTTTTTTTGTTTTGAAGTCAAAATATTTCTCATCGTTGGGGGAGAGTGAAAAATTAGGGGGCTGGAGAGATTCAGGGGTCGGGGAAAATTTTAGGGGTCACGACGAACTTTTTAGGGATCAGGCCAAATTTTTTCTTTTTTTTGGTTTTGAACTCAAAATATTTCTCATGGTTGGGGGAGAGTGAAAAATTAGGGGGCTGGAGACATTTAGGGTCGGGAAAATTTTAGGGGTCAGGCGGAACTTTTTAGGGGTCAGGCCAAATTTTTTTGTTTTTTTTTGTTTTGAAGTCAAAATATTTCTCATGGTTGGGGAGAGTGAACAATTAGGGGGCTGGAGAGATTTAGGGGACGGGGAAAATTTTAGGGGTCAGGCCAAATTTTTTAGGGGTCTGCCCAAATTTAGGGGCGGCGATATGTACGTATTTAGCTTCACACCGGGGCGGCGATATGTACTTATTTAGCATTCAGCGGTGGTGATAGGTACTTATATAGCATGTGCACATGGGCGGTAATAAGTACGTATATAGTATGCACACCGGGGCAGTGATAGGTATGTATTTAGCATGCGCACTGAGGCAGCGATCGGTTCATATATAGTACGCGCACCGGGGCGGCGATAGGTACGTATATAGCACCACACAGAGGCGGCGAAAGGTACATATTTAAAATTCACACCGGGGCGGCGAGAGGTATGTATTTAGCATTCACACCGGGGCGGCGATAGGTATGTATTTAGCATTCACACCGGGGCAGCGATAGGTATGTATTTAGCATTCGCACCGGGGTGGCGATATGTACGTATTTAGCTTCCGCACCGGGGCGGCGATAGGTACGTATTTAGAATTCACATTGGGGCGGCGATAGGTACGTATTTAGAATTCACACAGGGGCGGCGATAGGTATGTATTTAGCATTCGCACCGGGGCGGCGATATGTACGTATTTAGCTTCCACACCAGGGCGGCGATAGGTACGTATTCAGAATTCAGGGGTGGCGATAGCTACGTATATAGCATGTACACATGGGCAGCAATAAGTACGTACATAGCATGCGCTCTGCAGCAGCGATCAGTACATATATAGCACGCGCACCGGGGCGGCGAAAGGTATGTATTTCGCATTCGCACCGTGGTGGTGATAGGTACGTAATTAGCATTCGCACCGGGGCGGCTATAGGTACGTATTTAGCATTCGCTCCAGGGCGGCTATAGGTACGTATTTAGCATTCGCACTGGGCCGGCTATAGGTACGTATTTAGCATTCACACCAAAGCGGCAATATGTACATATTAATTATTCGCACTAGGGCAGCGATAGGTACTTATGTAGCATGCACACCGGGGCGCAATTGGTATGTCTTTAGTATTCGCACTAGGGCAGCGATAGGTACTTATGTAGCATGCACACCGGGGCGCAATAGGTATGTATTTAGCATTCACACCGGGGCAACGATAGGTACTATTTCGCATTCGCAACGGGGCGGCGATAGTTACTTAAATAGTATCTGCACCGGGGCGGCGATAGGTACGTATATAGTATGTGCACTGGGGCGGCGATAGGTACGTATATAGTATGCGCACCGGGGTGATGATAGATACGTATATAGTATGAACACCGGGGTGGAGATAAGTACCTATATAGAAGGCGCAGATAGAGGTGTTACTTTTTATAGAAATATGTCATACTATTACCCTGGGCAATAGGAGAAATGGTGGGGAAGAAACAGCTTTTGCAAAAGGCAAAATTAGAAAGTAGCGGCGAAATGAGGCGACCAGGGAAGAGAAAGGTAGCAGATAAAGAGACGGCTATAGAGAGAGGGGGCGGACATAGAAGTTTGAATATAAAGATGTTACACACACGATCTTTCTTCAAATATATGTTTTTATGACCCCGAGCAACGCCGGGTAGCCCCGCTAGTACATTTATAATTCTGTAATATACAGTTATAATGAGTATTGTCCAATTTTATTATACATTTATAATTCTGTAATATACAGTTATAATGAGCATTGTCCAATTTTATTATACATTTATAATTCTGTAATATACAGTTATAATGAGTATTGTCCAATTTTATTATACATTTATAATTCTGTAATATACAGTTATAATGAGTATTGTCCAATTTTATTATACATTTATAATTCTGTAATATACAGTTATAATGAGTATTGTCCAATTTTATTATACATTTATAATTCTGTAATATACAGTTATAATGAGCATTGTCCAATTTTATTATACATTTATAATTCTGTAATATACAGTTATAATGAGTATTGTCCAATTTTATTATACATTTATAATTCTGTAATATACAGTTATAATGAGTATTGTCCAATTTTATTATACATTTATAATTCTGTAATATACAGTTATAATGAGTATTGTCCAATTTTATTATACATTTATAATTCTGTAATATACAGTTATAATGAGTATTGTCCAATTTTATTATACATTTATAATTCTGTAATATACAGTTATAATGAGTATTGTCTAATTTTATTATACATTTATAATATGTCTTCTATAGTAATATTATTATAATTATTAATATAATTACTTAAATAGATTTTTAAATGAATGAAAAAAAAACTCTATTTAATCGGAATTTATAAGTGTAGTATCGGTTCTGTTGTCATAAAACCGTCCTCCCAGGAATTACCTCATCCTTTTTAAAGAGTGTGTGATGGAATCCCCCATGTATTACATCCTTCTTTATATTTAAAACTTTTAAAAAACTTGTCAAATAACTAAATAGTTAAAATTAAAAACGGAAGGAGCGAAAGACATTTCCGTTCGACGTTCAATTGTACTATACGGATTATCTTAATATCTCGCTCATTTAACCGATTTTCGCACACATTTTGCATGAAATGTATTCATTACATTTACATTGTAATTTTTATCCTGAAATGAAATTCTAATTTATTTTTTGAATACTTAAAAATCGAAATTTATTACAATGCCTTAATCGCTACCGGCTATCTTGTAATTTACTATTGTTTTCATTCACACATGACATCTATAAAAAGTAAATACGTTTGACTTTATTTCATTTATAAAAAAATGGTTGTATCTGCGTTTATTTTCACATTTACAAAACGAAACAAGGTTTTATTTTATTTATAGAAATATTGTGGTGTCTTTGTCGCGCTTGACATCTATAAATAAGTTACTTCACTTTTATTTAATTTATAAGAATAATATACTTACTATTTGATGGTCCGAAGTAATTTAGTTTGCTTTAATTACGTATGGTATGTAGTTCTGTCACAATTATATAATACCCTTTTTTGCTAGTTGATTTTAATTTTAATAGATAGATATTTATATATGTATTTTGTCTATCCGATATTTTCTAATAAATAAATATATATATATATATATATATATATATATATATATATATATATATATATATATATATATATAAGCCTGAACATCCCCCCGGGGATGAAACGCGGAGGCCTCTGTATAGCTTAATTCCCATAAATATATGTTCATAGCTTACTATATATATATATATATATATATATATATATATATATATATATATATATATATATATATATATATATATATACTGTATACGTATTCATTATCGTTTGACTTTTCAATGGAATGGAACCCTGTTTTTCATTTTAGAAAATAAAGCTAATCATAGCGAAAACAGACAAAATTAATTAATGTTTAATGGGTTTATTTATTAAAACATACAAAGGCGACATATCGATGGAGATGTTTCGATCATTAGCTCTAAAAAGTTACGATTTCATCGAGCTAATAAAACATGTATGTTGTTTCGTTGTTTATATTGAAGAATATATATATATATATATATATATATATATATATATATTATTATTATTATTATTATTATTAATGATTTTAAACGTACATAAAAGTAATGCCTGGACACGTATTTCTGGCTCACAGCCGTCATCAGCATGGCTATCTTAGACAAGGATTAAACTTTTGATATTGATGTCTATAGTCCAGCGTCTTATTGGACTACGACGCCCCAGATATATGTACGATTTTTACCACCTAAATATTTAATGTAGTTTTATATAATTGTTTTTATTTGTTATTGCAGCGTTCGTTGTTTTTGCTTACTACTATTTTGATTCTGTTACTTCCTAAGTGATTAAGATGCAGAAAATATCATTATTAGTTGTCCTTAAATTTATAGGACGTATCTTTTGTTAATATATATATATAATTAATTGTATACGTACATAAAAGTAATCCATGGACACGTGTTGCTGGCTCACAGCCCTCATCAGCATGGCTAACTTAGACAAGGATCGAATATTATTATTAAAATTTCTGTGTTCGGTATGTATACGAAGAATTTTGTCATGTATTTAGCGATAGTTAAAGTAAATTCGTATGAATCAATACGGTACAACTTTCCTGACCGTCTTTATTCTGTTTATGGCATTTTTTTAGGTGGGACCATGTAACATTGCTAAGTGAAAGTGATTCTATTGAGCCGACTGGATTCGAACTTGGCACACCCAAGTCCGCGTCGTCATCCACTTAACTACCGTCACCTCACCTATTTATTGATAATCAATAAGCATGGAACAAGTGGAACAATAAGCAAAAGATTTGTTTAATTCATTGCAAAAAGTATACATTTTTTATGAATTATGCAGTTTTAGAATGTGTGCAAATCCTAGTAGCTTTTAAAATATTAGATGCGGATGTATAAAAAATGTAAAAGTAGAAGAAGCATCACTGAGGATTGGGGCACGCTGGGCGGATATGAAAATAGCTTAGAACTGTCTTTAAATTAATAAATATGTTTGTAACAAAAAGCAGTTTAAAATATAGGTAAATTGGTAATCAACTAGTTAACCAAGACACGGAGTACAACAATATATCATAGGGAATTACAGAGATGAAGAAGCCTTATCTCCACAACTTTTGCCATTAATTTGCACTGTGATAAACATCTAAGCGATTTAGTGTTTTCTCAGCCCAAAAAGTCATTTAATGTTCTCCCGGGGAAATTGTGATCCTACATTCGCCGTTGCTAACAGAGGTCCATTCAAGCTGCCGAGAAGATGCACAGCATTAACGATTTGAGTCGTGATTTTTTTTCTTTCTGATTTCTCTATTGTTCTTCAAACTTTTTGAGTAATTCTATTTATTCATAGGACTTTTCTATTGGACGTGGTTTTGTGGGTGGTTGGTTTAATGCATGCCATAACAGACTATGGAATTGACTATTTAGTGTTACAACTCTGTCGTATCTTTCGTTATAATTTACGACTTAATATGATTGGGAAAATATGAATTTCCCTCCAATTTTCTTGTGTGAAGCGTGGTGGCTCAGTTGGGAGAATACGCGCCTCGCACAAAAGTGATCCGATTTTCGACTCCTGAGTGTTGATATATTCTACTGAAGAGCTCAAAGATGAGAGGAACAAGAGACTAATGCTTCCGGTCTGTGGTTTTCCTTATCTGCGTTGGCTGTTAGGTATGTTAGGTATGAAATAATGTGGAAAAATTATATATATATATATATATATATATATATATATATATATATATATATATATATATATATATATATTCTTTCCCACAACCTGGCATTAATGTCCGCCCTAGATACCACACTGAACCTTAAAAACAATGCACACAAACCTTTCCACAAACCCAATGAAACACTCCAATTCATACACAAGGGATCCTGCCACCCCACCATCTTTAAAAAGTTAGTCAATAATATTAGCCAAAGAATTTCAAACCTCTCATCCAGTCCCGAAATTTTCAACCAAGCAGCACCATATTACAACAAAGCGCTCAGCGACAGCGGTTTCAGAGAAGAGATCTAATACACCCCCACCCGAGACCAACCACGGGGAACCTGCAATAGAAGGAGATCGGTGATCTGGTTTTCCCCACTTTATTCCACAAATACCAAGACAAATGTAGGCCACCTTTTTCTCAAATTACAGAAACTCCTTCAGATACAAAAACAAGGCAAATACGGCACTAGCGACCCGAATATGGCAACTTAAAGAGGAAAATACACCCTTCACCATCAAATGGAAAGTAATTGAGAGAAAACCATCCTTCTCTCCAGCCATAAACAGATGTCCTCTATGTGACGCTGAAAAACACCACATTTCAAGGGCCATCATTGATCCGTATACAGCCTGTTTGAATACCGCGATGAAATCTTTAAGGGATGTATCCACAAGAGACAAGCACTACTCATAAACTGGACTGACCGATTCACATAATGTCTAGCTACCCCCCTCTACTTCCCATCATTACTAATATAAACAAATTAAAAAATACGAACAAACACCTCATCAACCCATATCCACATATATTTCAAGAGCAAAAACTTCGACTTTCAGAAAAATATTTAATTTATTTATCAGTCATTAGACTAATCTGACAAATCCATTTAAACAACCTCAAACCTTTATATTTCCAACAAAGTTACCTCCCTTAGATCCAGCAATTTCTTTATTAAAATTACACTATATTAACTAACGGTTTTTCTTTTTAGAACGCACACTCTCAAACCAAAAAACAGTAACGGCTAATGATACAAATTCATAAAATTGGCTCACGGGAAAACTTTTTATTTTTATGTTTTAATTTCAAATTTTATTTTAATTTTATTCTAATTTTATTTTTATTTTTATTTTTATTCCCTTTAATTTTATATTATTATATCTCTCCAAATCTCCTCCGGTTTTAAATCTCAACAGTTTCATTACACTAAATTTAAATTCAAACAAACATGCACAACACGCTGAGCAAATAACGCGTCCCAAAGAGAGTGTCATGTTACTTCACATTTCCAAAACAGATGACAACAGAAGCTGAAGAGAGCCGGATGGCTAAGACTTTCCGTGCTTGAAACCGACGGTACAAATGTTGTACTAATTTTTCTGTACCAATATATATATATATATATATATATATATATATATATATATATATATATATATATATATATATATATATATATATGGGGGTGTAATGTATGAGTGTATTAAGTGCAGCAATATTAGTACTGTACACAATCACCTTCCGGCTGTTAAAACTGTTGATATTTACAACACTTCTAGCAAAATCAATATGCATTTCAATGTCGTCTATGTTGTGGCTTCATTCCCCAATTCATCGTATTTTACACTGACCGTTTCTATTCTGTCAAAAGAGAATCGAGAATATTTCCCCGAGTTTTATATTTACTAGGGACCACTAACTTGTTCAGCTTCGTCATTTTCCTCGTCGACTCCAGACTCCGCACTTTACAAACAATGTAATAGTTACATCTAACCTGTTGCATTATTACAACTAACACATTTACTTGATCATGTCCGACAATAGAACAGGTATATGTCCGTCACTTTGGTAGGTCGATACTTCAGCAATCATAACAATCTGACATTTCTGAAAATATTCCTCTGTCTCTTTTCAAAATTGAAAATATTCCTCTGTCTCTTTTAAAAATTGAAAATATTCCTCTGTCTCTTTTCAAAATTGAAAATATTCCTCTGTCTTTTTTAAAAATTGAAAATATTCCTCTGTCTCTTTTCAAAATTGAAAATATTCCTCTGTCTCTTTTAAAAATTGAAAATATTCCTCTGTCTCTTTTCAAAATTGAAAATATGCCTCTGTCTTTTTTAAAAATTGAAAATATTCCTCTGTCTCTTTTCAAAATTGAAAATATTCCTCTGTCTTTTTTAAAAATTGAAAATATTCCTCTGTCTCTTTTCAAAATTGAAAATATTCCTCTGTCTCTTTTAAAAATTGAAAATATTCCTCTGTCTCTTTTCAAAATTGAAAATATGCCTCTGTCTTTTTTAAAAATTGAAAATATTCCTCTGTCTCTTTTCAAAATTGAAAATATTCCTCTGTCTCTTTTAAAAATTGAAAATATTCCTGTCTCTTTTAAAAATCATTTTTCCATGATATCAGCGCAATATCTTTACTTCGAAATTTCAAGAAATCCTATTATTGTATTATTATTATTAGTAGTAGTAGTAGTAGTAGTAGTAGTAGTAGTAGTAGTAGTAGTATGTGTATTGTTATGTCATGTCGCGCATCTTTGAGGATTGGAAATTTTATAATGATGCCAAAGTTTCAGAATCTGTTAACTGAAGTAACGCAGCTATATATTTCAAGCACTCTTGTACGTATCCTAAGCGTCCCCATTAATGTCGTTTTCTGAAAGTGTTCTCTCCTGGTGTTTAACTTCAGTCTCAGTATATTGTATTACAAGAGAGGGGAGCCGAGATCACGTAACGGACGTGACAGCGAGAGTTCAAGTAACGGGCGGTCCTTTTCTTCCAGCAACGAGCTTCTGAGGCAAACGTTTATTTGGATCTTCGTGTCATTCCCCCTGCCTCTCAAAAATAATCATGGAAAGGATGATTAAATGGCCTTTAATTTAGATTAAGTGCAGCTCTGCGATGTCCTGGCAAGAAATGTATAAGTCATTAATCTATGAGCCGTAACAAACGTGTATTTTGGTAAGATTTATGCCAGTTCGCGCGCGTGCGTTTTTATAAATGGAATGAGCTATACGGCGTCTTTGATGTACTAAATGTGGGTGCATCGTTTTACATGTTTTACGACGATCAATTGGAATCGAAAAAATCGGAACTTTATGGGATATCGGAATCGACATTGGAAAAACTTGAGCCTAATTTTCGATTCGACAAACGATACTTTTACATTTTTTAAACTTAATTTTCCATTGCTGATACTAATGATAAATATTTATTGTTTTTAAACTATCAGTAAAACTGAAATATATAGATGGTAATAACATCAAAATACGATGTAAATTTATTTTACTTGCTTGTGTAAAAATAAATGAAGAATGCAGTTGATGTGTACTCCACGCCTCGACTAGGTGACGTCACCAATTTGGCCGTTCCTGAATTCGGTTGGTTACCTGGCACTGCTCGAGAAAAGTTGCTGTACTGATGTAGGCCAAGATGTCGAAATGCCCTTGTCTGGCAATCACCGCTCTCCCACCTTGTGATATAAAGATCAGAAGCCAACTGTCCGGCGCTGGTCAGCAACTTGGTGCCACTGAGGGGCAAAAATTCATTTCAAAGCAGAACAATGAAAGAGAAGTGATTAACAAATCCGTAGGTTAGTTTTTTGTATAAGAATAATTATTTGGGTAGAAAAGTTATTCAGTTACAAGTAGTGTTCTTATACACTTCTATCTTCTAACGACGTAGATTCGGTGGTCGAGCAAAAGAGAGTCTCCGAATCTCAAATTACGCTGGTTCATATTGAGATTCAGACGTTTTGAGACTGGGCGTGACTCAGCCCATTTTCGAATAGAATTAATACAATTATAAAAAATATATATTCTCATTATTATTTCTTGCTATATTGGTAATTTCCATCCGCGGGAATCCGCCATCTCGGGTTTGATTGCTCAACAGATTATACCTCGCCGTATTTTTTCTTTCTTCTTTATCTGTCTCTATCTCCTACTGTTACCTCAGTGGAGGGATTCCCCTTCCCCCATGTTTTACCCTATCCTCTCACTACTTCCAATCTCGAGGCAAAGAAAACAACTTTTATTTCTCTTATCAGTTTACGTTCGTCTCTTCTCGTGCCAAATAACTATTTGAATTCATTTTTCATTTCGATAACTTATAAAAACTAGACCATTCTCATTTAAATCTTACTCAATCCGACAGTATTGTCACAATCGCCATTATCTCGGCAGAAAAAAAACATATTGCCTCTGCGACATATGAAAGCGAGGTGTCCCACTATGAGTGGCATCGTTTCATTTGAGGGATTTCCTATTTCCCAAAATATCGAGAAAAGAAAACAACTCGTTCTTTATTTTATCAACTTCGTTTTTCTTTTCTGGAAAATAAGCTGAAAGCCTACTTAGGAAAAACCAGAGTCCGGTTTCGAATTGATGCTTTTTCGTTTGATAATATTGTCAGAGATTTACAAGGTTCCGAAGAACACTTAAACATTTAATAACACTTTTTTGTCGAGAAAAATACTGACAAACATCATATATATATATCTATATACTACTAAAACTCTATTGTCTTGTATGTTTGCAATCAGCTTTCAGCTTTCCGGTTTTCAACATCCGGTTGCGCATGCGTAAATAGCATCGTCTTCCAATCTGTTATTCTAATTCCGTTGAACTCTTATTATTAACGAACGCATGAAATTTTTCATTCTGGAAATGTTTATATCGCTTTAAATATAAAACAATTACATTTAATTTCATCAAATAGTTTTTTTGTTTTCTCCACGGCTAAAAACATTCAACGGCAGGACTTTGTAAAGTCTGTCGCAGTTTCAAAAAAGCTCCACCCTTTTAAAAAACAAAAACAAACAAACAAAACAACAACAATCATTATTAATATCAATAGCGGCGGTGAACGAAACCACCTCCCACTTTTCCTCTCACAGATTTCACCACTCCTACTCCCTCTGTTTTCGTTACGTACGCGAGACAGCCGGTTGTACCCCCTTCCTTTCTCAAATCGCCTTCATTTTTCTGTACTTTCAACTAACAATTTCATTTAAAAGATTATATATAAAAATTTGAATTTAACTATAATAAGTATTATGGTACCTGTTCAGTGCATATTTACCTATAAGTATGGCCAACCACTTATAATTCAGTAACTATAATTTAAAAAAAAAACAATTATAATAAACAGAACGACGCATAGAAATCTATCTATATTCTTTTTTAAACAATTACATTTAATTTCATCAAATAGTTTTTTTGTTTTCTCCACAAGTGTCACGCACATACATGAATTCCATAGCTAATATAACAAACTGACCCAACGGGTCACGGGTGGTCTAGTATATATATATATATATATATATATATATATATATATATATATATATATATATATATATAAAGTGGAGTTGATTTTTCCCCTCTCGACCCGGTTAGAATGGACTATAAAACTAATGCATCAAACGCATCGAAGATCAACAATACCTATAAACCCTTATCTCTATACTGTTTTCAGCAGGTTACGCATATTTTAAACATTATAAAATTAGTTCCTATTATTTATCCCATACGAATAACTCTCTTAAATGAATGCTCTAAAGAGAGGGTAACACGCTAATTTTTCTCTATGAATTATTAACTCTTATACTCCTCATACACCGTTTCGCGATTATTTCACGAGGACAAGCGATCCATCTTCCCCGCTTAGGAAATAAATAATAGCCAATCAGCATTCAGCTTACATATGCATAAGACAAATTTCACCCAGACCGCGACTTCAACGCTAATACCGTACATAAATGATTTACGCCAAAATAATACTTTGATAAACGAACCTTTTATTCTCTATTCGACAGTAATTCAACAGTAAGTACAAAAATATATGGTTAAAAAATTCTCAGGGTTAAGAAAAATATCGAGTGGATCAAATTCTTTAGGGTTGAATTACTCTATCCCTGCGCTATCATACGACACTGACTGAATGTAAGTGATATCTCAATGTAAACATTGTCAAGTTCCATGGGCTCGAATTAGTTTTACCCAATGAGCTATGGCAGTTGGCGATATCTTTACAAAAAAGCTCTCCCCAAGAAAGGAAGCTTTATATAGTCATCCACATACAGTCTGTTTCGCTGTATCACAGCTATTCAATTAGTGATTTCATACTTCGGCGTTATAGACGGAGTTAAACTTCTTTTTTTTTAACTTAAGGGCAATGTTACTTCAAACTTAAGCGTAACAGACCGACTAACAGACAGAGCCTCTTGTAGAGATGCTTGGACAACAAAACAATAATGTGTGTCTATCAAATACTGGCGTTATACAATTGAAATTATATGTTAAAAAGAATGAAAGATAAACGTAAGAACTGACTAATCGGTGGAGAGATACACTTACAGATCTGTTTTGAAATTTATTTTAGATGCGGATTAATAAGTTGTATTATGTGAATTATTGGATTACTATTCGCATCTTGGTTGTTATTTTCACAACGTTTCGACTAATGTAACTATCGACCTTCTTCAAGTGAATCTCTTAAAACTTGCGAATATGTATGCCTAACTCGGCAACCTATACAACATTTCAAACTGAACTCTTTATGTAATCCAGGCAGCGGTAGATGTTTCTCATTCCGACTGCTATGACTAGGTAGGAGTGTAAAGTAATATTTAGTATCGCAAGTAGTGAGGAGTAGAAGCTTCAACCCCAGAAGACTGTCACTTAAAACTGAGTGTTACTTAACGCAGTTATTAACTGCGTCTTCCGTGGATTAAATAAAAGGTTCAGTTCGAAAATCCGTATAGACTCTTATAGGGAGTTGTTGACTTGATTAACATCCCCGATTTTAGCGATTAAACTGTTATTTAACTTTAATGTGACAGGCTAACGGTTGGATCAAATACAACCGTACGGTTATAGTAAATATATACTTTCAAATAATATTGGCCAAATATACATTATTATAGAGAAAGAGGCAAGCCTTTATTATTAGAAAAACAAGAAGACGGGATAAATAATGTATTCTTTCAGATTCTAAAAACGGTTAAGTACACCAAAAAAATGGAATTCTACTTTTTTAGGCGATTACATTTGAACCCCATCAAAACCTTGGCGGAAAGAAGAAATTAAAAAAAAAAACAATTATTTTTAAATTTCGAGTAGGAGATCAGTTTCGCATGTAAATTAAACTTTAAATACTTCCTCATTTGTGGGCTATTTAACTGTTTCTGGCAGCTAACTCAATTTTTACAACATAACCTCAGTCTAAGTTGCAAGGTTCTAAAGCCACACGTAATCGCCTAAAAAGTTGACCTGCAAAATTACAGAATTTATCTCCCATAGCTTCAAATAAGTTTTGTTAACTTTCCTGAAAAGTTAGAATTTCACGGAAATGGGTGATCATTTTACGTTAAATTTCTATGCGAAATGATCCGACACACTTTAAATTCTAAAATAATTGTTTTTATTTTTTTACAGAAATCTTAAGGTGTTTACAGGTAATAGCCTAACGAGGAGAATTTCATTTTTTGAGAAGGTGATTTAGCTGAGGGTATTCATCTACAATAATACCTATTTTTCCTTTTTAGCGACCAGGTTGAATTAAAAGAGATCAATGAAGAGAGGAAAGAGTTATTTCCACCAAGACGTCTTTAAGCCGAGCCTTTATCAAGGTAGTAGCCGAAAATATAAGGGAAATCACAGATTAAAACGTGGTTAAAAGAACAATGAGGGTTAAAAACTTTTTTAAATGAGGTAGATTCATGAACGTACACCTATAAGCTCTAAAGTGTACTCTTTCTGTTTACACATGAACGGCTTCGAGAATCTTCGAGTGATTTCTCCACTGAGCCCTGCGTAAAACAGAAAGCACCTCATCAGAGTACCCGCTTATACACAATTTGCACTTCAATAGATTGTCACCGATGTTAGACTTGTAAGCGCCACTGTCTGTGACTACGTATCGAACTGGGAGTATATTGTAGAATTCTTACCTCTAAACGTTGGATAGTACCTTCACATTGTAAGCCTCGCACTGACCATGAAAATGATACACAACAAGATTATATTGAATAATATTTTTCCGAAAAGAGAGAAAAGAACTTCTAGTCCTAAACACTGTTTGAACATTGGTTTCATAAAAACAACGCGACACAACTGAAGCAATTTTATGTGACCAACTTCTGACTTATGGAGCCAATTCTGTAAGGAGAGGATTTCAGTTATTCTTTGAAGCTCTGCATCTAATTTAGATCTAGAAAAGATTAACAAAGCCCGGCTATGAATAAAGTGTAGTATCTGTTTTGATGCTACACTATTCTGTCCTCAGTCAGTGAAGGAGAAATCCTTCTAGATTGAGGCAATTTTTATTTTTGTTCCAATTTAGAGTGCCCCTTTTTAGGGAGTTGGATTTTCCCACATTAAAAACCGACCTTGTGTCTAACTTAACCCATGTGGGAGGGGGGTAAGTAAATACAAACAATACCCGATGCACTAACGTTTTAATCAGATAAATGTTCCTGGTGTGTGTGGGGGGGGGGAATTCATCCCAGCTGATATACTAACCTGTAAACGTAGACTTTCTGTACACGTTGGTAAAAAACAATCCTGTATTTGTCCTATCTTCCTTTTTAGTAATAAATGTTTATTCTTCCTCTGTAATAATGGCTATTTCGCCAATATTATTTGAGTGCATATTACATTTCTTTACCTACTAAAATCTAATTAATATATGGGTAAAAAAGGGCATCAGCTCAGTTTACATTGATTTTAAGTTTTCAGTTCGAAATCACATGTTGCTGCAAAAAACAAATACGTACACACAAATAAAATAGCATTACGTTCATTACATAAAAGTTTTATTTAATATTGTTTCTTATATATTCTCTTCTTTTCTGTCTGTTAAACATCATTCAGTTAACTTTCTTTACTTTATAAAGAATTATCCAAATACAAAGAGCGTATTTAATTTCCTAAGACTTCGTTTTCTCTTGATTAGTTTAAATTTACTGGTTTCTTTTTTTTTTTCATTTATTTCTTTTATCTTTCGTCAATTTCCTAACCAGGGGAACACATTATTCGTTGCACAACCTGTAATAGCATTACACGTTGTTTTCTTTGCCAGTCGAATTTCGCATTGATTTTTTTGTTAACCTTTAAAAGGAAAAAAAATTACATTACATAAACTATTCCACTTTAGAAATAGAATTGCGTCATCTAATTTCGAAATTTCATATATTTCTTTAATCATCAAGTAAGAACTGACGTATATATGTTTGTAGCGTGCACGGCATTTCAATGAACAGAGTTTCTTTCTAAGAACTTCCCATCTGTAGAACACATTATTACGGGACTACTTCCCTGCAGACTTCAACGTTGTCTGTATTATTTGGATTATTCAATTTACCATTCTCATCTTTGCTGACCAGTAAGACAATGGATAAGAGTTTTAAATCATAATCAGTTCTAAGTGACAGTGTTTGGGATGTGGAAAGGTCAATCCTAAGTACGAGCAAAGCTAATAATACAATAACGAAGTATATAAGACTTCTATCCGGTCATAGCTGACGGAACGAGAGCAAGCAAGCTACACCCGTGGATTAAATAAAGTGTTCAGTTCGAGATTTCGTACAGATTCCCGAGTTCGACATAAAAAATTCACAAGTTTGACAAGACGCACCTGAAGAAGGTCAGGAGTTTCATTGGCTACGTTGTGAGAATAAAATCCAAAATGAAAACAGTAGTCTGAATAATCCAAATAAAACAAATTATCAATCCTCATCTAAAAAATTTCGAAACATTTCAACGTGGTCGCCTTTAAATAAAACGTCAATAAATACATGTCAGACTGTCCTGTTAAGTAATAAAATTGTGCCCTTTTCAATCCTCTCATAATATTATTAATCATTCAACTGATATTATTGTTAAGATTTCAACTGATAATACACCCATCTCATTAACCTTTATACTCGAATGGCTTTTGCCTTTGATAAGTGGTCAATCATTAGTAAATAGAATTTGACCTGGGTTAGATTGTGGATTGAGGTACGAAATAACTTGTTTTGTTTAATCATGTTACGACTCGTGTCTTTCAATCGTAGGCGTTGCCTATTTTTTTAAGATTCTCATGGATGGCTCTGCTCTTCGGGAGACATTGACTCTGAAACTTGGCCTTCCTTTTTCATCAAATTTTTCTTGGAGTTCATAGATTAGATTCATTGCTCTTTCTGCTTCTCGTAACGTCTGTTCTCTCTATCGCCCTAAACACTTACACAGACCTGAGGCTATTCTCTATCTCTATACATCTACTATCAGACCATGTATGGAGTACTGTTGTTATATTTGGGCTGGTGAATCTCTGTCCTATTTGAATGTTCTTGATAAGATGCAGAAACGTATTTAAAACTTGATTGGCCTAACCCTTTGTTTTCTCTGCACCCTCTCTCTCACAGATATGATGTTGCTGGTCTCAGTCTTTTCTATGAAAAATATTATGGCATGTGTTCTTCAGAATTATCTTATATATTACTTGCGTCCTTTGTTTCAGCATGTTTGACTCGTTAGTCTAGTAGTCTCCATCAATTCGCTGTTTTGATACCTCGTTGTAATATAGCTTCCTATTTCAGTAGTTTCTTTTCCAGAACTGCAAGCCTGTGGAACTCTCTTCCTGCTGATTGTTTTCCCCCTACCTATAGCCTTAGTCTTTTCAAGAAAAAGGCAAATAGGCATTTTATTTTCTTCGCGATGATCACATTTTGTTCTTATATAGGTATGTAGGGAGTAACTGTGTGTATAAATCCGAAAATATACTATTACTTCTCTTAATGTACTATTGTACTATAGTTTAATGCTAAATACAGTGAGGAGTTGTTTAGTATGTTTTGTTGTCATGATACCATCCTCCCAGGCATTACATCATCCTTTTTTGAGGAGGCAGTGTACGGTGTTATGTGTTATCATGATACTATCTTTCAAGGAATTACCGCTTCCTATTTGTGGTATTATAGTATATATTTATTCGGGATAATACAATCTTCCAGGTGAATTAACTCTTTCTTTTAGGGGGAGCGGAGTTTGTATAGTATCTGTTATATGCGCCTGATACCATCCTCCCAGGGATTTCCATTCTTATTTTATTTGTTGCGTAGTTTAGTATATGTGCTGTTGTCACAAAAACATCACCCTAAGTATTACCTCCTTTTAAAGTAAATATAGTATATGTTCGTTCATGATAGGTAGCATTTTTGTACTAATGGGTCATCGCTTATGAAGGTCACTAGAGGTTTAATACATTTGCCAGGTTGCGATGAGACAACACCTTGAGAGGATTGGAGACGATGGGTAACAATGGGCAGAATTTGATTATTAAATCAGAGAGCTTGATAAGAATTTGTTAGCATTTGACTTGAGACAGACCATGTTGTAGTCAGCTGAGAAGTAGCCCGTAAAATTGTGTTCCACAGATGGGTAGTTGTTTGAAAGAACCTTTGCCCCTAAAAGTTCCGTTTAGTCTTACGTACACAGAGAAAGTAAGTAATTTATTTGCAGTGGTTATAGAAGACGAGTCTTTGCTGTAAATGTTTTACAGAACGTATATTTGCTAGCATATATAATTATCATGATCAGTAGACCGTACGTTTATTTATTCCATAATTTCTTATTCCATATGAACATGTTCGTATTTAAGTAGACAAGTTTCTGTAATCAAATATTTACATGAGATCAACCGGTAATCCGGCTAGACAACCAAACATCTATACATTTTTAACCAAAACATGGAAATCGCTTACGTGAGCCCCCCACCCCCCACCAAAAAAGCTAAGTAACGAATTAGTAAGAGAATAACTAAACTTGGTCGACACTAAAGAGTCGTAATATTTAGAAATTGCAAAACAGAATCCGAAACTGGAATTGCTCTCAAATAGACACCTTTCTGATCTATTTGAATATAATCTCATAAAATAAATTACTATTACAATGTGAAACGCGGAATGATCTGAAAAGGTAGTTGTTCATCGTGGAACTCTTTGAAAGAATAAAAGAAATATTGAATTGCAGATATTCTCATAAATCTTCAATGAATACCAAATATATCATTGTTTTATGAGTATTTCTTTCAGCAGAAGCAGACTTATAAGTAAGATCGTAATATTTTATGCTGCACAACTAATAAATATTAGACCATATGTGTTGATTCAACCCCAGCCCGTTCAGTCTCTCACTAACTTCGGTTGATTGAGGACTTCGGGATAGGGTAGGGTGATACCATTCGAGGATTCGTTCTCGACAATCAGTCCGACAGGAACTGGGCCATTTCGGTGGCTTTTTATCTGTCAGGCTGCGGTATTCGGTCCTGGGTTGTCCTAGGAGGCGCACACTCCCAGGCCTTGCCTCCCTCTTTGGGGAGGAGTAAGTTTATTGCTTGCTGACTGAGACGCCTTGGCCGGGGAATGCCGACGGGGCTGCCCAGGTCATTTTTGCTAGGCCAGGGTGCTTCTCCTCTAGGGGCGCTGGCTTGATTCTTCTCCCACCTTCCGACCTTGTGTCACATATTGCTGCGGTGGGAAGCAATTAGATCCCTGACCATAATTGTTATAATACGGCTGCGAATGTTTTGATTTCATATAAAGATAGAAAAACTCACTTGTTTAAAGCATGCGGCTTTATTTCCATTTTATAACTGGCTCAAATTTATTTGCATAAGCGCTTTATTAGGAATAGTGTGATCATCGAAACGATAGTATCACTTCTATTAAAAGGACGATTAGGTATCTGTCTGTCTGAATCCGAAACTATATTATAATTATATTTTAATACTCAATTAAGTTTTCTATATAATTCCAGACTAATGTACTATTTTTATGCGCAATTCAGGGGTATAGTGTCGTATATGTTCTGTTGTCATAATACCATCATCTCGAGCATTACATCCTCCTTTTGGGAGGAGGTACTGTAGTATCTGTTGTCATTAGACCATCATCTTAGGCATTACCTCATCCTTTTTTAGAGTCGGGGTAGTGTAGTATCTCTTTTATGGTCATACCATCCTCAAAAGTATATGCTTTGTTGTCATGATATCGTCCTCCCAGACATTACCTTCTCTTTTGGGGACGTAGCAGTGTAGTATATGTTCGTTCGTCATGATACCATCTTTTTAGGCATTAACGTCTCTTTTAAACATTATTAACACATTGTGGAATTTGTCTCATTTCGAAATATCAGATATCTTACTTTTAGAAATAGAAAACATGGTATTCATAGTAAATAATGAATCCCCAACAAATAAAGCAGATGCCATCACCGGAAATATAAACTGAAACCTTGAGATATTCAGTCTGACGTTCTACCAACTGAGCTATTTTACTTTCTTATAAATAGAGCTTAAACCATTACTTAATAAAATAATTAAAGCTTGGGCGTGACGTCAGAGGTTAATGCTTTACGTCATGTTTTAAAACATGGATTCTAAACATAAGCTATAATAAAAAAAAATTAATGGGTAAACATAATCAATGGCGTTGAATATTTTTTAAATAATTCAAAACAATTTAGTTTGCTTGAACTAGGTATTTGAGTTTAAAAAACAAAAAACAATTTAATATTTAAAATATACTAGAATTTGGGCCCGTAAATCCCTATGATTCGAGTTTTTTAATAAATATTTATTTTTAAAAAAGCAAATAAATGTTCAAAAATAAATATAATGTGATTTACTAGAATTTTTTTATATTCCATCTCTAACTTTTAAAATGGATCTACTCTCAAAATTATAAACTGTTCCTATTTTTGTAAGATTGTTAAATCCCTACTGTATATATAATTTCAATCAATTTTATTGCCGAAATATAGCAAGTGCAGCAACGCATGAAAAAAAACAGAAGATATTGCATCTATATACCGTCTGAATGTTTGTCGAAGGCGAATTTAAACCGGGATATGGTAAGCATGATCACGACCTCTTTTGACACACTGATTCAGAGAGCAGAACACTGACATAGAATGCTTCCTATCTTCTCTTACGACAAAAAGGGCGATCGTACATCATGCTAGTGTCCGCGAAGATCGCGCCTAGGTGTTAAGGTGAACATTCCTTTAAAGGTAGATTTACACCCCCATTGATGATGATCTGACCAGAATTAGGTCCACTCGCACCTTTCCTGTTCAAGCGAGGACGGTTTTATTCTTTGAATCAGTTTTTTGTAGGTAAGCGTCGAAAACTCGTCCCCATTTTGGTTATCAATTGTTGCACACGCTCCAGATGTACGATATCTTTTTGAAGATAGGGATTTCTTTCTTAGATTGCATTTAGTTGTATATGTTCGCATCGGCGAAAACTACCTTTATATCAAGAACATAACGCCGAAAAGAAAAGTTATTTCGAACCAGGGAGAAAAGTGGCAATAAGTGGATCTCTTATTTGTCCATTAAATGTGTACAAATAATTTTAATCATGAAAATATCAGACATTTTAATAAGATTTGCGAGAGTTCCGAAACCGACACAGAAAAAGGGAGATAACTGTAATGATATATTCTATGAAAAAACATAGTAAATCTATTGTGAATCTATTGTAAATCTATTGTGAATCTATTGTGAATCTATTGTGAATCTATTGTAAATCTATTGTGAATCTATTGTAAATCTATTGTGAATCTATTGTGAATCTATTGTGAATCTATTGTAACTCTATTGTAAATCTATTGTGAATCTATTGTGAATCTATTGTGAATCTATTGTGAATCTATTGTAAATCTATTGTGAATCTATTGTGAATCTATTGTAAATCTATTGTGAATCTATTGTGAATCTATTGTAAATCTATTGTGAATCTATTGTGAATCTATTGTGAATCTATTGTAAATCTATTGTGAATCTATTGTGAATCTATTGTAAATCTATTGTGAATCTATTGTGAATCTATTGTGAATCTATTGTAAATCTATTGTGAATCTATTGTGAATCTATTGTGAATCTATTGTAAATCTATTGTGAATCTATTGTAAATCTATTGTGAATCTATTGTGAATCTATTGTGAATCTATTGTAAATCTATTGTAAATCTATTGTGAATCTATTGTGAATCTATTGTGAATCTATTGTGAATCTATTGTAAATCTATTGTGAATCTATTGTGAATCTATTGTGAATCTATTGTAAATCTATTGTGAATCTATTGTAAATCTATTGTGAATCTATTGTGAATCTATTGTAAATCTATTGTAAATCTATTGTGAATCTGTCCACTAAAATCAATTACTGAACAATGCAAAAGCATATACTTGATTCGATTAAGCAGAAGTAGCATTTTAATACATAAGTTATTTGTAAAAATAGAAAACTCGACACAACGAAAAATGAAGAGCTTGTAGGATACGAAAGCTCAGAGAGTTTCAAAAACGTTTTGGTTCAATAGGCTTTGTTTGGTGTGTAAGAAGGAATTGAGTACACATGTTTGTTTCGACTGCTTTGGTTTGCACTTACGTGTGGGTAAACGAATATTTATGAAGATATCTGTATGTCTATTAGTGTGCCTTTTTTGTTAGTGAGAGATGTGTGACTTCGGTGAGGGACGTGTGTGTGCTTCGCCGGACGTTGTGTCTAGCAAGTCTCTCGTTATCTGTCTCCTGCTTGCTGAGAGACCCTTCGCTAACCCTCAAAGGGGCTTGGCTGTATTTTGATGTACGCATATTTGTTTTCTCTGAAAGAAACGAAAAGAGGAACAAGAACGCTGTGTTTGGGTGTTTTATTCTACACGTCCAATTAAGAGTCAGTACGTAAAAAAACAACAAGGTTCCTCCCGCGGCTGTTTTGAACAACATTCTCGTTAAAGGTTCTTTTTTTTGTTTTGCAATGGATTACTTACGACAACATCGCAAGGTAAATTAGCAGGTTTGTATTTGAAAAGATCAATGAAATAAATGAATAATTATTACTATTTTTTCTTAATTTGAAGTCCTTTTTAAGTTATACTTTGATATTTTGTAATACAACTGTGTTCTTGTATTGTTTGGATTATTGGGACACCTGTTTTGATTTTGGATGTTATTCTCGCAACGTTTCTGCCGATGTAATCTCCGACCTTCTGCAGGTGCATCTTGTCGAACTCTGGAATGTTTATGTCGAACTCGGGAATCTTATTTAATCCACGGGGTTAGCTTCCTATCGTTCTGTCAGCCATCACTGAGTAGAAGTCTTAAGTAATTCTTAATTGTATTCTTAGTATCGCCCGTACATAATACTTCTACCTGGTCATGGATGATGGAACGAGAGCAAGCTACCTTTGTTGATTAAATAAAATGTTCCGTTCAAAATTCCGTACAGATTCCCGAGTTCGACATAAAGATTTCCGAGTTCGACAAGATACACCTGAAGAAGGTAGGAAGTTACATCAACCGAAACGTTATGAGAATAACACCTAAGATTAGAACAGTAGTTCGAATCATGTAAATAGTAACTTTACTTCTTGTTCAAAATACATATACCCATCATAAAGAGGGGCTATGCTGCCGGGGGTCGGATTGCAAGCCTGTTTTTGTCGTTCAGTCTGAAGGCATTTTTAGATTCATTTTGTACCTTACTTTAAATGTTGCCAGAAAAACTATCATCATATCTAAACAGTAACAACATATCTATAAAGAAGACGCCATTGTCCATGTTAATTTGGCTCAAATTAAAATTCCTTCAGACTTTTAATCTTTAGAAAATCGTTTTATTTGTACCATTCGGACTACTATTCTCAGCTTGAGTGTGTGTTTTTTCACAAGGTTTCGGCTGATGTAACCTCCGACCTTCTTCAGGCGTATCTTTTTGTACTTGGGAATGTTTATGTCGAACGCAGAAACCTATATGAAATGTATTTAATCAACGGGAATAGATTGGTCTCGTTTCATCAGCAATGACCGGGTAGGAATGTTATTTGTTTCTCTTATTCTTAATTGTTATCGCCTGTAGTAAAAACTGAACCTTAAACTTCCAGTAAGAAGGTCCATCAGAACTGATTGTTAATCAAAGACAGTAACCGTTGCGCCTTCGGTCCATGTTCATTTGACAATCGCTATGCTATTGAATTTGAAAACTTGTATTCGGTATAGATTTTACAATTTATACATCAATGCTCTATGCTATTGAATTTGAAAACTTGTATTCTGTATAGATTTTACAATTTATACATCAATGCTCTATGCTATTGAATTTGAAAACTTGTATTCTGTATAGATTTTACAATTTATACATCAATGCTCTATGCTATTGAATTTGAAAACTTGTATTCTGTATAAATTTTACAATTTATACATCAATGCTCTATGCTATTGAATTTGAAAACTTGTATTTGGTATAGATTTTACAATTTATACATCAATGCTCTATGCTATTGAATTTGAAAACTGGTATTCTGTATAGATTTTACAATTTATACATCAATGCTCTATGCTATTGAATTTGAAAACTGGTATTCTGTATAGATTTTACAATTTATACATCAATGCTCTATGCTATTGAATTTGAAAACTTGTATTCTGTATAGATTTTACAATTTATACATCAATGCTCTATGCTATTGAATTTGAAAACTAGTATTCAGTATAGATTTTACAATTTATACATCAATGCTCTATGCTATTGAATTTGAAAACTGGTATTCTGTATAGATTTTACAATTTATACATCAATGCTCTATGCTATTGAATTTGAAAACTGGTATTCAGTATAGATTTTACAATTTATACATCAATGCTCTATGCTATTGAATTTGAAAACTAGTATTCAGTATAGATTTTACAATTTATACATCAATGCTCTATGCTATTGAATTTGAAAACTTGTATTCTGTATAGATTTTACAATTTATACATCAATGCTCTATGCTATTGAATTTGAAAACTTGTATTCTGTATAGATTTTACAATTTATACATCAATGCTCTATGCTATTGAATTTGAAAACTTGTATTCTGTATAGATTTTACAATTTATACATCAATGCTCTATGCTATTGAATTTGAAAACTGGTATTCTGTATAGATTTTACAATTTATACATCAATGCTCTATGCTATTGAATTTGAAAACTTGTATTCTGTATAGATTTTACAATTTATACATCAATGCTCTATGCTATTGAATTTGAAAACTGGTATTCTGTATAGATTTTACAATTTATTGAATACATGCTCAAAATACCATTAACATTAAATGATATTATTATAACAAAAACTAATAAAATCGTTTTTTGTACTTCTGCAGTTTACGGACCGTGCTGAAATAATAACGTTATTATTTAGAAACCCATTCTTAACATTGGTAGGAGGGCTTTGTTACCTACCTGTACTTTCACCTAACAATTTAATAAAAAAAAGATATCGTAACATTGAATTTAACTTGAAAATGTTATCTAAAAATTAGCACGGTCCGTAAACTGCAAAAGTACCTCGTTTTTATACAAGTGCAGAGTGCTAGTTGGTGCCTCGTATTATCAATTAAGGGAGGGCATGTTTTGAAGTGCTCGTCCTGATTGTGAGAACGCTTCATTGTAGTAGAACTGTAGATACAACCACTACCACTATTTATTCTATTTTGATTTCAGTCAAAGATTCTTAAACTGTGGACTATCTGTTCAAATTTTCTTGCATAATTTAAAAAGTCTCTTTTTATTTCATTATTATCCTTATTATTATCATCAACTCACTAACAATTATCACACATATAATCAGTGATTTATCACTGACGATATCCGATGGTTTTCACTGAAGTCTTGGTAACAACAGTGATTTTGCATTATGAAAACGACCATTGGTCTTCTCTGGGATTCAGGTGGCAATAAGTCTCTTTAAGGTCCGAGTACTCTCTGTACGCTTCACGTAGAGATCTGGTTAGTGCTCTTCCTCCTAGGGCTTTCCATCCTCATTTACCTTCTTAGCTATTTTGTGTGGTATCAATTGAGGCTGGTGCCATCACATTGTGTGTGTATTTTTTGTGTGGGGCAGATGGACAGTTTATGAGATGTCTTGCAGTTTCAGCTCCCGCAGATTAACGTAGAGTTCCTTCCATATTTTTATTTTATTTCTGTTGCTACTTCTATGCGGCTGGCTAGCGTTCGTAGTTTATGTTGGTTGATTTCCGCATTCGAGGATAGTCCTTAAGACTTCAACTGTTTTTATCATTACTGTGAGTTTATAGTTTCTGTCCTTCCTTTGATTTCAATTTTTCTTTCGCTTTTTTCCAGGTTTTTCGGAGATTGTTCCTAGGGCTCCTACGATTATTCGTATTATATTGACTTTATTTATGTTCATTATTATTATTATTATTATTATTATTATTATTATTATTATTATTATTATTATTATTATTATTATTATTAACCTCATATAGAAGCAGAGACTTTTTTATTTTGCCATCTCATGTACACATGTGAGTGTGATGTGTACATACACACGTATTTAAATTAGATAGCTACAGTCACTCTTTCTCTAAATGCTCACATAGACATTAAGAAATATGAGAGTGGTTTTGTTATGTATTTTTTTCTTATCAAAATATTTAAGAAAAGATCAACCCAATCTCTTATTGATATAAAGTTAGATATGTGTAACTATTTATATATTTGTATGTATATAAAGTTAGTTTTTCCTTTTGTCTTTTTCGCACATCCTGTCTTCAAGGCTTTCCATTTTATTATATGTTGTGAATTTTATCTTCATGAAGCTAGGTATGCATATATGTTTAGATATCTGTATGCACAGGATTCACTCCTAAATTAATTAACATATCATTATGGATTTTAGAACAAAGCTACAATGCGAAAGGGATCGTAATGTGGGCTATATTCATTTTTATTTATTTCTATGTAAAGGGAGTAAAAAGATGCTGGAAGAACTTCGTTAAAATTAAGATATCTGATTTTTATTAAAGTGTACGAATTTTCCCCAAATTTGAGTTGGTTTGGAGTATTTTAAAAAGTTTTATGGGGCACAATATCGGCACAATATCGGCACAATATTGGCACAATATTGGCACAAGCTCCCATTTGAAAATTCTATTTTTCATGGTCTATAATTTGATCTACAGTGATTATATACAAATTAAGCAAGATTCCTTAAGTTTCAATTTCTACGTAAGACCCCTTAAGTTTAAGCATTAAATTTTAGACATTTTTTAGAATCAAAATCATGTAATGATTTTGACTAAAATTGTAATAAGGATTCTAGACACAAGGTTTATTATTATTATATGTTGATTTTATATTTCGTAAGCAATATAAAATCGTTCTATTTGATGAATTCATTTTACCTGTCCTGGTATGCGTATTTTTCTAGCTTAGTATAATAATAGATTTCGAATAAACAGTCTAGTACGATATGTTGCTTAAAAACACAGCCATATCCTCCCAAACGGAAAATGAATTTCATCACTTTATAAGCTTTTTATTATTGATAGTTTTATTATTGATAGTTTTCAATCTCATTTTCCCTTCGTTTATAACATGAGTGTTTGGCTTGACTTTTGTTTGGTTGGTCGCCACATCTGCGCCTTATTTAATGTAAATTAACGGGGAAATAGAATCCGGCTGCTGGTTAGTTTTGACGCCTTCCGTAGTTCTGGCTCCAATCGAGATGAAATCAAGCCCCTTTTCGATTTGACAGGGCATCGATAAGGGGTGATGAATTTGAAGCTGGGTTGGCCAACACTTTTACTTGTTCAATTATCAAACCAACTGCTCTGCATCAATTACCCGGCTTTCTCTCTATCCTTTTCAACCGCCCGCAACCATAGTAGACAATGGTAACTGCTAAAAGCAGTAAGTGTTGTCTTTTCTTTCTTTTTGTTTGATATAATGGAAGGGAAAAACAAAGAGGGGCCATTTGATTGAATCGTGAACAAGAGTTGGTAAGAGACCAGTTGGAAACGTTTCGGGCAATCTCAATATATTCAACTTAATGGATAGCCAATCATCTATCAAACACAACGTCGAACTTCGTTACCGCCTATCTAGTTCACTCTAAGAGTGAGACTATATCACTCCGCAACAATTTAAGAAGCTAACAGACAGAATTCCTATGAGAATAGCTTTTTTACGGAAGGCTCATCAAAGAGCTATCTGGTATAAGTTAAATGCCAATTTGCAAATGTGTATTTTTCTAAATGCTTTTCAAAATAAATATTTCAAATTAGCCATGTATTTAGTGTTTTTAAAATACATAGTAAAACAGCCTTAAAGAAACAAACGTTGATTAACTCACATTTAGTAGATAAATTATTAAACGAACAGAATAGAAGGTATGCTACTTCATGAATAATGATAACTCAAAATAATACAAACGACACTGGTAATTTATTACCAGTGTCGTTAGTATTATTTTGTGTTTGGTTATGACAGTAATAAGAACAACAACTGCAATGATTTTAAAAACAATATCTTTTTTAATAAAATTGAACTTGCCCAACCCAAACAAAAAGAAGACAGTAACAACTGCAACGATTTTAAAGACAATATCTTGAACTTGCCCAACTCAATCAAAAAGCATTAGCTAAATTTTAAATTGAAAATATAAATGTAATCAACAAGTTGTATTATTTTCACAATGTTTTGGCCGATGCTACCTCCAACCTTCTTCGGGTGAATCTTTTCTAACTTTTCGAATCTTTATGTCGAACTCGGGAACTTGACATGGACACGTAACTGGCATTATTAATAATCTGTTATAAATGGCAGTCTTTTGTAGGTTGAAGGTTCAATCTTTTCTACAGGCGATAATAATTAAGAATAATATAGTAATTAGTCAACACTAAAATAAACTAACGCAACAGGAACAATCTACACCCGTAGGTTAAATAAGAAATTATGTATAAGTACCCAAATTTTACATAAAGAGTCTCAACTTCGCGAATGTATTCGGGGGTTACATCGGCCGAACCCGTGTGAAAATAACAACCAAGATGAGAGCAATAGTCCGAATAATACAAAGAATACAAATTATAAATTCTCATCTAAAAAAATTTTTTTTTAATTCAACAAAGTTCAATTTAAGACTTTTGGTGGATTGTAATTTCATTAACGTTTTAAATATTTTAAGTACATGACTAAGCCATCTGCTCGCACAGTTGTCATTATGACATCACTATGTCGTTCGTTGTTTAGTTGTTTTCTAGTAGGGTTAACATTAAATTAACTTGTTCCTTTTCTTTCTAAAATTGTTTGTTATTACTTCCGTCAATGTGGTTATGTATGCGGTTTGAAATTGTCACTGTGATTTTAGTCAAAATATCGGTGATGGTCTAACTTAGAACTGATTTAATTTTCAAAATATCGATCATGGTCTAACTTCGAACTGATTTAATTTTCGAATATCTATGTCATGGTCACGGTAAAGGTGAAAATAACACTTTTGGTGATAACTTCGGTTCTGTTTGTGATAGAAACTCACTATTTGACTTTTATTGTAGACAATGACCCCCGCATCGTATATGCAATCGATTTTGCCTTTTAACTTTGCCCTTGGCTTGTTTGGTCATCGTCAAAATTTAGACAGAATTTAAATTTCTGATTTTTCCAAATTTGATGTATGAATCTGATGCTTTTTGAGAACAGTAACTACCATGCAAATTTTCATCTTGATCAGATAAATAGGTTTTGAGTTTTCAACTTTTCCATAACTTTCGGAATATTTCATACAATATGGAGAAGTGAGGTTCGATAAAGAATAGTTACACCATAATCATTGCAGGCTGCATATATAAGTATAAAGTGCTATAATAATAATAGCCAATATACGGAGTATGCCACATTTGTTCTGCCTAAACATCATGTTGTATGTGTTTGGTTATGGCTAATACGCCAATATATAAATCTATTTAAATAAAAAAAATATTTTTATGCCTGAACAAAAATATTATTTTCCAAGTTACTGTTTTAAAAATTAATATAAACGCACATCATCATTTCTTGATTGAGATGTCAAATCAGTCGTTTCATTCCCGAACGGAGAAAATGTGTTTGTAAACATGAAGTTTCCAAACACAAAACATTTATTTCAAAACAGTTTTTTAAACAAATTAGCTTAAATTGGCAAATATTGTTTCATCTTTTCTTATTATCGTTTAATTAGGCAGAATTAAGGAAACCCGTGGATCATTTTTCGTTTAATATATAACAGTATATCATACAATGCACCTCTCACCCCCAAAAAGAGAAGTTTGCCTAAAATAAACAGAATCGGTATTGAAACAGGTGTAAGCATATTTAAATGACTTTAATTACATTTACTCAAAGATATTACACAGATTATAGTAGAATATTCTTTTCTAGAAATAATTTCATAATATCTGTTTTTATTTGAGTGTGGTTTCTAGATTTGTCTATGGCTAATTTTCAAGTTCTTCTTTAAAAAACTGTAATCAAACAAACGAAAAAGAGTATGAATATGAAAACTAAGTTAATGAGGGTTAAAAAAATGATGTATGAAAAAATGATGTATTTCAACGTACACCCATCAGTTTTAAATTGTGGGAGCACTCTTACTTCGAGCACAGGGATGGTTGACGCAAATTAATGGCAACCGCTTCGAGAATCTTAAGATGATTTCTCAAACGAGCCATGTGCAAAACAGAAAACGCCTCATCAGAATACCTTCTAGCGCACAATTTACACTCCAATAAATGGTCATCAATGGCCGACTCATGGGCTTGTAAACGCCCGGATGTCGCCCACTGCCTGTGCCTACGTATCGAACTGGGGATGTGTTGGGAAATCTTTATCTATATTCGCATCTATTTTAGAACTGGAGCAGATCAATAACGCCCGATGTTTTAATCAGATTGATTTCGGAGGAGAATGAATCCCAGCTTATATAGTAGCCTGTAAATGTTGGCTTTCTGTATACGCTAGTTAAAAGCATTCGTCGGATCGTTTGACCAAAACGTCTAAAAGTGCTAACGCGTTATTAACCTTCCCTTTCATTGTAAATTTCAGTGCAAGATGGAGTAGATTTAACTGCCCCAAAAATATTATTAGCCTCTATGTGGGGTTTAAATATGACAAAAGTATCGTTTACATAGTGGAAATAAAACAATTGCATCAGCAATTGCTGTTCCAACACAAATATTAGCCAATACTGAACTCAAAAGACTGCCCATTGCAACCCTATCAACTTGGCGATATATGTTCCCGTCGAAACTAAACTCAAGTGTTAGTTACTCCGATCGAACCTAGGGTCTGAGAGAGAGTTTTCTGGTTGAAGACGAGGCCAGTAAAAGTGGGAAAGTAGTGTGAGATTAAGGATGTGGGAGGAGAAGGTTTAGCAGAGGAAACTGTGGCTGATGCTAAAAATGAGGTAAGAGAAGGGCTTGTTTAGTTACAGCTCATCGCTTGTAATATAATTTAATTACTGCTAGTTTATTTGACAGGCTTGGAATGGCTTCAGTTAGGAGTTGGGTGGGTGTTTCAATAAGCTAATACAGTAGCGTTTGTGGTCAATAAGTAAACAGTTCGGGGGAATGTCCCCGTATTTAAACGGATTTTTTAGACAAAATTATATATAATTCAGAAAGTTTAAGAGGGTTCAAATTGGGAATTAGACGGTTAGAAATCTGGAATTTACGTGTTTAAGATGTAATTATCCGGACATTTATAGTATTTCAGAATTTAATGTTTAAGAAATTCATAGATTTCCCAGTTTGTTAAATATTAGAGGCGTGACTAATTAAGATACTTTAATATATTACTGATGTTAGGATTAGGAACAGCGTCAATATGTTTGCGTAGGGCGTTCAAGTATAAGGAGTATTGGTTGAAATTGGGGTGATTATGCATTGAAATTCGGGTCTTGGTGGGGAAGGCACTAGCCCTAATGTAAGTGTGTATTTTGTATGGGGTTTGTATTTGTCTTATTTGTAGTATTGAAGGTGGTTTGGGGTTGTATGCTCAAGCTCTGGGCCAAAGTTAAGTTAGAATTGTTAGGGGGAGAAGATAAGAAAGTTTGAGAGGTAAGATCAAAGTTATTGTTAGCTAGTGTAAACGATGCTATTTAGAGTGTCGTTTAGTACAGAGAGTTAGTGATGTGTAGGGCTATAGGGTGAGGAGAAAATTTGCATGCTGGTGTTAGTTTGCATAATAGTATTTGCGGGTAATTATACTGTAAAACAACTATTATTATATGTAGTGATATATAAGAATACAATAAAAACTGCAGATAAAATAAATACATAAGAACATTTTTTTTAAACTTCACCCCAAACAAGGCAAGTTGCTACTGTAAACGTTAGGGGCTACTGAGAATTAGGGTGAAAGTTTAGGGGGGCATCTATAATTAGGAGCTGTGCAGCGAGATGTTTGTTTAGATTAGTTTTAAATGTCTACATGGAGCAGGGAGAAAGTTCCAGAAACCGGCAGCTCGAGGAAAAAAGCTATTGAAGTAGAAGGCTCTCCAGCATCTAGCCACCTCCACAATGAATAGACAAGATTTAGCTGATTGTCGGGTTGGTCGAGTGTATTTACGTCGAAGGGGCACCAGAGTAGCGTTCATCGGAGCACATTCCATTGAAGTACTTGTAAAACAAGCACAAGGATGCAACATTGCGGCGATAGGAACGGCGCTAGAGTTTGGTGGATAGTGAGATACCTATTAGATTAGAAACTCTTTTTGGACCTTGTCTAAAAAGGAGAGACTGGGGGATGGTGCACTACCCCAGATGTGACAACAATACTCCATGCATGGGTGGATGGTTGATTTGTAGAGATATAGGATACTATCAGGTGTGAGAAGTTTCTTGCACGGTAGAGGGAGCCCACTTTCTTTGCAGCAGCCTTGGCAATGTCTTCAATATATTTGTTCCAATTCATGTTACGTGTGAATGTTAGGCCGAGGAGTTTGAACGTTGGATTCTCATGTAGAGTGTTATTTGCCATGGCAATCAGAGTTTGAAGCGGTTTCTTGTAGTTGTTGAAGGAAAAGAGCTTTTGTATTAGCAGCATTAAAAAATACCATCCATTTATGATCCAATTCCACTATAGACTGGGGGTCACATTCTAAGGATGTAGCCATTGACTCGGATATGTGCATTAAATAAGGTTTTACTTCGAAATTCCGTATAGGTTTACGAGTTCGACGTAAATATTCCTAAGTTAAAAAAAATACGCTCCTCAAAAACGTATGAGGTTGCATTGGCTAAAACGTTATAATCAAATAGTAGTCAGAATAATTACAAATAATCTAAATCATTAATCATTCTGTTTCATTATAAACATAAATACCTCAAATGTTTATTATGAATTGATGTTTTATTTTTTATTTCCAGATGTGCATTCGAATATGTTATGTTCTCGCTGCGACTCGCGGAAGGATAATTTTTATGGCGAGTGTGAACAGTCTCCGCCATCTCCAACGCCTTGTCCGGAAGATAGTGATGCAATGTACTGCTCTATAGTCCGAGAAACTGATTTTGATGGTAAGATTGATACAATTTGCATATTCTTTAGATTTTGTGGATTTTAAATGCAGGAGAAAATATATACGCCAACATATATAAACTCTATATCAATTTGAACTTTTGGTATAATATGATTGTTTTTGTGTCGATTGTAGATTATCGAGGCAGTTGGTTTCTTTAAAATCAGTTGGTGTTTATGAGTATAAGATTGTTTAAATGTGTATATAATCCGCATTTAATGCAGTGGAGGGTTCATCTGTTCATTTACTCTTAATATGAATTGTGTTTGCTTTACGTGTTTGTTTTTTTCGGAATGAATAAGAGTGTATATATATATATATATATATTATTGCTCTATCTCGTATATTGAGCTAATCCTTTTCACAATAGGTTACATCTACTAAAAGTTTTCACTTTGGTTTATTTTGATCCTATATATATATATATATATATATATATATATATATATATATATATATATATATATGTGTGTGTATATTTTTTACTTGTCTTCGTTTTACTTCAGTAAGTAAGTTATCAGAAATCAAGGGGACCTTTTCTTGGGCTAACACTTGATTTCTATATGAGATACATACATAGTCGAGTGTTCAATCAACATTATCCTCTACCTCTCAAACGTTGAATTAGTAAAGCAGTGAAAAACACTAATTTTCCTCCCCAATTGGCCGTTTTATTATGTTATAGTTCATCGTTATAGTGATATTTTCTTAATTTTTGTGGATTCTAGGAAAGAGTTTAATCTGATCTGGCGAAGTGTAACGCTTAGTGTTGTTATTTGAGGCAACATCACTCGGAGAAAGTGCGCCATTCCTCGTATGAACCAGTGTATAGCCGTGTCGAGCGCTTAAAATACTACGATATTTTTAATATTTAGTCAGGGTTTACTTGTTGGATGAGGTATCCCTATGTCACCTCGTCCTGACAAAGCCCCTTACAGAGAGACAGAAGACATTTGATGGGGGTGTCTTGTAGATAATTCAAACTCTCCTAGTAGGCTATTCAAACTCCCCAGTATGCGTGTGTCTGTTTAGTGTGAACTTTTGTATTTGGTGAGGAGTGCACAATCTCCGCATGTTGTAGTATATTGATTACTAATTCGCTGTTATCTAACTGTTGTCTTTTGTATGTCTTTGTATTTTTCTTTTTATTCTTCATTACTTCTTCTCATTGCTATGAAGAATAAATAAATTAAGTAGTTGGGCGGAAAACTACCTTTTAGGTAAGTCCTCGCTTCCCTCAACATTTGTAGCATTTGTATTTAGAAAATATTAAATAAAGACGCGTGTTATTATCATTATTATTGTTATTATTATTATTATTATTATTATTATTATTATTATTATTTATTAATGTCTAACGTTACAAACGGAGCTGGTTACAAAGGCGATCTATGTTGCGGAGCTGGTAAAAACATGGAACAATTGTACATAAATTGGTACGCGCTATTATCGTCTGCTATGCATTATGTATTTCTGTGAAATGCAAAATGAGATTGAACCGACGTTTATCTAATTATAGATGATATTTGATGTACGTCTATTTTCGAATGTAACCGGATTATTGTCATATTTTAATATTAACCTTATCTACGTACAAACTGTTTTTTTAGTTACTGATGTCTCCGTAACACAAAATCGGTCTTTATATGGAATGTGCGCTCTGAGAAGATAGCTTCATCTGACTGGGGATATAAACTTTACCTTTCAACTTACTAAAGTGTTCTTACTAGTCAGAGATATATCTTCGACAATCAGTCCAACACACATGAGGCCGTTATAGTTTCTTCTGACTCTTCTCAGGCTGAGGTATGATTATGTTCAGTCTCAGGAGGTTTACCTTCCCAGGCTTTACTTTCTCTTTGAAAAGGGGTTAGTTTATTGCTAATCGTCTAAGGTACCCTTACCGGGGAATGCCGATGGCGCTTCTATGGCATATTTTGTAGGCCAGAGTGCGCTAATCCCAGTGCGCTGGCTTTTCAAATCCACACTTGACCGTGTGTCTATCCTCTTGGGGAGATAAATAAAATAAGATTTACATTCCCAACAAAGTTCTCCTCGGCGGTCTGTTGTGTCGCCAAATGTTTCAAGGTATTTATTAATACGACATCAGCAACCTCGTAGAAATCTATTTCATGAGATAAACGAAATTTACTAATATCACTATGAATATTATATTATTATATTTGGTTTCTAGATAAAACCTCGCCCCATTAACAATTCTTAGAAATTCATGCTCACCTACGCAATGTCAAACTAAAATCGTTTATTTTGTTTTAAACTAAAATATTATACTATCAAAAAACTCTCACTAATTTATTTAATGAATTATATTTACGATATCCACATAATCAAAAATGTTAATATGCCATTTGTTTAAAATTAAAACTATCCACTCTATCTTCCCTCTATGTAAAATTATCTTTAATTCGTATTTTCTTATAGATAAAGATTTACTATAGATTTATCATAGTGAGATTATATAGGGAGTGAGATTATAAAAGAGTTACATTTTTACTGTACTGTTGACGTGTATAACTTTCTAATCAAAAGTTACATATTACAATCTGCTTGGGCAGAGATTGATGCCAATTATTGAAAGATGTTTTCATAAACTGTAAATTTAGTTTTAGTAAAGTTCATCGATTTTTTTATATTTAATACAAAGAACAGTTTTCTCTTTGATTACTAATTTCAAAAGAGTAGCAATAACTACCCACCCACACTACTAAATTTCGTTTTTTACCTATTACACTAGATAAATATGAAAGAAATTTAATTATAGTAATTGTTTGTATCATACTGTGCGTTCGCTTACTTATTACATATTAATCACTACACAATACTTTCCACGTGCGTTGAAAATACATGGGTGCTTCGATCTTCAATATAATTACGACAGCGTTTGTCGTTTGCCTATGGCGAAACAAACTAAAAGTAATTAAAACGGGCCGGGAAATATTTTCTGCATTTGAGCTACTGTGTAATCATATTTATTTTTGCGCGTATGTTGTGAGACGAGTAAAAATGACATCTACTACAAATATCCATTTTTTTACACATCAAAAAAAAATGTCCGGGTATTTCCCAGCGGTGTTTAGTTTCAATTAACTTTGATTGAGAAATCATCGAAAACAAGTAGAAAATTAAATTCAGTCTTTAAAATTATAAAAAGCGATTAAACAACAGATTAATCTGATAAAATAGTACATTTTCAATCGGTGTCTTACATGTGTGCGTTTTCAGCATGTGTATGCCATTTCCCCCTCCTTTAAATAGGTTCAATAACCAGTTTCAGGTTTAATCAATCGGTTTCGTGTGGGTAAAAAGTATGGCGACATAAGCACTTTAAAAGAAATGTGGTTGTTATTATCATTAAAATAAAAATTGTTTTGACCTTTCAACCCAAAATAATGTAGTTCGATTCAGACTGCGGCCGATTATTTTTCTTTTATTTTTCTTAATTATATTTTATCTTCTTTACGACATATCTAAAAATTCGGCGTAGAAGAAAACGCTTATGTAACTTACACACACTGACACGTAATCTCACCGAAGAATGTAGAAAATAAAAGAATTAAATACGGTGATTAATTTGAGGCTACAAAAACTGAAAATAATGACAGTATTCTGTAGCTGACTGTGATAATAGAAGAAATAAGAGAGAAAAGGTTCTAAATAAACGCACAGTAAAATCAGTGAGTAAAGGAAAGAAGAAATAGCAAAAGCGCTGTTGGAGAGTCGATTAAAAATGGCGGGGCGTAGACTTTTAAATAAAACATATTTTTTCACTCGCATAAAACATTTCAAAATAAATAATTCAGTACATACTTTGATTAAAACTTATATTTAAGGTGCAGCATTATGGCCGTGAAGTGGATAACAACTAAGATACGATATAATATGCTCTAAATACGAATGATAACATTAAAGACTGATACATCATGAGTTCAAATAAGAGTCAGTTTTGATTCAGGTACAACATTTCTCCTTACACGTATTATAATGAACTACCCGTCCCAGGACGGAATCAAATTAACTCCTGGAACAGAAAAGTAGTGCACCACTTTCTCTCTTCTCTTACAAAGATTAAAATGAAAATATAATGATAGTAAACCTTATGTCTACAATCCTTATTCCACTTTTGATTAAAATCAATTACATGATTTTTATTTTAGAAACTGTCTAAAATGTAAGGTTTGAGTTCATGGGTCTTTAGAAGGAATTGAAATTCAAGGAATATTGCTTAATTGGTGTCTAATGACTATAGTCAAATTCAATACGATTTGTATTTCAAATGAGAGGTTGTGTCCATATTATTCCTTCTTAAATCCCTTTAAAATATTCCAAATAAACAGAAATCTGAGGAATCTAATACCTATTGCTAAAGTTTCACAAAAATCTGAGTTGCATAAAAATACATTAAACTAAATACCGCCCCCATTACAACCCCTTACGCCTAGCAGCTGTGTTTGAAAATTCATAATGATCGGTTAATTAACTTAGGATTGAATACTGTACATACAAATATATAAACACATACATATACCTAACTTTATCTAAATAGATAAAAACTATGTACGAATACTTTCTAAATGATCTAAAACTTATATTTTCTTTCTAAGCCAACTATGGAATCGGCGATGACGAATTTAAATTCTCGCGAATCTTATAGTGTTGAATAAAGCACTAATGACGCCGGGAATTATTCGACTTACAAGTGCACAGGAAAAATAACATTTGCTACACGATTAAAAGTCTGGAATCATCAGATTGTCTTGTAAAGATATATTCATCAGAAATCATTTATATTCTCTTAAATCGGTGAGATATATATTTTGATATGTTCTTATGTATAGTATCGATTATCTTTCAAACATTCTCATTGATAGAATTCTTTCTTAATGAGAGAACGTTTTTAGTGTTCTGTTGCAGAGCCACTCTGTTTCGTGGTGCGCGTTCTTAAACGGAGACACTCTTCCGCTAATCATCCGAATAAAAATGCAATTGAGCGAAGGCTAACGTCCCAGGAGTCTCCACTATCACTGTAGTAAAAGTTAATCTGTACGCAAATAAAAAATATTTAATCACTAAAGTACTCCCTCCGTCAAAACTCACGGAAAAATTATTATTATTCGCCAGTGTTCGCACTCTCGTTTTATTTAGATATATTACGAAAATATTCATATAAAATCAGAATTACTTTACTAATTTTATTCAGTCATTATAATAACTGATGAGAAAATAAAACACTCACCGTTGATTTTTTATTATGGAGTGGATTTCTTTCGAATTCATTTCAGGTGCCGAAATAAGCCCGTGTTGCTTGTCCGACTTTGCGTTTGATTTCCTGCTTCCCACATCAATCACCACCTCCACCACTTGAAATGATTTTGGCTAGAAAAAAGCACGTGTTTTACTCGCTTACTTTTGCGTGACAGGATGGAAGAACATGTATAACATTTATATAAAAATAAATACACATTGGTCTCTATTATAGGGTGTATGATTTTTTAATCTCTGCGTCTCGAACGATAAGGCTGATTCAGTTGCGGTATCTTACCAAATATATGGTGGATAATGTATCGATACAAGTAACATTCCAAATCAATTATCTCCTTCCCTTAAAATTGAAAATGGTAATCCATCTAGTCAGTTCCTGTTACGTCATCAGCCTAAGAATTATATGAATGGTTGAGTTACCTATACGCATCAAGAGGCTTTTAAATTACCATTCAACTTGTAGATTTGTTTAATAAAGGTATTAAGTTTCATAATTTGTCCATTTGTCTTCTTTGTTCTGCTACTAAATCAATCACGGCGTTGAAGATGTATAGTTATGATCGATTCTTATTGTTTCGAATTTGGAAGGGAAACTAACTGTATTCAGAGATCTTCTGATTATGTCATTCATTGCAGAATGTCTTGCTAATCAATCTTGATATTTCATATCCTGAACAATCGACTTTAATTTCTGCATTAATCTTATCTATCTATCAATAAAATATATTTTGCGATTTCATTTCTTTTTTTCTTCTTTTTTATGCATTAATCTGATGTGTAAACCAGGATCAAATAGCTTTTGGTTGATGTGCAATTTAGTTTAATTACCAAAGACACAAGTCGATAAATAAAAGCTGTGTATTTAACGGTTGAAGCAATATAAAGTAATCAATAGATTTCTACAATCCTCGTAACTTTCACGTGGTTCAACGTGAAAGTTGTCAAGATTCATAGTGAAGGTGATGCGATGGAAATGACAGGATTCGAACTTGGAACCCACAAGTTGTTGGTATCCACTTAACTACGCAACCTCCCCAGAATGTTGATAAGCGACAAGCATTCATTAAATATAACGCATTTAAGTGTATATATACATATACATAGATATATATATATATATATATATATATATATATATATATATATATACAAATATATATATATATATACCAATATATATATATATATATATATACCAATATATATGTATATATATATACATATATATACTAATATATATATATATATATATATATATATCTATATATACAAATACATATGTATAGACAATTGTATATATAGTCTAAAGAAGCTTTGAGTCAATTTAACTAAAGAATGAAAATGCAGCTTACATTCCCAGGAGTATTGACTAAATGAAAAATATCACAGACTTAGCACTTGCACAAGCCATATATATATATATATATATATATATATATATATATATATATATATATATATATATATACATATATATATATATATATACACATATATATATACAAATATATATATAAACAAATATATATATATAAACGAATATATATATATATATAAATATATATATATACAAATATATATATACAAATATATATATACAAATATATATATACAAATATATCTATACAAATATATCTATACAAATATATGTATACAAATATATATATATACAAATATATATATATATATATACAAATATATGTATACAAATATATATATATATATATATATACAAATATATGTATACAAATATATATATACATATATATATATATATATATATACAAATATATATATACAAATATATATATATATACAAATATATATATACAAATATATATATACAAATATATATACAAATATATATACATATATGTATGTACAAGTGTATATGTATATACGAATATATATAGATATATATATATAGAAATATATATAGAGAAATATATATATGCAAATATATATATATATATATTTATATATATATATATATATATATATATATATATATATATATATATATATATATATGTATATATATATATAAAGAGAGAGAGAGAGAGAGAGAGAGAGAGAGAGAAAATATATTTATATTGATGATCATCGTCGGTTCCATTTTTCAAACTGTCGTCATTCCGTGAGTCGCTAAGGATTTATAATCAGTTGTAAGGTCCTTGTCTAAACAGTAAAAGTCTACCCTTGTCGATGAAAACATGCTACGTATCTGTAATGTATAGTTTTTAAATAAATAGTTAATATTTTATCTCTCGCATTCTTACGGTCAAGCACTTTAGTGATTTCTTTTCAACATACCCGGACGCACTAATATATATATATATATATATATATATATATATATATATATATATATATATATATATATATATAATATGAAAGTATATTTGTATTATTTAACCAATTAGCTAGCTATCTAGTTGACAACGACATGTCTTATTTACTAATTAGTCACCACTTATCAAGGCCAAAGCCACTCGCGGATAAAAGTTAATAATATAGAATGATTGTCAATTGAAAGATGAAGAATATTATGGGAGTAGTTAAATGTTTCTTATTAGAACAGTTTATGACAAGTATTTGTTGACATTGGATTTGAAGACGACCATGTTATAATCTGGAGGGAAGCAGTCCCGCCGAAACAGGTTGCACAGGCGAAAGCAGTTTTAAAGAAGTTCTGTGCATTTAAATCCTGTATAATCCAAGGCACATAGAGGAAGTACGGAAAATTATATTTCGCTGTGTTAGAAATACAATGTCTTCATCTTCTTTCTAACCATCATTTGATATAGCTTAATGTTGAACAGCTATCTATATACTTTGCTGGCTTATATACAGGAGTTGAACAAAATAATCGAAGCACCTTAAGCCCCTCCCATGAAATCTAGCCTTGTCAAGCTCTTGGCGAACAGTTTTTTGTTGAAACGGGATTATCCAGATGATTGTTAAGCTCTGCTGTTATTTTAGGATCCATGGTTTTGCGCTCTTCTATTACACCCCTTACAAGGTCTCTACGATCTCTTTAGACAGCTTCGATTTTCTTCTAGAATTGTGTTTAAATGATGTCTCCCTTTCTTTTTCATAGGCTGTCATCACATTTCAGACAGTTTTTTCTCCGTTACAGTAGCAGCTGCCATACTGACACCAACAATCTGCCCTCTTTGGAAACCTAATAGATCTGTCATTTCAATGTTTCTCACTAACCAGTACGACCTGAAATAAAAAATAATTGTAATCAATTAATTCAGGACAATAATAACCATAAAAAAAATAAAACCAACTTTTTTAATTATTATTTTTAAGGTGTTTCCATTATTTTGTCCAACTCCTGTATCTGTAGAAATACAGGGTGGGCCAAAATAAGGATCCTATCTTTAAATTTGAATAACTTGAATTTGAATAACTTCCACAAAATAAAAGTTAAACTCACCAAACTTTATGTGTGTGTAGACTGACCCTTCCGAGATTTTTTGAAATAAACAAAACAAATTTTAGCCGAAAAACACTTCTTAAAACTTACAAAAACTAAAGTATTGTTTTTTACACTGTTTTGAGTTTTTTAAGCAAAAATAATGTTTTCTAAATGAGGGTACGTTCCTTAGGGCTAATACGGCTCATGCTTGCTTCGGAAGGGGTCCTTTACTTATTCTATAAAAAAAAAAAAAATCAATAAATAAAAAAGTTATGAATTTTTAAAAATAGGACCCTTATTTTTGCCCACCCTGTATAAGTTTAAACATTCAAAATAAATAGAACGATTCAAATAGGTTCGTATATAATTTGTACACTTTTCCCAACATCTAATATCATAACGTCTGTTGCAAACACTTACGCTCGTGTATATATATAAAATGTTTTAAATAACAATGAACAACGACTGAATACGGTTTTATATAAACGTTAGTTTTCTTATTGTGATCGAAGGTGTTGATATACGCAAAATCTTTCTCTTTGCGCATTTGTAAATATAATAGCTGGAATGATCGTCCTAGGAGGGGGGGTCTTATCATAATGAGACACACACTGAACAATGAATAAATGATAACCCGACAAAAATGCTGACCCTTGAATCGTTGATTATATTCATAATCCTTTCTGCTATATAATTATATTTCGTGTAAATAAACTTCAGTCTATGCCTAAGTTTTCCACCAAGTTTCAGCCATGGATGTCCAACAGTCTTTATTTTATCGGCGTTCAATAATATGGTGGCACTTTGGTGATCGTCTAATCAGTAAGAAGTGTGACCTTAATCCCCAATATGTTAGTCTGTGGGGTTATCGCAAAGATAATGTCGATCAAACCAATGTTCAGACTATTCATAAACTGAAGAGATTTATTACGATCCAAATCAGGGCAGTGACAAAAGAGGGTTGTGTTAGAGTTATTGATAATTTTGTATATTGAATACAGTTGTGTTTATTATTGAACGGCGATAAAACAAAGACTGTTGGGCAGTCGTTATTTAAAAGTGGTGGACAACTCAGAAATAAAGTTAAATTTATTTGTACCAAATATGGTTGGAGACAGAAAAGATTGTGAGTTTTATTAACGATTCCATTTTTAGCATCTTCAGATATATTTGAATAATTAAAATCGACTATAGATGAGGATTACCCGACGACTCCATTCTAATTCGCTACTACACCGAGGTAGACGGGGCGCCATTCCTTCCTAGGATTACTCTAATTACCCTTGATCGTAACCTTATAAGTCTGAGTGTCTAGCATGGACGCTTCAAGCGCCATTCTTTTAGTCTTCGGTATGACCTGACTGAGGATTGTAACCATTATGCCAAATGGGCGGGAAAATATTTGAATGAAATAGTGTAATAAAAGAAGATCTTTAGACGTTGAAGAATGGGGAGGAAAGTGGAAATGGGCCGAAAGAAAAAGTGGAGAGATTTATTGTTAGTATTCGAAAGGGTAGAGGCACATATAAAGATGAGAGAAAAGTAATATTTGTATAAAGCCCTAAGAGCATTCGAGGAAATCAAAAGAATATTGCTATCGTAAATGTGTATGGAAATCACGATTATACAACTGACATTTTAAATTCAGAAACATTTTGATTTTGATGTTGAGATTAAGGAGTTAAATTTGCTCAAATTTCAAGAGTCGATATGATATTCTCCTTGTTACTTATACTATAAATCTCATTGGAAAATGAAGTGTAGCTCAAGCTGATGCACCTCGAAAGTCTTCTCTAACATGTGCAAGATGTAAATCAATCATTCAGGTCTAGAATTCTTTTCAGATTCTCGTCACCCGTTCTTTCCGATCAACTCTGTCAGACAACTCTTTCAGCAGATCCTCTATATGGATTTCAGAGTTTTCTATGAGTTGGTTTATGTATGTGTAATGAGGTCTTCCAGTCTATCTTTTGCCGCGTAATAAATTCCATAGGAGATTGTCGTGTTCTGATTTGCTTTTCCAATAGTGGCCAGCAAGCCGAAGCTTTTTCTCTATTAGCGAGACAAATAAGATGGTGGTGCCCATATAGACGTTTCTTGGCTAAGGGTTTCCTCGAGATGATGTCAATTTAACTCTTAACATCGCTTTCTATGTTCCATCAAGTGATGCTTCTTGTAAGATGAAAGGTCAACAAACACTACAATACAAATAAAAACATACTGCCATGGCAGACTATTTGTGAAAATAGAGTTAATAAAATTAAATCTATTACTGTAGAATGGTTTTAATTACATAAAGTTAAACCTCCATTACATTGTTTTAATGATCAAAATCTGGTCACATGTTTAGGATATATTTTATTGTAAACTTCCAATCTAATTAAAAGAGTGCAATGTGCCCCATTAAGAAAAAAAGGTGCAGGAAAAATATACCTAACACCTTAAAACAATCTGAAGAATGAAAGGATAATTGCTACCGAATTTTATATTCGTACGTCTAATAACTTAAATATAGTTAGTGACAGACAGACACATCGTTTTCGTATCTAACATATGAATTTAAGGCAGGTTTTCAAACTAAGGCCCAAATTGCAATCCGCCTGACATATCAATATTTGCTAGTTTTTCGAGTCTTTCTTTTCATTCCGCTAGGTTATTTGCAAGATATATTTTATTTCGGTTAGTTTTTTTTTTCTGAAAATCCTCGTGTGGATATATTGAATATTTTGGGGAATATTTAGAACTGCTCTCACACTGAATTATAAGACATCCCACAAAATAACTATTTGAAATATACTAAATTACGAAATTAAATTCACCATAAGTGATGTATTCTTCCAACACTCTTACACTACACGTTAACCTTATTTGAAAGAGGTTTAGGATCAACTAGAAGTCTCCCGGGCAATGCGGGATAGGAACAGCTAGTTTTAGATATAGAGATGATTTACTGTCTCGTCGTTGTTTCCATAAATGTGACATCTGCCATTACAGCGCGTCTTTTGACATGTAGATTTGATATTGTTCGTTCAAAGACATTCGTTTCTTGCGATCGATATCCATTTTCCATTTGTAAAAGTCATCTGTAAAAATATGCAAAGTCAATATCGCCGGTACCGCCTCCTTTTGCTTTTATAGTAGATGCAAGTGAAATGTATTTTCTTTTTTAGTACATTTTCATTCTGCTACATCATTTCTCATCTCAACTGTCGACCTTTGTATTTTATGATTCATGTAATCGTGTCCGCTGTATTCGCTATGGATACTTGACGTAAATGTTTATTCTTTAACTTAATTCAACCATGGCAAGGCAACCCCGCGTTGCCTGCATATTATATAATGAAATATAATTTTAAAAACGCGATTAACATTAAACACTATTAGTCATAATATGTTTGCATTTCATTTAAATACATATATTTCCCGGTAGATCACATTAAATTAACGGAATGTTTTTTCCAGAGACCAAGTCTAAACACAGATCATAAGAAAATTAAAAATGATCAATTATATAATTGATCATTTTTAATTTTCTTATGATCTGTGTTTTCGTAGCGTTTAACATAATGGTTAGATTGTTCGATGATGGGAAAGGAGATCCGAATTCAAAAATGATACATGATGATTTCTTGATAAGGACTAAAAATATATGGTGAGTATCGAGGGTTAACTGGGCAATCAAGAGAAAGTAGATATCTCGGTGTAGTAGACAACGATAAGGGACTCGATTCATTTTGTTATTTAATTATGGAAGTCAGGTTAAGGTAAGAAAAAATAATTCAATTTGAAAGATAATTATTAATTGTAACATTTTTCATCTTTCGTCTACCTTCACATTTCAAACATTAAATGAATGTCGCCTAATTATAGTGCTTAATTTTTTGAGAACATGATGTATGATATTCGCTCAATTGAAGATCACAGATACATTTTTAACAAAGCTTTTATACAGAGATTATCTCTCTCATATATATATATATATATATATATATATATAGAGAGAGAGAGAGAGAGAGAGAGAGAGAAACAGAGAGAGAGACAGAGTAAGAAAGAGAGAAGGAGAGTGAAAGAGAAAGAGAGAGAGAAGGATGTTGTAGTTTGCCTGAAGCATTGTGTAAGAAGTTTAATTTTGGAGTCGGTGACAATCCAGTTTGGTAAGGTATTTTATTAGTTAGATCATTTTAAGTTATTTATTTAATTTTCACGAGAACAGTAAACACACCGAAAATAAATTCTTTCAAATAAAAATAAAAAAGGGCGTATAGTTAAAAATAATTATAAGATTTAAAATAAATAAATATGGGTAAATTTGCAGATTAACACTCTCCGTTAATACCCCCCCCCCCGAAAAAAATGACATTTTGCTTTTTAGGCGATTACGTTTTAACACTATAGAAAACGGAAACAAAGAAAAACAAATATTTTAGAATTTAGAGTAGGGATCAGTTTTATATATATTTAACGTAAAATGTTTCACAACAAATCTATATCAAAGTATATAGTTGTCTATATTTATATGTCTAAACATAAAACTGAGTCCGAATTGTTAAATATTAATCTCATTTTCTGTGTGTATTAACGATATATTTTACTTTATTTTATGTTTACTTGTACAGCAAAGACTTTTTATTATGTTTTAATTGTTAATTTAGTATTTTTGTATAATATTTTTGTATATGTTTTACTTTACCTACACTGGATTGTAAACCGTTTGTGAACATACGCTTTTGTATAATTATTTCTTAGAAAGGGTATTTTCTTAAAATATATTTTTTTTCAATTTTAATTTAATTAGGTTAGAATTAATGAACTTATGATTTTTTTCTTTATAAATGTCTTACCATTACTTTTTTATATTTTATTTCTTTTTTCATTTTATTTTTATATACATTATTATTATTATTATTATTATTATTGTTGTTGTTGTTGTTGTTGTTGTTGTTGTTGTTGTTGTTGTTGTTGTTATTATTATTATTATTATTGTTATTATTATTATTATTATTATTGTTATTATTATTGTTATTATTGTTATTATTGTTATTATTATTATTATTATTATTATTATTATTATTATTATTTTTTTTTTTTTTTTTTTTTTTTTTTTTTTTTTTTTGTTGTTCATGTAAATGTATTACTTTATATCTATACTGAATCTTGTACGGTGGCTAAGTGATTAACGATGTGGACTGAAGACCTGGGTTCGAATCCAGTTCATTCCACAGAAACACTTTCATCAAAACTCCATACCTGACTTGTGTCTAATTTCCCGTAGAGAAGGTAAAACAAATACTTAATCTTACTCCTACTCAGTGTAATTGTTAAACTGAAAATTATAGGACTGTTTTGTCATTTAAAAATGTCTATTTATGTTTGTTTTGAGATAATATTATCTGAAATTGTACTATTAAAAGAAGACGTCTCCAATTTAATTAAGGGGGAATTTATCTATTAATTATAATTTGACTATAAATACTCATATATTTTCATATGTTTCTTTTCATTTTTTTACTTGTAAAATAGCTATATTTAACTTGGAACTTGGTGTCTATAATCTGTACTGCTGAAGAGAATTGATGTCAATTAAATGAATATCGTCTCAGAAACGATCTAATACGTAACTGTTGTTTATGTTGAATTCATGGAACGTATGTAAATGAATATGTTGTAATTTGTTTTAACTCGGACTAAATTATATTTGTATATTCACTAGTATTCTTAGGTAAGGTCTGATTCTTTATATCCCCACTCCAACTATGGGTTAAATACTAAGGTAGACTAGCCTGTCAACCGTAAGTTGTGCTACTATTGCAGGAGAAACCCACTCCTCAATAACACCAGTCTTTCTCTGCTTATCCCGGTTTCAGAGAAAGTGAGACTGTTAATTACGCAACCCTTGAAACTCCCACTTGCAGACACGCTTACAGTTCGTATCCATTGTCTCTCTCGACAGAATAGCGATTATATGACCTGGTTAGAAGTTATAAAAACAAAAATAACCATAGTGTAAGGTCTTTAAAAGATGATGGTTTATTACAAAGTATATATTGTACAAAACAATAGCACTACCGGTAATTCAATAGGATTAACCTAATACACTCGAATATCGTCGAATACATCCTCCATACATACTACTGTTCGTAGTATATATATATATATATATATATATATATATATATATATATAATATAATATACTACAGCCAAGTACACTTATCAGCCTTGAGTCAACACTTTCCCCTGAAGCTGAAAATATCTCTTGAATTTTCTGCTTCTAATATTTCTTTCTTTAAGGGTCCGAGCTGAAGCGCTCCACTGGTTTTCTTTCAGGTATGCTCTTTCCTTTATTCCGAACTGATGGAATTGGGTTCTTTTCCAGTTTGAGGCGAAGACAAATTTTGTTCAGCTCGTAAGGCTGGTCCAGTAGATGTATACATAAGTTCATGTACACGATTAGGGTGTGGCATGTAAAACGCATCCTATAGCATCTCCATTGGGACTCTTCTATCGCTATTTTCATTATTTTCAGCATATCGTGGTCTAATTTGTTTAATGAATCTTTTACACACGGTTTTTGACTTTTGATGGTGTAGACCACTTGGCCAAACATTTTCTGAATTATATAATATCCATGCAATAACTTTTTCTTACTTGGACATTTTTTAAATATACTTTATCTCTTGGAGTATCTTATCATGTTTACATCTTTTTTAGCATCTTTTTTCTTCGGATAGGGTATCAATCTATCTAAAATCGATCTTATTTTCCTTGCGAACATAAGTTCCACAGGGGACAACTTCGAGTCGTTGTATTCATTAGAAGTAACCCTATAAATAGCTAAGAATCTCTGGATAGTTTTTTCTTCCCTGTCCATATATTTAGTTTTTGTAAGGCACGCTTAAACGTGTCAACAAATTTTTCGGCTTGACCTTTCGATCTAGGATGATATACTGGTGCAGTAATATGTTCAATGTCAAAGGAATTACAAAATCTTTAAATTTCTTTCCTTTAAACGCCGTACAATTGTCGCTGACCAGTGTTCGGGGGGCCCCCGAAACGACTGAAAATTTAATCTAATGCACTGATGGTGTTCCTAGATGTTGGATGCTTGCACTTGAATACGTCAGGCCATTTCGAGAAAGAATCCATGAAGATCAAGTTATAATATTCATTAGTCCGTTCAGCATAGTCTATATGTAGACGTGCCCACGACAAATCAATTTTTTAGTCAAGGATTTGTTTTGACCGGAGGCGCCCTTGCAGCCAATGGATAACCTAGGCATAGTTTTACAAAACTTTCTATTTCCTTGTCTATTCCTGGCCAGTATACGTAGAATTGCATAGGTGATTTCATCCGGAATATGCCAGGATGACCGGTATGAAATTCTTTCAGCATAACTTTACGTAGTTGCTACAATTCTATCTGCGTACATTAAAGTGTTGTCGCATATTGAGAAAGGTGAAATCTGGGTTTACTTTTTTCTTTTTTTCGTTCAATCTTGTCTGGTTCTTTATTTATAATATAAAATCATCTTTTTGGGGTTTTTCTTTAATTTGTTCCAATGTTACATGTAATTCTCTGATAGTGCTTAACAACAGACCTGAGATTTATTTTTCATCTTTTAGTGCTGCTATAACCGTCTCTTTTAAAATGTCTTCATTCTTGGGGATTAATCTTGAAAGTCCATCTGCATGCTTATGTTTTAGATGCGATGTATTTTATCCTAAAATAATAGTTAAGTAGGGTTACACCACATCGCTGTAAACGGTTAGCATTGTGGTTAAGAATGCCTTTTTATCCAAATATAGCTACTAACGGTTTCTGGGCTGTTTGAAGTATAAATGATCTACCATCCGATAAGCGATTGTATTTTTTAACTCCGAACACAAGCGATAACGCCTCTTTCTCGATCTGAATATAATTTTTCTCAGCCGGTAGAAGAGTCTTTGAAACGTGCGCGATCGGTTTAGTAGTACCATCTTCATATTTGTGTAGCAGTGCAGCACCCACTCCGTATTCACTAGCATCAGTCGCAAGGATGATTTCTTTCACAGGATCATAATGAGCTAAGGCAAGATCTGAGATTAGACTAGTTTTATTTTTTGGCAAGCCGTCTCGCAATCTTTTGACCATATCAATTGTTTGTCTCTCCTTAATAATTCGTTAAGCCCCCCTTAAATCGTACATTTGTGTAATGTAGATTGCATAATATTGGGCCAACCAAAGAAACGATTGTAGTTTGCAACTGTGTTGGGTGTAGGTACATTTCTAATTGCATCGGTGCTCTGTGGGTTCGGTTTACTGCCTTCACTGTCTATCACTTGTCCGAGGAATTTAATTCTTTTTATGAAGAATTGGGACTTCTCGGAACTTAATTTGAAACCGAATTCTTCTAGTCCTTTGAACATAGCTCTGGTGTGTTTTGTGTTCGTGAACGTTCTCACTTTTGACAAAAATATCGTCTGAAAAGCCGATAAAAAACTCAAGACCCGTCAACATCGTATCCATAATTTGCTGGAATAAAGCTGGGGCGACTTTTAAGTCGAAATGGAACCTATTTAGTTTGAAAATTACCTTATGTATGCACAAATATTTTGAGCATTCTTCGTTCACTTTAACCTGCAAGTATGCGTCAGATAGATCGATTTTTGCAAAACTCTTTCCTTCATTTAACTTTGAGAAAATGTCTTCTGGCGAAGGAAATGGATAATTATGATCCTTCAGGCAGTCGTTTAAGCTTGTTGAAAAATCGGCGAACACTTTTTTTTTTTACGTAGACGGTGGGCGACGCCCAGTTCGCATAGTCCTACCTTAGATATAACTCCCATTTTTTCTTATCTTTCCAGTTCCTTGTTAATTGTGTCTAAGGAGGAAAAGTGGGGCGTTTCTCTCCGGTTAAAAATTGGAGTGACATTTTCCTTAAGTTCAAACTTGAGTTCTATTTTTGTACATGAACCCAACCCCTCAGCAGAAAACTGGGAGATTCTTCTTTCAATTCATTCATGAGTTTTTTTATTTTAAATACATTTTCTTTTCTGCACTGTTTATTTCGTTGCAAAAAGAGTTTATTGAGAGTTCATTGAAGATTTTCCACAGAAATAAATATTGCACTTTAATTCTCCTTAAAGTTTAATTGTTTTTCCTGAAACCCCTCTGATAATTTTTTGGGTTTCAGATAATTTGGGTTTTCCAATTTTAATCCATGTTTGTTCGTCAATAATACTTATATCTGAGCCAGAATCCAGTAAAAAGTGATTGTACGACCATTTATACGTACATCTATGTATTTTCGATTTTCACTGTTCTGGATTTCTTTTTTTAATAACACGACGTTTACTTTGTCAAAATTCTTTTTTCTTATTTTTGCGGCAAACAGACCATTAATGACCCTTAATTCAGCAATATTCACATAATTTGTTCTTATACCCACATATATCTTTGGTATGCTTAGTATTTCCGCATGTCTCACATTTTCTTGTCTTTTTGAATTTGGGAGTTTTTTAGTCTTTTATACGTTGTACTTGTGCAACACTTTTTCCTCAATTTGGGTATTATCCCTTTTAACATTAATAAGCCGATGACATTTTTCTGTCACTCTTTATAACGTGATTTTCTTGTCTTGCTCCACCATTCAAGATTCAAGACTTTATTTCTTTGTACTTAGGAGATGTTAGTTTTAGAACAAAGATTAGGCATTTGGACAAGTCTTTGGAGATTTCATCTATCTTGAATTACTCAACCAAAGAGTTTAGTGTGCCTGCGTATGCCAAAAAAATCCTTGTTATCTGTTTTTACCATGTTTAGACATTTGTAACGCGCGTGGAACTATTTTTTCGTCGAATATCTTCGACAGTATATTTATAGTTTCATCGAATGAAACTTCCTCAGGTTTTCTGGGAAATATCAAGTTCGTATAATTAGTATTCTTATTTGTGCCCAGTGTATGTAATAACAGGGTTACCTGTTCTTCATCCGACCAACCTACGCACATTTTTAGTAAATATCGTTTCCAATCGTCTGAAATATGATGGAAATGTAACGCCCGAATCAGGTTCGTATTCAAATTCAGATAAAGAATTTGCAATTCCTTCGGCAGAATAAAATACTTTTTTCTTTCACCAATGGTCGGTTTCAGAATTATTTCGAAACTTTTCTGCTGTTGCAACTCTTGATGTTCATTTTAGTCATTTCGACTAATTATTCGATATTGAAAATATTAAGGAGAACTCGACACGCAAAACATTTTTTTTTCTTTTTTAGAAAAAGTAGTAATAGCAGTGAATATACTATTATTAGTTACTAAAACGTATTCTATTGAACTTTTATCCTGTATAGGTCGTAATGTTAATGGTTCAAGTTCGAATTTGAGTCACGGTCCATCATACATTTTTTTTTAAATCGTTCAATAAAAGTATTCTTACATTATTTTAAAAGGTTTTCCTCTTTGACACGCCTTTTTAAGATGTCTTTTAGTTGTACTGGGAAAAAATAAATCCACAGTAATCCTTGTTCGTTAGCGCATATGTACGTCCAACGATAAAAACTGTTTATTGATGCTTTTTAAAAACGTTTTTGTACCTTGTAAGGGTAAATCCTTCTTTGTAGTGTTAATTCGATACGCGAACCACATTTGCAGTTGATATCTTTAAATCAACGTCAATCGGATTATTTCGTCACAATGTCACTTGCATGTATTTACTGAATAAAACAATGCACGCGCATGACTGAATATATTCCAAAATTTGGTTTCGTTTCGAATCCTTGTTTGCCAGTTAATATAGTAGACTTTACCATATCTTTTATGGGTTTGTTTTCTAAATTCTCGCCGCCATATGATATGACTTGGTTAGAAGTAATAATAACAAAAATAACCAGAGTGTAAGGTCTTTAAAAGAGGATGCTTTATTACAACGTATATATTGTACAAAACAATAACACTACCGGTAATCCAATAGGATTAACTAAATACACTCGAATACCGTCAAATGCAGTCAATATTTATTCATAAATGAAAAAAACATTTACAAAATGCGGAACAAGGCCGAAAAGGTGGAGGTTCGGTATTCACTAACAAATTTAACTAATCTAACTTCATTCAGGACCATGATTCACCAAAATACCCCATTTATACTGTAAACCCTTCTGCAGTCACCAAATGAATTAACGCCATGAAAATATATATATTTCACATATATGCAACGTGGAATATGGTAATAAAAAAAATATTTACAATATATATATATATATATATATATATATATATAATATTTATAATGAAAAAAGTAAGTTAGTAAAAAAAACCTCCATTTGTAAACTGTGTCAGATGAGCAGATTTGTCAGTCGAAATCGAAAATCGAAAAAAATGGGTGATCCATGCCACCACTCTTTATTTACCAACCACTACCTTCGAAAATATCGAAGTGTGACCTGTATCTACGGCAAATCAAACGCTCTCTCACCTAGTTGGGGACGGGATTGGGTAGTTATCAACTAAAATGAAGGCAAAAAAGGGAGGGGCGAAGAACAAATATAAAAGGGGCCATAATGAAAACGCACTAAGTTATGAACGAAAATTAACAGTAAACCTGTCTTCTAGTTAACTTAAAACAGGTCATAAGCGACGTTCGTTTTTGTAACCCAATATTCTGTACGTAAGGTACGTCTAAATACCACTATTAGAT
>OY744518.1:101145014-101185014 GCA_963556195.1 Sepiola atlantica
CGACTCCTAGTGACCTTACATAAAGATCCGTAGTAGCAGAACCAACATGCCTAACAAGCAGACTTAGTAACTTGATTGACATATTACTACAGCCATTCACCGATCAAGTCAAGAGCTACATAAGAGACGACATACACTTCCTGATCTCCTTACCACAAACAGTAAACACCGAGACAAAATTAGTTACATTTGACGTTAGCAGCTTATATAGCAACATATCCCATGACTTTGGTAAACAGGCAATATCATACTGGATTGACAAACATCCACACATATTACGCCCAAGATTCTCTAAACAATTCATTATCGACATCATAGACATCATTCCCGACAATAACCCATTTGAATTCAATAACAAAAACTACATCCAGCAATGGCACCAACATATGCTACCCTAACACTAGCCTACTAGGAGAAATCCTATATAAAAAGATAGAACACATATATGGAAAAATATTCAAACTATTTTCATAGAATCTTGGAAAAAATACCTAGATGATTGCTTTATTCTTTGGGAACCCACATGTGGGACATCAATAAATTGTACAATATACTACAAATCCTACACCCCAAAATTAAATTGACCCTAGAACATAGTCACACAGAACTACACTTCCTAGATATACTAGTTAAAATTAAAAACAATAATATTATCACAGACATCTATCACAAACCCACAGACACCCAACAATATCTCTATTTTAAGAGCCATCACCACAAAAGCTGCCTAAAATCTATACCCTATTCCCTCGCACGTAGAATCTGTAATATAGTCAGTGGCAAACACCTCCGGATTGTCCGACTGGCGGAACTACGGAAAAACATTAAGAAGAAGAGGATATCCCTTACAAATAATACACAAAGGTATAGAACTAGCAGAAAACATACCATTAGAACAATTACGAATAAAACAACGAAACAAAGAACATATGTTAGCATACGTCTCCTCACAAAACAAAAACAATCAAAAACTGTTCACAGAAATAACAAGAAACCTAACCCTTCTCAACCAAAAAGACAAACTAAGCAACATATTAAAAACAACGAAAATAATAAAAAGCAAACACCAAGCAAAAAACATTAAAAAAATGTAAACCTCATCTAAACTCAACCAACACATAACATAAACCGTCACAAAATGCAACAATAAAAGATGTGGGGCTTGTGACATAATAATAGAAGGGAACTCATACACATACAAAAACCCAACACAAGCATTAACAATGAAAAGATTTTAACTGCACCTCATAAAATATTATCTATGTACTAAAGTGCATAAATGCAACGATACTTATATAGGCGCCACCAAAACACTTAATAATAGAGTTGCTTTCCATAAAAGCAACATAAAAATCCAAGAAAATAGAAAATTGTGTGTCTCTCAACATGTGCACTCATGCAGCAAAGGCAAATTCAAAATAATAGCCATCTTCCAACCCCAAAACTACCCACATCTTCTAACGCAAGAAAAAACTTTATATCTAAATTCAACTAAGCATTAAACAAATCATAAAACAAATAAGACAACATGCAGGCCACACGCATCTACATACATTTAAGAACGAAGGTGCGTACATGTATAGACAGGAACCCATATGCATGCACACGCATGTACATGTGCGCATCCACATAGATAGAACAGATAGGTGGCATGCGTGTGTGTGTGTGTGTATGTACATGCATACATGCAAACACTGATGTGGGCGCGTGTGTGTGTCTGTTTATCAATCTATCTGCCCATCCATCATTTATCTATTTATCCATCTATCTATCCATCTATCTACCCATCTAACTATCCATCTATCCATCTATATATCCATATATCTACCCATGTGTCTATCTATCTATCTACCTATCTACTTACCTACTTATCGATCTATCTATATATCTATATACTTATCGATCTATCTATCCACTCTTCTACCTATCTATCTATTTATCTATCTATACACCTATCAATCCTATTCTATCTATCTATCCATGTATCTATCTATCCATTCATATATCTACCCATTTGTCTATCTATCCATCCATTTTCTATCTATCTATCTGTCTATATACATATACATATATATACATACTTATCGATCTATATATCTAGTCTTCTACCTATCTATCTCTCTGTCTATTTACTTATCTGTATATCTATCGATCCATACACCTATCAATTCTATTTCATCTATCCATCTATCTATCTATCTATCTATCTATCTACCTACTTATCTACGTATATATCTATCTATCCCTCTATTTGTGTCCAATTAAATTCTACATATATACAGGACTGTTACCCCTGACCTTTATTTCCGCTCTCTCTCTCTATTTTTTTTCTCTTTTTTAATTGTCTAATCTTTCTGTTTTTGTAAGGGATGGGGCATCCTACCGGATGCCAGACATTCACCGGCTATTTCAGACACTCCAGACTAGAGATCGTTTTAAGATTCTAACCGTCCTTTTAAATGCAATTGTTTTATTTCTCTTGCACTCGGTTCACCGGGTATACCCGCTAGATAGCTTTTGAAATTATTTTTCATTAGTCCTGTTGCTCCTATAATTACTTGGATGATGAAGATTTTCCTAAGATTCCAGTTTCTTTTCATGTCGTACATAAGACCTTGGTATTTCGTAATCTTTTCAACTTTCAGCTCTGTTTGATCCTGCATCATTAGGGACACTGACTTCAACTAGGGTTGATATTCTCCCTTTTGTCCCATATCACGATGTCAGCTTTAACAGCTCCGTTTTCTAGATATGTAGCTGTAAGGATTGCATAGTCATAGTGGATAGTGTATAACTTATTTCCAACTGTTCTTTCTGGTATATGCTCCCAGGACTTTCTGCTACACTGGATATTGAACTTTTTAAATATAGTCCAGTGAAAGTATTTACACACTCCGTTGTGTCGCATTGTATAGTATCCATCCCACAGGAGAACCTTACAACTGGATGTCAGGTGGCTCACACTCTCCACTTCTGTATGGCAGAACCTGCACTTGTTATTGTTGCTGAGACTACTCATTTTCTTAAAGGCATTGGTCATCAAGCCTTGATCTTGAACAGCCATTATCACTCTCTACTGATTATAGTGAAGAGATCCTCTTTTCAGCCAGTCTACAGATCCTTCCTTATCTATATATTCCTGGGATAATTCACCTAGGAAATACTTAGCACGTTGTTGGTTTGCCTATTCTTCCAGTTTTCTGGAATGTAAGGTCTTGGTGTATTTCTGGCGGCTCTTGCAGGCTATTTCCGTAGCAGGATTGTTTTCTGTTTCTTCCTCATTTGTAAGACAGTCCTGTCCAAAATGTTTGGCCAGTTTTGTGATAGCGGTTGTTCTTCCTCCTCTGGTTTCTCGATGTTGGCATACCATCATAAGGTTTGGGTTTTGGGAGCTCATCAGATATTGACCGGTGCTCACAATCGTGGCTCAATGTTCATGGTCAATTTTTGAGAGACCCAGATACAGCCTTGGTAGACACTGGTTCCTGTACATTACTCATTTTTCTCGTTTTAGTGTCTAATCTATCAATGTCCATTTGTGACCAATCAATAATTCCAAAGCTGTATGTTATCACTGGCATAGCTAATTGGTTAATGACAATTACTTTGTTTTTGTTTGTAAGCTGTGTTTTGCAAATTTTTCGAACACGGCGTATATATTCTCTGTCAATTTTTTTCTCTCATCTTGGCATTTTAAATTGAATCGTTTTCTTCTATGCCAAGGTATTTGTATTGTTCCTGTTCTTCAACGTCTGTGATGTCAGTCTCTTCATCAAGGTGTATGTTTTCCGTTTGGATCTTCTTCCCAGCTCTGAGGGAGCACTTGAAATATTTCCCCAGGCTGAACTTCATTCCAATATCTTTAAAGAACATATGTACAACCTGCAAGAGTCGGCTTAAATCAGCATCTGAACTAGCATACCGCTTGAGGTCATCCATGAAGAGCAGGTTGTTTACTTTTTTTTAGATCTTGTTTGCGGCCCTGGCTCATATTGTAGGCACTCCAGCTTTTGTTTAGTAATTTGCTTAGCGGATCAATTGCAAGGCAAAAGAGTAGAGGAGATAAGCTATCTCCTTGGAGGATTCCTCTTGGGATCTTGACGTTAGTGATTTTTATTGTTCTATTAGTGTGTCTTAATGCCATGGTTGTTTTCCACATATTTATTTGTACTGCCATGGTTTTCTTGATGACCGGATGGATCTTATATAGGGCAAGGCAGCGCAAGAGCCATGCGTGGGGTACACTATCGTATACCTTTTGTTAATCGATCCACGCCATGCTTAGATTTCTCTGCCTCTTTCCTACAGTCCTCAATTGGTCCTTGGTGTCTAAACACTTCCTCCTGCACCCTGCTTGTTGTCTGCAACCAGACCAGTGAAGAGTTTGTAGGTTGTAGTGAGGCAGCAGATCGGTCTGTATTTTGTAGGGTGGTGTGCCTCACTCGTTTTGGGTATGAGAGTTGTATCACTTTTTACTAGCCATGCCGGTGTGGCCTCTTCACCCTTCAACAGTCTGGTGAAGCAGCTACTATAATGGCTATGAAGCACTGTTAGTTTCTTCAGCCAGAAATTGGGTATATTGTCTATGGCAGTTATTTTGTGATTCTGAAATTGATCTATCTTTCGTTTTATCATTCCATACGTAATATCTGGCTCTGGAATTTTTGGTTTGCTTTTATACTTCGAGATATATCTAAGATCCACTTGGCCTCTTGGTTACATGGTCCCTCATTCTCAAACATAGACCTCTAGTAGTTTTCCGGCTCCTTCTCTTCCGATGGCTTTTCCACTGTTATATTCTCTCCAGCCAAATTTCGGTAGAATATTCTTGTATTCTTTTTAAACTATCTGTGCTCAACTTTCGCCGTGTGCGTGTTATCTTTTTATTGAATTATTTTGGCAAGTGCTGGGATTCTGCCTTCAAGTTCCCACGCAACGTTTTCAATTTCTTCTACATTTTTTGTATTTAAAACTGAGTCTGCATATGATGTTTCTCAGCCATCCTCGCACTGGAGGGGCAGCTAGGAATTGTTTAATTTGAGATACTTCCTTTCTGCAAAGGTAAAGGTGTTTCTGGAGTTGCAGTTACCACGGTGATGTTGTGGCTCGTGCTCTGGACTCCCATTGCTTTTTGAATTGAGAGGGTGTTTTCCTAACGATGTAAAGCCCTGCAGTGTATGTTACTTGATTCAGCTCCGTGATGGATATGTTGGATGGAACAAGTCTTTAGAGAGCGATGTTTACGTTTTTTTATTACTGCCTTGGTAGCTCTTGAAGCCTGGGTTTTTGGAAGAACATATAGGCTATATAACAATTACTTGGGAGTTTAAAAATAAAGTAGCTTAAACAAGATGGTGTTTAAAATTAGCGTGTGGAATCATTGACACCGGTGTCAATAGAATTCAGAAGAATATTAATTGGGTCTAAAATTAATAGGGTAGAATAATTAATGGGAACGCATTTCTAATTAAGAATGTTTTATAAATCTGATAATGTTTAAGAAAAAAATGTCTGTTCAATCTCATTTATTTCGACAAGATTTTATTAAATGATTTCTTAATATAGAATAACATTAATATTGAAACAGAAAAAATGGAGAAAAATAAAACTGCTAAAATGAGCGATAAACATCACTTCGATTATTTTAGAGAACAGGTGAAAAGAAATCAGGTCTTAAGCCAAAAGAGACACTCAACATAAGTGATTAATCTTTCTTTTTGTTTAGACGAATGGGTCAACGCTTATCAAGATCTGGGAGGGGGGGGGCAATTGTTGATAAAGATTAAACAGACGGTTGGTTTGACTTTGACTGCAACCACGCGAGGATTTGAAACAACCGTGGAATGGAAGAATTAATTATCCAAGAAGATGGCTCAGTAAGTACTTATTTACGCTAGACTTGACGACGACTATGTTGTAGTCGGCTGGGAAGCAGCTTCGTGGTATTTGTTCCACAAACAGGACACTGTATGAAAGAAACTTTGTTCATGAAAGTTGCGTTAGATTTTTGGTATGGGGAGAGAAAGTCTTCTGCTGTAGTTAAAGCCAGGAGAGTTCTTGATGTAAATGTTTTACATGGGGACGAGGGATTGTAGTTCAGTCGAGCACCTATTATAAGCATATCGATACAGTAAAGAGAAGCTGGCAACATATCTTCTGTACGAAACGGGCTGCATAGAAGAGATAATCCCCCACTAGATTACGAAGTCGGTTTTATACCCTGCCAAGGCAAGAAAGGGTGGTTCAAGCAGAACCTGACCAGATATGACAGCAGTATTCCATCTTAGGACGGATCTGGCTCTTGTACAGGCAGAGGCCTGCGTCAGGAGTTAGGTACTTTCTGCAACGATAGAATGATCAAATTATTTTTTCCAGCGACCTTAGCAACAGATTTACTGTAAGTCTTCCATTTAAGGTCTAGGGTAAGGGTCAGTCTTGGGAGCTTATCAAGGAAGGTGTTTCCTGAAGTAGATATTCATTTATTTCAACTGGGTAGAAATGAGGAACCGTGCGTTGGTGGTGAAAAGAGAGAAGCTTGGTTTTGGAGGCGTTAAAAGTAACAAGCGATTGTTTACTCTATTGTACCACGTGTTGAAAATCGGAAGAGAGAAAGTCAGAAAGAGCTTGGCCATCAGTGCTCTTCGAGTCGCTGCCATAGATTGGTGTATCGTCTGCGTTAATATTAACGAATGATCTCAGCATACGATTTGGATGATTATTTATCAATATCAAGAAGAGGTTAAGGCCACAAATAGATTCCTCAGGTACGCCGGCATTGATATTTTAGGCTTTGGACTTCTACTCCTCAACGATTATTTACATAGACCAATCAGAGAGAAAATAGTTGGTGGTTCTGGGAACATTTCCCGATATTCTATAGCTAGCAAGTTTGTAAAGCAGACCTTTGTGTCAAACCCAATTGAAGGCCATTGATATATCAAAAGCTATCGTCTTAGAAACAATGCCTTCGTCGATAAATTCACTGATCTTGTGCTATATTAGAATCAGCACGTCAGCTGTAGATCTTGCGGGACGAAATCGATATTGCCTGTCATTAAGTAGATTGTTTCTGTGTAGGTGGTTGACAACTTCTTGATTTATTACAGATTCGAGCAACTTATTTATGACGCAGAGACTGACTGGTCTATACTGAGATGCAGAGAACGGATTTCTCAAATTTTTAAATACTGGCCAAAGTAGCAAAGTCGTCCAGATTGGTGGAACGCATTTCTCCTTTGAACAACGATAGAACAGCTGTGGAAGAATAGGGTTTATTTCTGGTTAAAATTTCTTGAGTACTATGAATGTCGGAACTAGTTGTCTTGTTGGCATCAAGGTTCTTGATAAGTTAGGTAACGTCCTGGACAGTTATTCGAATGTTGCTTGGGTTTTTTTTCCGTCATTATAGTACAAACACTGGTAAAGCATAATTTCTCCCGTCATTTTTGACGGAGGGTGAACACAAGAATCATAATAATTATCCACAAAAATGGCGTATTGCCCCACACTAAGGTAGATACGCCGTAGGAAAAATTCACTGTTACCCGCATCTGAAGAACACTTGAAAAAATCGATTCAAGTGAACGAGTGTTGCTGCTGAAAAGCGATTTGTTTTATTTAAGTATTTTTACTTTAAAGAACAGAGATTAACAAACAAAACGCCAACAAAACCAAAACAACAGAAATGTCCGGATTTGACAGTCTCGAAAATAAAGTGTTGGCAAACAGGGGGATTCTGGAAAGTAATAAGACGTTGTTAATTACGAACATTCGGGCACGTTTATTGTCACTGGATAAGACGTTATAATTGCATCATTCGATATGCAACTGGTTTATCCAAACAGAATCACACTAACACACACACGCACACACGCACACACACACATATATATATATATATATATATATAATTTAAAAAATATTTATTAGAACATTATTTGATTGGCTATATATTTGAAATGTATGTTCTGGTCACAGGTATAGGGAAGCCGGACTTTAAGGCAAAGAAAAGACGTTGCCGTGATAAAGTCCGGCTTCCCTATAGCTGTGGTCGAAATATGTTTTGCAAATGTTAAGCCAAATAATGTTTGTATAAATAAAATTGTTTATACCTATTAAACAGCTCTATTTATTTTTCAACATTCTTATATAAACACAGTAAGATTTTCTAGATGTTCCCTATGGGTGTAAAGTTTACCTGGATTACTGTTTATATATATATATATATATATAAATATATATATATATATATATATATATATATATATATATATATATATATATATATATATATATATATACGTCTTACTTATCATCTATCTTACACCAGCGTCATTCAACGTCACATCACCTCACGCAACAAAACACTACAGCCGGCTACTATACGAACAATACTAACAGCTAACACTAATATCATACCTAAAAATGATTGCACAATTAAAGTAAAAATACTAAAAGCAATATATATTAAAAAGAAACAACTAGTATTTACAAAATAGCTTTTAATAACGTATTTCAAAATTAAAAATAATAAATTAATGAATATATAAAAAAAGCAAATAAATAAAGAATAAAATAATATGACTAAACAAAAGTAATGAATACACAAATACAAAAATAAGTAATAGACTCAACCACACATCCTTTTCTTTCTATTTATCGCTCCCTTTCTGACTACCGAAAACCTTCAAGAAAATTGTTTTAAATCAAAATTCAAGCCTCCTTAAAAATAAAAAAAATACTCGTGATGACGACTACAGAGGTCGAAAGCGCTCGAGTGATGGCCAAATCAAAAACACTCGAGTATATATTACACCGGCTACCACCGGAGACCAGAAAGCTTGCTCGACGCATCGAGAATATCACTAAAAACATTAACAAACGCCAAAATTACGTGTCATTTCACCACGCATGCTTAAATAATGACTTACTGCGTATATATATATATATATATATATATAATAAAATATGAAACTAAAAGTATAGTTTTAGTAGATATAACCTATAGTGAAGTGGTTTAAGCTCAATATACGAGATAGCGCAATTATAAAGATAGATGAAAGAAGAGGGATACACATTTTCGATTGTTCAATGCAAGGTATACTCGGTAATAAAATTATGTTTATTATTCTTTCCTTAAGCCAAGGCTTTTCTAAAGTCAAAATTTTATCACCGGGGAAATTACATAGATAGATAAGTTGGCAGTGAAAAAGCTAAAATTAAAAAATTTGAAAAAATATTAAGTAATGGAGAGTGAAAAAAAGTTCGTGTAAAAAAACATATGGGGTCTGTCCAGTTGGTAATTGTCCGTTGATGAGGTGTTTAAAGAAATGAGATTTACAGATGGAAAAGAAGGGTTTTCGTGAAGGCAGCATGGGACATCGTTCAAGAATGAAGTAACTCCAATAGTGAGATGTTGAGTTCAAATCGTAGGTAGAGCGCACTCAATCAGAATTAATTATGAGAATTCGGGCCATTTTTAAAATACTTCCGTGGTCCGAAGCAGGAATTGAAGTTGAAATGTGTACAGTTGACGTTGGCAGTGAAATATTTAAGCAATTCTAAAAAAGAGGAAATCCTTTAGTTGAAAATGAGGCCAAATGAGGAAGGGGGTTGGAAAGGGAATACAATAAAGCAAAAAGGAAAGAGGGTAAGAAGGTTATTAAATGAGCTATGGCTGATGCTGAAAAGGAAAGGGAGGTGGAGGGGTTCTTATGATAAAGTTTATTGCTGGTGGGCACTAAAGCCGGTGCGAGTAGGGGTGGGCCAGAGGTGAAATTTAGGTCATAGACTGTATATAGTATTTGAAAAAAAGGGGATCCGTAATTAAAACGGATTTTGGACGAAAGATAAAAATGATTTCGAAAGTTTAAAAGAGTTTCAGTTGAGAAGATTAGGGTTTAAGTGAATGGGAATCTGTAATTTAAATGTTAAATATGTGATAAATCGGACAAAAACTAGTGTAATTTTATTACCGAGTATACGAGACAGAAAAATACTCATCACAAGACCGATATAATTACTTTTCCAAACTGAGGAGTTTTGTATCACTTTTATATACCTTTACGAACATTAATACTAACAAATTATGATACTAAATCTTCTGTCTAAAATCCTTATTCCTATTATTATGAAAATACATTACATCATGTTGGTCCTAGAAAATGTCTAAACTCCAAGGATTAAGCATAACCGGTCTTAAGAAGAAAAAGTTAACTCAGGGAATCTTGTTTAATTGGTATCTAAGTAAGAACAACACAGTAAATTGTAAAAGTGCAGAAATAAAAGCAGTTTTTATCATGAAACCAATTAAGGAAACATTTTTTTTTAAATGAGTGATTGTTAAAATGCAAAATAGTCTCTTACTTGTGAGGGCTTCACTGAGATGGCGGCACTTGCAAGCGACCATGTGTTCGGTAATTCTTATACCGGTAAACTGTAATAGTTTCAAAACGTATAAGAAACATTATTCAGAACGACCGAACGAACAAACTCTAGCATTCTTTTATTCTGCGGAAGGGAGCGATTGCTATTTTTATTTGAAAGCTTGTATCGTATGTAGAATATATGAAGGTCGAAGTGAAATAATTTGGGTGATTTAACAGTGATTCCCTAATATTAAAAAAATACCCGGTGAATATTAGTGTGGTGCGAATAGATAAGTAGTAGTGGATGTAAAAGGTTGCAACATTCTTTTTGGGGGGAGGTTGTTTTGGGAGAGTATGATAATCCGGAGGAAAATGTAATAAATATGTAAAAAATAAAAAATAAATGCATAATTTAAGGAAACACGCATGAGAGCTTAAGCTAATTGGAGTGAGGAACAGATAACCATACGAAGCGTCGGGTTAAAAATCAATAATATCCAATGTGACAGAACAAAATACAACTTTACGTTATTATAGAGATAGACACATACCTAACTTAAAATCAATCCTATCAAAATGCCCATCTAAGTATGGGTAAAATTAATTTTCCGAACAGAACAGATTTGCACCATGTTTATGTTCCATTATAAATATTTAAATCAACATATAATTCTACTAAATCGTATATCTAGAATACTTATTCCAATTTTGATCAAAATCAGTATGTGATTTTGATTCTAGAAAATGTATATTCACGGAAGATTGCTTAATTTGTTACGCTATTGTTGTGGCAATGGTCATAAATCAAATCTAATACAAATCTGATACATATTGATTTTTAAATAAGAAGTTGTGCTCATAATGCCCTTTAAATCCCCCACAGAAAACTTAAAAGAAACTGAAATTTGAAGAATACTTATTAATTTATATCGAATACCCTGTAGGTATCTGAATTCACACATAGAGCTTCCACCCTGTGTATCCTCTTTTCAGAAAAGTAAAGTAAACTAAATATGTCCCACATGACGACCTTTGACCAGTTAATTTATTTAAGAGTGAATTATGTACAATATATGTTTCTTCAATTATTGATTTATTGATATCATTTCTGACGTTTCACTTCGTAAGATGATTAGACGAAAAGGCCTTTAAGAAATGGTATTACTTTTTCACATTAATATTTTTTCAACCCCCTTTTCATTAATAAATATGTTTCCTCTTAAGCTAATCCAATATTTATGTTGTAAAAAGGATCTGCACACACACACACACACACACACATATATATATATATATATATATATATATATATATATATATATATATATATATACATATATATGCCTAGATAGATAGATAGATAGATAGATAGATAGATAGATAGATAGATAGATAGATAGATTGATTGATAGATAGTTAAATCACCCAATGCAAAATTATAACAATTATCTACGAATAGCGTTAATAGAAATCATTATTGACTGTGCATGGAAATTAATTCTAAAATAATACACATCGAAAAGCGGGATGATTCTATATTTGGAATTATCTCTGCGACTATTTATGACAAAACGATCGACGGCCAAAGACGTTCGTTTTGAATTGTTGGATCATGAAATACGATGAAATTATAGCATTTTCTCTTTGTTTTATCATTATTTTCATAAGTGATAAATCAGCCTAAGTGTTTCAAACATTTCTTTTCTCTCATTTTGAACGATTTATTTCCATAGTTAAATGATGTTCTTGTTTCAGTATGTGTTATTTTTGCGATCATTATAACAGGATATATTCCAATTATACGTTTGAGTACGTTATTTATTAAGGCCAAACTATTTACGGGGAAAGGTTAAAATCAAGCATGAACTCTGTTTATAAAAGGAAATAAAGATGGAAGAAAAAAGGAAAACGAAGCAAGAAGTTATATCAAGAAAAGAAAAACGAAAAATGTCTTAACAAGAAAGACAAACCAATATACCGAGATTTAAAAAAGTATATAATATGAAATAAAAGCAAACACTGTGCGATGTGTAAATGATGGAAAGTATTAGACGAGAATATCATATTTCACAATCAAAACAATATCAAATTAAAAAGACAATCGAATTAAAGTATATAATCGTATACATAAATTAAAGTAAGATTTTCATTGATCGGCATAGCTTCATAATCAAAATATACATATCGAAAATGTATAGTCAATCATTTTGTGCAAGGAAAAAGTTACATTTCATTTTCAGTAAATGTTATTGATTTTTATATTTAGTCCTCGTTGATTATTGATGTCAACGTGGAAGTCAGGGGAAATAACTCTATCTTTGTCACATCTATTCTTGCCGTACCCATGACACCGTAAAAAATACAAAATAAACCTAATTAGCGTCGTATTTGCGTATTACCCCGTGCGTTGACCAGCTTCACTACACCGACCTGACAACAATCGGCTAACAAACAAAAATTATAACAAAAGTATGTATTTTGGTAATTACTAATGAAAACAAGCAGATATCTTCCTACTAAAAATGCTCACTTTTCGACTTACTATTTAGATAAGTAACGTTCTCATTTTTGTTTCTGCTTTTAATCTAAGGACATGCTTCAGCTTTGTATACTAAGACAGAACATTGCAGCCGCTTCTTCTTTTCGCGTTCTGTGAATACATCAATTTACGGTTTGTTCAGCAGCAATTTATGTCATTTAAATCTGTGTTTCTAATAATATTCTTTTCATGTTACATTCCAATCATTTTCTACATTTCATATACTTCGGCGAATCGTTTCGGGTATAATTAATGATAATATCGCTTATATCCTAATAAACAGAACCAATAACAGCCGAACCTCTAACAGCGGCTGATTGATTTAAAATACGTCACATGGTATTCTATTTCTTTTGAGATAGCTGCCACTTTTTGTTCAGACTTTTTAAAGTTGCATAACATATATTTGAGACTTGTTTTTACCTTACTTTTGTAAGGTAACACATGTTAGAAATACGGACGAAGTCGACTCAGCTCGAAGCTGCGAATTGTAAAATAATAATAATAACAAAAGAAAAATAATTACTCTTGGACAGAGATGTGAAAATAAACGCGAAGTGGTGGAAAGAGGAGAATAGATGAGTATCAATAATTGTAACAGAAGCAGCGTAAGAGAAGAATAAGAGGATGATGTTAATAAATAAATGATGTAAATAAAAAGAAACAAAAAAACTGAAGCAGAAGAACATAAATATATAAAGGAGATAAAAAAGAGAAAATATTAAAACTTGAAAATTGCAAGACGTTATAGAAATGGCAATATAAGATTCAGGGATGGGAACAGGAGTACGCATGGGTTCATGACAGAAACAAAACGGCTGGGCCATTCAGGTTATTCTAAAAATTAATTAAGAAATTCTGTAAAAACCCGATTTAGAATACTGTAATCTGATATTTACATGTACAAATGTTGATGTTGAATACACGTGAGAAAAGAAGTTCTAAATTCTCTCAATTAATCGTTGTGGCGTGCAATCTTGATAACTCGATACATCCATAAATATTAATCTAAAAGTTTGTGTGGGATGAATTCGGATTATATCTCGTAGAAAGTGACATGAAGTTAACGATTTTTAAAATGTTGATTGTTCGTTTATAATGGAAACTACACTGTGAGAGATTGGATTATCATACAGCATAAGATCTAAGTATAGCCTATACAATAATCAATTTAATTCAATTGCATTTAAATCAGGAAGTCATCTAAATTGAACAAAAAATCTCGTACATGTTTTTATTTAATTTATAGAAAATGTTTTTAGATAAGGGTTGATGATTTTTATTAAGTTGAGTGCTATTCTCATCTTGAATGTTATTCTCACAATGTTTCGGCCGATGTAATCTTTAGTCTTCTTCAGGTAAAGGTTTATATATATATATATATATATATATATATATATATATATATATATATATATATATATATATATACATATATATGTGTGTGTGTGTGTGTGTATGCGTGTGTTAGAGTGTATTTTTTATTTATATTTAGAATATATATCCAAATATAAATTTTATAACGAAAAGTAATTATAATAGCTCAATAGCTAAATCTATGTTATATTCTATATTTTTATATTTGATGTTATACCATATCAATGTCATAAAGAACAGATTCACATCATTTAATAAAACTTATGTTTTATTCAGCATACAATTGTTTCGGCTTACACAAAGATATTTGTAAAATAACCTGTGAATTTATTTCTTGGTGTAACTATCTTCAGTGATAATTATACAAAACAAAGCACAAAAGAAAAAACAATGAACAACTAGGCGAGCAGAGCCTAAATTACAATCAGTACTCATAATCAACATTTTTCCCCACTGGAACTATAATCTCATTATATCCTGGTGCTAACATATACGTATCCTATTCTTTTCTCTGTTTGTATTTCGCATTATTCATCATCAGCTTGAAGTATTGACCTAAAATATTTCTGAGGTAAAAACATATATTTTCACTTACTATTCTTTGCTGTTTCGCCCAATTCTTTTTTCTCGGGTTTTGAGCCGTCTTTTTTTTTCCTTATTTTATATTTCTTTTCTCACATTATACTTTTTTATCCTCGTAAATTAAGCTGACTTCCGTTTTGCTCGAGTCACCGAAAATACGCAGACTTATCTATTTCTAGTCTATCAATAACTAACTATAGTATTTATAAGATTATCGGTAGTATTACAAATATTTTTAGAAAATATTTGTATATTTAATTATAAACACTTTTCATATAAGTAATAAAATTAGCTATCAAATTTAGCACTGACTCCTTTCACTACACATTTTTATTTTCACTGTCGATAATTGAAACATTTGTTACTTGGATATCATCGATGCTTTTTTAATTGTATTAAAGTATAATATTCATGTATTTTTTTAATTTAATTCTAATTTTTATTTTATACATACTAATTCACAATTTTTTTCCTTATAAGGAAATAGAACTGTCAGTGAAAATATATGTTTTAATTCAGAAATATTTAAGATCAATACTTTAAGCCGATGATGAATTATTAGAAATACAAACAGCGAAAAGCATAGGATACGTATATGTTACCAGCAGGATATAATAAGATCATAGTTCCATGGAAAAGAAATATTGATAATGAGTACTGATTGTAATTTAGGCTCTGTTGTAAAACTAAACAGAATTATTCAGATTAATTATGCTTTTTTTATTTTTTTCAAATTATCTTTTTGTGTCAAAATAAACATACATATATATATATATATATAGAGAGAGAGAGAGAGAGAGAGAGAGAGAGAGATCTTCCATATGTGTCAGGTACGTTTTTGTATTTTTCGTCAAATCATCTTCAGGTGACTAAAACATATGAATGAAAATGCTGGAGAGAATAAGAAAATTTCAAAAAGCAGCCGAGAACGCACACGTGAAGTCGGTTTTCTACAAGCATATCCCCATAAAAAATGTTTAATTTAGTTACAATATATAACCGTGCCAGTTTCTCGGTCTTTGTTACATGTTCGATTAGTCTAATAATAACAGCAGTGACAATAGGAATATGGATATAGTACGTTGAGAGTATACATACCTCTCAGTATCACTGATAGGGTCTATCTAATTCATGTTAACCTGTCTATTATTTTAACTTTTTTCGCCCGATGAGTGTCTCCGTTGTCGCGCTACGGTAAAAAAAACTCTGTGTGTGCGTGTGTAATACCGTCGTCGTAGATAAAGACCCCTAACGCTGGCTGATTATCGTTGTCCGATCATGTCGGCCCCAGTGACAATTTTCTTTGCCCGACGCCGAGTCATTGACTCCCGGACACCCTCGGACGTTCTCGGCGAACCGAACTCTGACGCTCAATATATCTACTTCGATCGGAGATACGAAATGACTGGTCTTTTTCCCAGTCATTTTCAGATGGTCACCGGAACTAACTACATCCGTCTTTTTTCTCAGCTCATCGTTTTCCGACCACCTTGAAACTGACCACCGCACCATCCAGTCAATATATTCGTCGGCCTCCATAGTATCACATATTTCCTCCGTGTTCGTTTTTCAGTCGGCTTCTTCTTGTAATTTGCCTTTTCCCTGTCTAGCGTCTGTGTTAATTTCGCGTATTTTAATTTATATATTGTACACGCCTACCCCCAGTTTTACTGGTGATTCAGTATTATTAGACAGTGCTAGGCTTTACAACATGGATACAAATTACAAGGTTACTAGCTGTACCTACTCAATACTATCCAGGATTCAGTGACATCATTTAAGTTTAGAATTTGTATTTGTTTTCTCATCTTTTAAACTTATACTAAAAAAGGAAGAAATTTTTAGTTGTAAGGGAGACAACTCATTTTAGATTATTCGAAAAAATATTGAATTGTTATTCTTAAAGATTTTTACTTTTTAAGGTCATAATTCAAAATAGGCTTTCATTTACATGTTTTTTAAATAAACTATAACGAAGTACATAATAATACTAACAATAATACTGACAGACAGAAAAAATGAAAACTCCCTAGTTAGAATGAAAGTTTGATATGTCAGCTTAAATGCTATTAAAGTCCAACTTTTAAAATATAATAAGATAACTTTCTATCAGATGTTGGGGGGATACAAAACTATAATTGTACACAAATAAATGTCCGCGTGTTGAATTCTGTAAGTTACCATTTTTCGAAATATTGCGATCAACATTGATATTTATATTTTTAATAGATTTTTTAAAAGTCCACCCATATGCTAGGTTGTACCGAAATTATAAATCAACATTATATGGGTTTAAATTCAATATAGGAAATATTGATTACAAAATAATGATAAATATTGTGTTATAAAATCTAAATAAAAATAAATATCAACTGTTCTTAAAACTGTTTATAAAACCTTTCATTACATCAATCGTTACGTAAGCTAGATGAATCTCTATATAAAAATAGACATAGTAGAAAGTAACGAACAGGGAAACCAAAAGAAAAATAGATAGGGATGGACATACTAATGAATTTACGCAGTTAGACATGTGTTACGAGATTTCCCCAGGATGATTAAAAATAGGTAGGATAGTAAATAATAATTGTAATCTAGATGATAAAAAATGTAGGAGTATGAGTAGACATCGCGTTTGCAATGCAACTGTGATTGTTGTGATCATTTCAAGTTTGAGACTAAAATTGAAATTGTAAACATTTATTATTTCATTTCATGAAGGAATTAAAAATTTGTCAGAATTACGTCATCGATCGACAGATAATCGAGATAAATATCAGTGCAAAACCCACGATAGGCTTTTTGCTACCCACTCCCCTAACTGGTGCTGGTGAGTTGACAGCATCGGTGAGACTGAAGTGTATAAAAATGTTCTTGTTCTCGATTCTTCATTTCTATTGCAATAGATTTCGCGTTTGGGAACCGGTAAAGAATGGGGATCATTTTATACACATATGCAAACATAAACACAAGCCTTCGCAGAGATTCAGGTATCAATCTACTAAATTGGCGACGAACTAACGTTACGTGTGATAATAATTAAAGAAAAAACAATTAAAATAGTTTTTGCTGTGTCTTGCGCGAACTGTTTGTTGACGTCAATCGTTACGTAAGCACGAGGGAGCGATATAGATAGAGAAACAAGAGAGAAGAGAGAGAAGAAAAGGGAAAACCAGAAGACATAGCTAGAGACGGGCAGACGAACGAATTTACGCAGCCAGACAACACACGTTTGCAAACATACACACAAATATTTGCAGAGATTCAAGTATCAGTCTATTAAATAGACCTGAGAACTGAGAATCGAATCTTGTTATCGTATTACTCGTGTTAATCAAAATAAATTAAACAAACAAGATAATAATGGCTTTTCTTCCGTGTTCTGTCGGAACTAACAACCGCAATAAAATGAGCGGAGCGAACAAAACGGCAACTAATCAAAGGTACAAACAACTGATCAAAGCTACTCTCCAGCCTTCTTCTCGTACTTTTTGTTGTAGTCCTTAAGTTTTAGAAATGTTGAACTGTAACCTTTATCTAGACAACAGACGTAGTTTTCTCATTCAACGTTCTCTACCTTACATGTGTCATACCGGTTAATTGGTCCCTCGGTATTTACATACCTCCTATCTCGGAAAGATGTGGCACAAGAGCGGAAGGTGGGGCAATACGTCAACGCACAAAAGGTGGTGCACTCTGACCTCATACAAATTGCCTGAACAACTTGTTGGCAGTCCTTGGTGGGAACACATCGGGCAGTTAGCTATCAACTAGCTGTGTGAAGTCCATGGGATCTTGTCTTTTGTATGTCTCCGAATGATGCTGCTAGGTAATTTACTGACTAAATTCTTGTTGGAAATGCAAGTTTCAAACCAAACTTCTCCTGCATGTTTTTTATTTGTGTGTGCTTCTGTCGTTGCCCATCGTAAACATTACTTTAATCAGTATCGTCGGAGTAGTTCTGAGGCTTCGAGTCAATCCTACAGAAGAGCTAGCAATGTCCGCAAGATGGTAATCTCTAAGCCTAAGTCTAGCTATTCTGAAAGGGTTCGTGACTCTATCTACTATCAAAAAGATGCCTCTCGTGAGTTTTGGAGAATCTACAATATTGTTGTTAATAGTTACAAATCTGCTATTCCTTCTCTTTTTAATGACCTTCATTTCATTTCATATTCTAAAAATAAGGTTTGTCTCTTTGATCGTCTTTTTGCTGACAATTTTTCTGTTGGTGATTCTGGTGCTATTCTTCCTGATTTTCCTTTGAAAACTGATCACTCTCTTGACTCATTATCACTCTGAAGATTGTTGCTAAGGTATATTTCTGATCTTGATCAATCTAAGAATTCCGGTCCTGATTCAATTCTGTTTGTCGTTCTCAAACGTTGTGCTCCAGCACTTTTTCTATCCTCTCGAAATTATTCAATTTCTGTCGCAGTCCTGTTTCCCTTCTTATTGGAAAAATTCCTCTGTTGTCCCTATCTTTAAAAATTATGATGATTGGTCTGACCCAACTAAGTATCGTCCTGTAAGTCTCCTCTCTGTTATTAGCAATTTTTTTTTAAAAGGTTGGTCAACGGCAAGCTTGTTCATTTTCTGGAATGTTTGGGCCTTTTTAGCGATATTCAGTTTGGATTTCGTGCTTTTCGTTCTTTTAACTGTTCTAACTGAGGGGATCTGTCGGTTTATGGATTATTCGGGAGAGGGTAGGGCCCTTGTGCTTGACATTTCGAAGGCGTTCGACATACTGTGGCATTTTGGTATTCTACACAAACCTCAGGGTTATGGTATTAGTGGTGAAGTTCTTGACATTATAAGATCTTTTCTTTCTGATCGAAGCTTGCAATGATAGTGTCTCCGCATTCTCTTTTCCTACCAATGTCAGTGTTCCTCATGGATCTATTCTAGGCCCAACACTGTTCTTTTTACATATCAATGATCTTCCTGAGAATAGCATTCAGAAGATTAACATCTATACTGGTGATCCCACTCCTCATTCTGGTGTTGTTTCTCGTTCATCTCCCTGTGATCAGTAGAGATATGCATCTGATCTAGAAGTTGACCTCGGTTCGGTTGCTGATTGGGGTACGAAATGGCTTATTTTTAAACCTGTTAAGACTCAGTTCGTGTCTTTTAATTGTAGGTGTGTCCATTTTCTTCCTGGGGTTCTTATCGATGGCTCTGCTCTTGAACAGAAATTAACTCTGAAACTTATTGGTCTTTTTTGCTCATCAAATCTTTTTTGGAGTTCACAGAACCATTGCTCTTTCTGCTTCTTGTAAAGTTGGTTCTCTCTATCGTTGCAAATACTCTCTCACGCCTGATACTATTTTCTACCTCTAAAAATCTACTATCAGCTCTTTATGGAGTATTGATTTGATCGTTGGGCTGGTGAACCTCTTTCTCATTTGAAGGTTCTTGATAAGATGCAGAAACATATCTGTAATTTGATTGTCCCTACCCTTTCTTCTTCTCTGCACACTCCTTCACAGATGTGATGTTACTAGTGTCAGTTTTTTTTATAAATACTGTTATGGCATGTGTTCTTCGGAATTATGTGATCTATTCCCTGCTTCTTTTGTTCCAGTTCGTTTGACCCATTAGTCTAGTGTTCCATCAATTCGCTGTTTTGATACCTCATTGTAATAAAGCGTCTTATTCAATTAGCTTCTTTCTAAGAACTACAGGCTTATGATACTGTATTCATGCTGACTGTTTTCCTCCTACCTATAGCCTTAGTGTTTGCAAGAATAAGGCAAGAATAAGGCAAGAATAAGGCCAATGAGCATCTCCTATATGTGCGATAATCATCTTTCGTTCTAGTGAGCTCCTTACATCAAGTGACTTCATGCCTTATCTGTGGAGATTTCCATTTAAAAAGACATCTAGAACTGAACAGAACAGATACCACAGTGCAACGGGAGAAAGCCACTGTCGTTACAACGGCTCAGTTTCTGTCGGACTGATTGTCGAGAACAGATTTTTCGACTGGTATGATTAGTGTAAGAAAGAAAACACTTTTTTTCTCTCCCTCTCTTTTTATTTACTTCACCAGATATCAATCTCAGGATATCCAGAGAGAATTCATTTTAGCATATTTCTTACTCAATGCTTTTATAAATCCATCCATATCTGCTCGAGAATATTTAAGTGGCCGAATCAGGCAGTGAATAGAAACACTTCTGTCTGTTCAAGTATGCGGTTCTACAAGCAATTGTTACTCTTAGATTATCTGAAAACTGAGGCTACTCAAGTTGTCCATTCGAATTGATCGTCATGCATACAAATAGATCGCGTTCAATGTGCAGTTTATAAGCACTAGTAGTTCTATACATTACGCTAAAAGTATCATAATTTATGAAACTTATCATATGTATAAATATATATATATATATATATATATATATACATACATATATATATATATATATAAAACAAAGCTGAAGAAAGTCGGGATGTCGGGCACCTCCCGAACTTGAAATCGACGGTACTGATGTTGTACTGATTTTCTGTACTAATTATTTAGTGAATCAATATTTACTAGTATCTATACACACACACACATATATATATATATATATATATATATATATATATATATATATACATATATATGTATATGTATGTATATATATATGTATGTATATATATATGTATATATGTATATATATATATATATATATATATAATATAGAGAGCATCGTGTTCACGTTTGCTTCATGTTTAGATGTATATTATGAACATTTATAGTCGAACACACAAGAAACACAGACAGAAATTGGGATTTACTTGTCTTCTAAAATCGTCCAATAACTCGGCACGAAATGTTAGGTTGAACATTTATTTGTTTATTCATTATCAGTGTTTATTTATTAATTTTACACCCATTTGTGCGCTTATGATTTTCGTTGACTTATTACATCTGTATATATAAATATATATATAAATTATATATATATATATAAATTATATATATATATATTTATATATATATATGTATGTGTGTGCGTGTGTGTGTGTGTGTGTGTGTGTGTGTGTGTGTGTGTGTGTATACTTGTACAATAAGTGGAATACCCCTTCCAGGACGGGTAGAAGCAATAAATATAGCATAATATTAATGGTTTTTTTTCTTTCTTTTGGGGGTATGGTCCGGTTTCAGTTCACCCCCTAAATAGTAAAATTTAACAAAAAAATAATAATAATAATGTCCCTACGTTACTCACTCTATTGCCTAGAACGCATATTCTATTATTCATCATGCTGTGTGCAATAGCTTAAGAGTTTACCAAGCACATACATATTATTGACGTTCATGCGCACCAGCGACCATTTTAAAAAAAGTATTACTTAATATCTCAAAAATACATGTTGAAGAATTCTTTTGCCTATTATTTTTTTTGTGTCTAATTTATTTTAAAAGTTTGAGGCGGGTTTAAATTTGGGTGGGCACACCCCTAAATGATAAAGTTTACAAAATAATATTTATCCCATATCACTCACTGTATGTTTTAAAATATATATTCAAAAATGAATAGTGATCCGTTCATTAGTGTTAGGGGTTACCATTACATAACTATATAGATATATATGAATAAATACACAGACCTAACTTTATATATATGTATCTATATATATATGTATATATATATATATATATATACATATGTGTGTATGTTTTATATATATATATATATATATAGAGAGAGAGAGAGAGAGAGAGAGAGAGAGAGAGATAAGAGAATGTGGTCGTTTAGTAGTTACAAGCACATGTCGTGGGCTAGATGTGCCGTGTTTGGGTTCTGTCTTTGTTACCGCATCACTTTCACTAATACTCTTCGAAAAGCTATGAAATCATATATCCTTTCTTAAATGGCTTAAATGATTAGACTCACAAGTCTTGGTTCTGAAAATTGTCTGGGGGAATTAAACTCCGAAATAACACCAGTCTTTTTGTGCTTATCCCGGTATTGTTTTTAATTTTCCTAAAGTTCTCTTTTCCACTGGACTCAAAAATGCAAGATATGTTGTTGGAATTGAGCATCCTATGCTTCTTTAGACACTTTCCGAGAAGGCACGTTTACAAAGGTTATCCATTGTCTCTCAAGACTAAACGGTCGCCATCATAACAAATATATATGCCTCACTCTAAAATAAAGACATATATATATATATATATATATATATATATATATATGTGTGTGTGTGTGTGTGTGTGTGTGTGTGTATTAACTACACTAGATTCTAATCTGGTGGTTGAACATATGCTTGTAGATAATTGTTAAAAATGGTATTTTCTAAAAGTATATATTTTAGAATATTTTTTAATATAATTATGTTTGTAATTTGTAAATGTATATTTTTTTCTTTTTAAATCTGTTACTATTTTTTCTATTTTATTTTTTTATTTCACGTTATTATTAATATTATTATTGATATTTTATCATCATTATTTTCATTTTATTACAGTTCATTACTTTATAATTATCATTATACTTAATTCTGTTTAGTGTAATTGTTAAACTGGAAATTATATTACTGTTTTTATTTTCATTTTTGTAATATTTTTATTTACATTTTTTATGTTTATAGAATATTATTTCGATTTTAATCAATTAATTCATTCTTCATTATAAATTCTCATCTTATATATGCTTTTGAATATTTTTGTAAGAAAATGTTAAATTGTAAAAAAATGTGTTTTTATTGCCGTATACATTTTCTATTCCTATACTTTTGATATTATTTTCTCCTATTGTGTCCCGGTTTCATTGCTTTGTGTTCTCTTTTGAAGTTGATTGTAATTATCATATCTCTACTCTCCTTCATTTTTTCGAATTGTTGTATAATTGAGGGTGGACTATACTCTAATTTAGATGCAGTTTTAACTTCAGACTTCGGTTTTTAAAACCCCTGTACTAATGAACAGACTTGATATCAATAAAAATCCATATCGTCTAGCAAACACTCGTACACGAAACTGTTGTTAATGTTGAATTCTTATGATGAATGTAAATTAATATGTCATAAATTTGTTTACTTCTTAACTATATATATATATATATATATATATATATATATATATATATATATATATATATATATATATAATAATGATAATAATCCAGGTAAAATATCCACAGCGTAGTAATCCAAAGAATTTCATCGATGATTGATAACATCGACATGCCAGTGTCGCAGATTTTGTACATGTCTGTGTAAATAAAAATAATCATATATACATATATATATATATATATATATATATATATATATATATATATATGGCTGCGGGTATGAGTTAATCTTATTTTAATAAGATACCCCTGTGGATTACGGAATCGACAATTCGTAACATATATAGGGATGCGGTTGTCTGTTTTGTTAGACAATAGAGGTGCAGGTGATAGACCCTCACGCCGTTATATCAGGCGCCACTGACATAAATAATTGCTGGTAAAGACTTTTATAGTAATTCTTTCGCGAACACACAGTAACGTGAATTCGTATGAAGCGGAATAGTACAACTTAGTTGACTGGTTTGATTCTGTTGTCGGCATTCTTGCAAGAGCCACCACGTAATGGTTGTCAACATCCTTAACTGAAAATGGTATTATGGAATCGACTAGATTCGAACTTGCACACTCGAACTTGCACACTCGAACTTGCACACCGTGTCGTTATCAACTAAACCACCGTCACACACTTTCTTTCTATAAATATATTTATTGTTTATTACGAATGTTGTTATCGAACGTATTTCCTATAAACTAATATATTAGAGCATGTATATATATATATATATATATATATATATATATATATATATATATATATATGCATATATATGCATATATATATATATATATGCATATATATGCATATATATAGGTATATATACATGCATATATATATGCATATATATGTGTATATATATGTATATATATATATGCATATATATGCATATATATGTATATATATATATGTATATATATGCACATATATGTATATTTAGCCTGACGATTCCCCCCGGGGATGAAACACAAGAGCCTCTGTTTAGCTTGATTGCCATCTATATTTTCATTGCTTACTATATATGTATATATATATGCATATATATATATACATATATATATATGTATTTATGCATATATATAAATATATACATACATATATACATATATATATACATATATATGCATATATATATACATACATATATACATATATACATATATATATATATGCATACATATAAATAAATATATATATACATATAAATATAGATATATATGTATATAGTACTTCATATATCCACATAAAATATTATAAGGGGATACAATTTTTTATGTATCAGTTTTCAGTATTTACTTCAACAGTGCTCGATACGTAAGTAGAGCTAGGTAGTAAGCAATGAAAATATAGATTGCAATCAAGCTACACAGAGGCTCCCGTGTTTCATCCCCGGGGGAATCGTCAGGCTAAATGCTATGTATGTATATATATGCATATATATATATATATATATATATATATATATTTATATGTATATATATATGTATATATTCTGTTTTATTTTTTATGTTCAATTATGAATTTTATAACATAACGGTATTGTTATAGCTCAATAGTGTAAGGCCAGAGCTATTTTATGTATTTTTATTCGATTTTATATCATATATAATTTTTTGAAAGACAGATTCGTAGATTTCACAGAATGTATATTCTTATTTAGCATACAGTTGTTTTGGCATCCACACCAATATATATGTATATTCTCTCGTGCATTTTTCTTGGTGTGGTGACCATCAGTGCTGATTATATAAAGAAGAATCAACAAATAAAAAAGGCAAATAAAGTCTATAAATTACAGTGAGTATTCATTATCAATTTGGTTTCTCTAATAGAACTTGTCATAACATATAAGCATCTAATACTTTTCGCTGTTTATATTTTAATCGTTCCTCATATTTTGATTTATAATCTCCTAAATTAAAATATATATTTCTCTACTAAACGTTTAATTGCTAAAATATTGGCATTTTTTGTTTTTTGTTGAAATAAATTATTTAGAACTCATTAAAATAAATAGTATTTTGCACATTTTCTATATGATAACTTAAATCTTAGCGGTAAAAAATATTGCTTCATGCTATCATATGAATAAAAACAAAAAAACAGCATTATTTTTCATTTGAGATATAAATTTCTCTTGTCAAATTTTAAATATCAGGCCCAAATAGCATTTAAGCTGACAAATATTAGTCAATATGTATTTTTCTTTGTTGTATCGAGTTATTGGTAATAATAACGTACTTCATAACATTTTTTAAAATATACCTAGTTCAGTCCAGAGGACTGCTAATATGAAGCATCTTAAAATAATAATCGAAGAAATAATAAGCGGCTCTTTTAAATTGAAGAATATAATAGGAGTTGTCTACCCTACGTTTTAAAATGTGGAAACAACTAAAAATTAAAAACTAAAATTACCTCACCGAAACCCGGGCAACGCCGAGTAGTTACAATTATTTTAAAATATGAAATACTCGAAAATTAAATATGGACGTTAAGGAAAAGACGAATCTATAAATTATAGAGACAGACATTATTTTTGAAGTATTATTCACACCTCAGTTCTGCCATAGTCGACCAACTTCAATTTTCACACCATTACAAATGGATGATTTAATATCAATTAGTTGACAGGCGCACTCCTCATACTACACCCCCTATTCACTCTCCTCGAATAGAAACGTCGTTCATCTATAATCGGCATGTTCCGCCGCCTTCCATATCCACGGAATGTAATCTTTGTCATTTCTAGTTTCATTAAAACGAATAGCAAGTTCACGCAAGAGAAAAATAAGATAGCCATAAAGTCTACATTAATAAAACTAGCAAATATATATTAGCAGCAGTCGCATTGTTTTCGTATATCATTATCCCCTCCTCAAAAAAGAGAAGGAAATACCTAGGATGACTGGTATCCTGACCACAGAAAAAGATAATATACTATATCTCCCCCCCCCAAAAAAAAAGGATGTCATTTCGGGGATGGTGGTATCATGACGAGCGAACATATACTACACTGCTTCCCAATAGAGGATATAATGCCTGGGAGGATGATATCATGCCAACAGAACAGATACTACACAACCCCTGAATCGAGCATTGAATGATAGTACATTAGTCTGTAATGTTATTGTAAACCGAATTGAGCATTAAAACATAGTACAATTATACATTAACAGAATTAATAATATAGTTTCGGCCTCAGACAGACAGATAGCAAATCTCCATAGATAATAGATTATGAAACAGCTTCTTGTACGTTGTTGTATGTGTCCGTGTTTCTCACATCTACGTGACTTTCTTATTTTATTTATATACTATTACTCGAATATTTATTTAAATCAAAAATGTAATAGCATAAATTATAATTAGATATATGTTAATATTCTTAACCTAACGTTTATTAATAAATTTATTTCATTTTGTAACATGTTACAAAAGTGTCATTAGCTCCTTTGATGTTTTGTTTTAGCAGGTCAACATTCCCGAAGATTTACCTTCTGAGGCACCCCTACCGGGGAATGCCGATGGCGCTACTCAGGCATTTTTGTAGGCTAGAGTACGCTTATCCTTATGCACTGGCTCCTAAAAACAACACCTAACCTTGTGCCTAGCCTCCCCTGGAGAGGAGGTAAATAATATTAATACTGATAACATATCATTGTTTTATAACTCACACAGATGGTGTTATCGATGGCAATGACAGTGAGTCTAAATGCAAAGATGCACCAAGGAACCTACATTGATTTCTGATTATTTAAACACAATCCATATGATATTTTAATAGAAAGACTTCACGGCTAAAAGACGACCTCATAGATATATAGATATATGCAGAGATATGTAAATATATAAACCATGTTAAAATTAGATAGATGGCGGAAAAGTATTAATGATATACTTCAAAGACTGGAATACATTATTGACCAAGTGGAATTGCCTGCCAAGTCGTATATTATTGGCATGCCCTGCGTTGTTACGGGTAGTGGTGGTATAGGGAAGCATTCCTACCAAATCACTAGATCTAATACGTAAATGCTTAATGCAAACATACATACATACATACATACGTACGTACGTACGTACGTACAAACATACAGATCGACAGACATATACAGAGCGTTCTCATATTAATCACTTTGTTTATAAAGTTATGTTTGTTTATATGTTTATATATTTGCATGTATGAGATTCATTCTTAAACTAATTATGAATTTTGAAACACAGCTGCTAGGCATAATTAGTTCAAATGTGAGCTATATTAGGTTTAATTTAGTTTCATACAAAGGGGATAAAAAGGAGGTAAAAGTCATTCGTGAAACATTCAGGTACCTTCGATTCTAGTGAAAAATTAACAATATGTATTCGACATCAATTAATAAATATTCCTCAAATTTCCAATTCTTGCGAGTATTTAAAATAGTTCTGAGGGGGGGCATAATATGGACACAACATCCCATTTAAAAGTTAAAATATATTTAATTTGCATTGAATTTGATCTAGAGTTATTAGACACCAATTAAGCGAGATTCTCTGAATTTCAATTACTGCTTAAGATCCCTTCATCTTGAATTGTAGACATTTTCCAGAATGAAAATCATGTAATAGATTCTGATCAAAATTTAAATAAGGATTCTAGACATAAGGTTTACTCTCATTATATCTTAATTTGAATCTTTGTAAGGAGATATAAAAGTGGTGCAAAACTGTTCTGTTCGGAGAATTAATTTTATCCCTCGTGTCTCTATAATAAGAAAACTGATAATCATGCTTCAGAATTTTTTAGATCAAGATTGACAATTTGTATTATTTGGATTATTCGAACTACTTTTTTCATATTTAATGTTATTCACACAATGTTTCGGCCGATGTAACCTCCGACTTACTTCAGATACGTCTTGTTGAACTCGGCAAACTTTATTTTGAACTGGGGAATCTATACAGAATTTCGTATTGAACACTTTATTTAATCCACGTAGGTAGATTGTTCTCTTTCAGTCAGCCATGACTTGGTAGCAGTCTGAAGATTATTTTAAATTTACTCTTACTTAGTACCGTTTGTAGTGATGATTAACCCTTAAACCTCCAGACTTTCACTTAGAACTGATTATTACGTAATATTTATGACTAGCTTGCTTGTTTGCACATTGAATGTATTAGATGTTGGTAGGAAGGGAGAGTGTGACAAAAGTGGTAGTAAGAGGGATTTATACTTAGTGATAGTAGTAGTCGTGTCATCGTAAGAGAACAATAAGTGAATGACGTAAATAAATAAATGATGTAAATATTGAGTGAACCGATAAACGGTCGACTATCTAGTTACCCTCCATTGCAACAAGAGTTTTGATTGGATGACGTAAATATAGGTTTATTTAGCAGCAGCAGCGTTTAAAACAGTTCACTTTGTCGTAACTGTTAGCGAAATTTCGCTAATCTTCGTTAAATTGAAAACAAGCTGTTACTTTATTCTCTCACTCTAAATACATAATCGATGAAGGGAACTAAATGTAAATACTAATGTACAATGTACAAAAGTTGACCCATCTGGTCACGGGTCATCTGTTAGGTTAAGAATGTTTTTCAGACTATTCACTCTCAACTGAAACAATAGATCATAATCCCAATCTCAAAATTATATCGCTTACATCTATTTATCGAACGTAAGTTCTCACAGTACTAGCATTCATCATAAGTAGCCGCTATGGTCAGCTGGTGACGCTTTGATAATAATGAGGCTGTCTATATCTTGGTCACCCGTTGTCGTTTTGTTGGTTGTTGGTCTTCTTCGTGGTTAATCGTGTTTTTTTTTGCTCATACAATCTATAAAAAGAAAACGTACAATTAATATATTTTTTAGTTTAAAAATCTTATATGGTTTATTAATACGAGAAATGCAATAAAAATGAATTTTATATTCAGTTTATTGATACTTTAGTCGATAAACTCCTACTCAAATTTCTGTGTGTATGTGTGTGTGCGGCTTAAATTCAACGACAGTGAACTGGTGTGTGTACCTGGGTGTGCCTGGCCGAATGTAGTTTCGTTTTTTAATCCTACTATTGTCTTGCTTTTTCAGGTTCTCTGTCATTGTTTCTCTCTGTCGGTCTGTCTATTTATCTATATCGCTTACACCACGATCTTTGTACATAAACATTATTTGCCTTCCTGACATTTTATAACAAGGTCGATAATTTAAATATATTTTCAGATTCCATTTGTCTATACAAAAAGATATATTTGAAAACGAATATATATCAAATCATTTGTATTACCGAAACAATGTTGTACGTATACGGTTTTGTATATAATATATTTTTTTAATTTAAACCATTTTAAAATCATCAAGTAGCTTTATTTAAATAAAATCAGTTCGATAAATGACTTCAATTTTAGCTGTAAATCTGTTTAATAAATAACGGAAAAGCAAAATTGGTTGTTTCGAAGTCAAACCTATTTTCTCGGATGTGAATATACATTTAACAATGTTGCTGAATAATGTGAACTAGAATTACTAGAAAAATAGGGATTAATAAGAATAACTAAGATTCAAGATTCGATCTACGATGGTTGAATTCAAAATTATGTCAATAATGGCGGAATCTACTAGTATTCAATCATTGTTGACTAAATTTGTATTTTTTCGATTATTCAGATTATAATTCGCATCCGGGATGTTATGCTCACAACGTATATGTCGATGCAACCGTTGATCTTCTTCAGGTGTACCTTGTCGAACTCGGGAATATTTACGTCGAACTTAGGAATTTATACGGGGGTATATTGTTCTTGTTACGTCAGCCATAACAAGGTAGAAATCTTAAGTAAGTAATTTTTTAATTTGATTGTTTGATTTGATGGATTGGTTTTACAGCATGTCAACCCTTGTTAGGCCATTTTTATACTGATAAGATTCGATTGAACAGTGGTTTTAAGTTGCCTTCCCCAAGATCAGTTAAAGATGTTATTGAAATTTCTTTTACAAGCTATATCTTGGAGTATATCTTCATTTCCTTAAGAAATGTTATAATTTAATTTTGATCAATCTTGATAAATAATATGTTTACATTGTCTATTTGGTAGTATTTCTTACGGATTAGGTCAAAATCCATACATTTCACTAAGATATGTTCTACTGTAAGTCTTGTATCACATACGCAGCACATAGGTGGGTCTTCCCCCTTAAATATGTATCCGTGGGTGATATGTGTGTTGTCCCTTGATTTCCCCACCCTCACTTTCCTATACCCATTTTTCTATTGCATGATGTCTGGCTGGATATTATGGAGTTTATTGTTTGTTAGTCTGCTCTATTCCTTTTGCCATGTGTCCATAATCGATTTGTTTATAGTTGGTCTGAGATCGGTGTGCGGTATTTTTGTATTTTATGAATTCATCTCTAGTGCCCTCCTTGCTTCCTTGTGAGCGGCTTCATTGCTATGGATGCCAGTATGGCCAGGTATCCAACATAATATTGTGCTTTGTTTTTTATTATATGTTCTGTATTCTATTCATTACTTTAGTGGTGAGCAGGTCTGTAATTTTTTTAAATTTTTAATTGCCATGAGTGCTGAGATAGAATCCGAGAAGATAAAAATTCAATATTTTTGTTTTCTCTTATTAAATCAAAAGCTAGGTTTATGACTGTGATTTCTGCTGTGTATATAGAGGCATTATTTGGTAGTCTTTTTGCGATTTTTTTATTGCCAAGTAATTTTTATTTTATTCTTTGTTAATATCGCATATAATAAAGGTCGAACCTTCAACCTTCAACAAACTGTCACTTAGAATTGATTGTTGTTTAACACATGTATATGTTGCGCTACGTGTCCATGTGGATTAAATTATAAATGTTTATCTAAAAATTCGAAAACATTGTGGACGTAGTTTTTAATTTCATCCATTTATTAATAAGAAAATTATTCACTTGCTGTCTCGTTGAAATAAGCTAAAGAATTATGTAAACAAAGAAATACAGGAAATAAACATATCCCACTCTATAATGAATATCAATGTGTATTTCTTTGGTGCGGTCACATAAAAGTCTGCCCGCCGAATAAGTCTATAATGAATATCAATGTGTATTTCTTTGGTGCGGTCACATAAAAGTCTGCCCGCCGAATAAGTCTATAATGAATATCAATGTGTATTTTTTGTGCGGTCACATAAAAGTCTGCCCGCCGAATAAGTCTATAATGAATATCAATGTGTATTTTTTGGTGCGGTCACATAAAAGTCTGCCCGCCGAATAAGTCTATAATGAATATCAATGTGTATTTTTTTGGTGCGGTCACATAAAAGTCTGCCCGCCGAATAAGTCTATAATGAATATCAATGTGTATTTTTTTGGTGCGGTCACATAAAAGTCTGCCCGCCGAATAAGTCTATAATGAATATCAATGTGTATTTTTTTGGTGCGGTCACATAAGAGTCTGCCCGCCGAATAAGAAAAGGGGCAACGCAAATCTATTTATATAACTTTTTTTCTTTCTGTTTTCCGTTTCCGAAACGTTCTCTAATTTTCTTTCTTTCTGATTATTTCTTTGTGTGAACGACGATTGTTCTTTATCGATTACATTTTAACAATGTCACTTCTGATAACTTTTTTGATAGTTTTAACATCTTGCGCCATTACTTTTTTATGTCTAGCCGTTCTCTACCCCCCGATACTCAAAGAAAGAAAATTAAATATAAAAATAAAAAAAGAAAAGGAAAAGTCACGGTTGGTTTTTGTTCATGGCATCAGAAATAATTCGCGCTTTTTTTCAACTCGCAATAGGTCATTATCCTTTTAAAATGAAAAGTCATTAGAAATAATTATGTTAAGAAGGAAAATAGCAAGTCAAGCAAGTCCCGCTGTCTGAAATGAATTCGGAAAGAAATCCTCACTCTAAATAAAAATATTAATATTTTCTTCTTTAGATCATCAAAAGTTAAATATAATAATTAGATATTTGAAAAAATAAATTATATTGGAAAGGATAATAATGATAATTTATATTTGAAAAATTAAATTATATTGGAAAGGATAATAATGATAATTTATATTTGAAAAATTAAATTACTGACGTAATTCTATAACTTTATATGAATATTAGTGCGAATACTATCGAAGCATAATTTTCCCCTCATTTCTCGCGGAGGGTGTACACTAATTCATACTATTATCTATTCCAGGGTCTGTATTATTCTACTTAGTATATACGCATTCCTAATTGTAATCTCTCAATCTTACTAACCATATTTAATTGTGTTTATTTACGAGAGAAACCCTGATGTGAAAATAACAAGAAGTTATTCTTTGATGTTTGCACAACGTGTCTGATTACAGCTCACGAAAACTTATGAAATCACACGCAGTATAGATCATATATATCTTACATTTGATTATAGACAATATCGAGATACGATTTCCCGCCGCAAGAAACAAACGAGCTCTTATTAATGGTAGTAAATAATTGACTTCCTTTTCTATGAAAGGAAACTCGCCTCTGGCTAAGGTTGCAACGACTGCAACGTATAATTTTCTGAACCTTTTTGTCCACTTGTCCATCGGTCTTGCATTAAAAGAATAAACGAAACTCTTATTGTTGGTTTCGCATATAGACTTGGCTCAAATTAAGGTTATCGAAGCATGAAGATTGATAAGACTATGGTATATTCTAAGCCATATCGCTGCAGGCATGCCTAATATACATACATATATATATAGGGTGGGCCAAAATAAGGGTCCTATCTTTAAATTTGAATAACTTGAATTTGAATAACTTCCACAAAATAAAAGTTAAACTCACCAAACATTATGTGTCTGTAGACTGACCCTTCCGAGATTTTTTGAAATAAACAAAACAAATTTTAGCCGAAAAACACTTCTTAAAACTTACAAAAACTAAAGTATTGTTTTTTACACTGTTTTGAGTTTTTTAAGCAAAAATAATGTTTTCTAAATGAGGATACGTTCCTTAGGGCTAATACGGCTCATGCTTGCTTCGGAAGGGGTCCTTTACTTATTCTAAAAAAAAGATTTTTTTAAATCAATAAATAAAAAAGTTATGAATTTTTAAAAATAGGACCCTTATTTTGGCCCACCCTATATATATATATATATATATATATATATATATATATATATAGAGAGAGAGAGAGAGAGAGAGAGAGAGAGAGAGAGAGAGAGAGAGAGAGAGAGAGATGTGTGGGGGTAGGTGTATATGTGTGTATATATTTATAGATATATATATGTATAATATATATATGTATATATAATATAAATATATGTATATATATATGTATATATATTATACATATATCCTACAAGATACATTTTAGATGCATCAAGGGTGGTCTTCATTGATGCACTGTCCGAACCGTTGAGTTTGTGTTTTGCATCATATCAACTCAAACAGCAACCTCGTCTGTTTGAAAGATGTACATCTTGAAAGATATACATGAAGTGGTGTATTCTTTGGTTTGTATCTGTAAAGTTGTATCTAGCATGATGTTTCTTTAGTATGTAGTTGAGTGGCATTATGACATCCGGTCTACTTGCTTGTATGAGTTTATGTGTACCTCCATATCCCAGAGAGTTTTGTGCTTTTCGTTTTCGAATACTGGCTCTGATTTATGTGTGTACCATGTGTCAGATTGTTCGAAATGCATTTGTTTGCATAGCTCCCAGTGTACTGCTTTCCCCACACAGTCATTCCTATTTTTGTATTCTTTTTAGGTCAGTTTTAGGCATTCACTTACTGTTTTCCTGGGTTTCATCTATTTTAGCTTTAATTTGGTTGGTCCTAATCGCATTGTTTTATGCCGCCGTCACTAGGGATTCCGTTTCTCTGTTCAGGAGTCCTTTTCTCAGCCATGCCCAACTATTTTCATGTGTCTCTTATCTTGTCATTCTCATGAAACGTCCATGTAGTTGTTTTTCTTCCCGCCTTTCTTTTTTTGTCTGTTTCTTGTTTCGGTGTTTCCTGAGTTGTTCGTTGGAACAATGTCTCTTGCTGCGGTGATCAGCCTATCTGTGTTCTGGTTTATGTATTTCTCCAGCTCTTTTTTAGTGTTGTCCACACAGTCTTCTATACTTACCAGTCCTCTTCCCCCTTCGTTTCTTTTCCCGTAGAGTCTGTCTGTATCGTCTTTTAGGTGTAGTGCGTTGTGCATGGTCATTAATTTTCCAGTCCTCTGGTTAAGGTGCCTCAGTTTTTCTTTTGTCCAGCTTATGAATGATCCAGAGTTTCTTATTAGTGATACTGCTCAGGTATTTATTTATTTTTATTAGATTTCTGCTATATAATTTTGTTTCTAATACCTTCCTTATTCTTCTCAGATTTTATTTTCCAATCTTCTTTTTAATTTATGTAGATTTGATAGTGTCTACTTCCAGAACTACCAAATAATCATAGCTGTCTTGTTCGCCTAGCGCCCTCATCTGCACTTGGTTGGGTAATTCCATACCCTCAGTCGTCTCCAGATTTCCTTTTGTTATCTCTAGCAGTGCACACTTTTCCATTCCGAATTCCAGTTGAATGTTGTGGTTGAAGATTCTGGTCGTATTTATCAGCTTCTCCAGTGCCTTATTGCTTTTTGCAAATACTTTCAGGTCGTCCATGTACATGAGGTGGTTTCTTCTTTGTTCTGGGGGGGGTGTGAACTTGTATCCAGCATTGCATTTAAGTCCAGTCAAATCAGTGTAAAGGGTCAAACTTATTGCAACACAAGTTGTTTTTTTTGCACAATGAATTTCTATGGGGTGTCTATATGAACATATTAAAAATCTAGAAAAATCGACCGATGCGAAATATGAAACTTTTACACTTATCGATCTGTGAAAATAGCGTGTGTTTATGACAAAAGAATTTAAATAACCTCGTTCTCATTTAGCCTATTTTGTTCAAATTTTCTATAAAATTGATTACTGGTCTTAAATGTATATCTTGCCCTGAAATAAAATTATAATTTACTTTTTAAAGTTTTGATAATAGAACTTTAATTCAATGTTTTAATCGCTGGCAGCCATTGTTTCTCCATGCACCAAAATATTTTTACGATATAGAACTTGTATTATATACAAAAGACAAAATTTTTAATACAAAATAAAATTTTAACATTTTTTAGACAAAAAAACAACTTGCTTAAAACAAAATAAACAGCTTGAAACTAAAACATATTGGTCAATGTTTAAAGAATTACTTAGAATATATATTATAAGACGAAAGTTTAGAATAACTTACTGAAATAAATGTTTAGCCTATTATAGACTGCTGGTTTTATACTGTAAATTTCTTATTTGTTACAAATTGAAAACTCTAATGAAAATACTGGAAACATGTGCAACAGTGAAGCCGATACAGTGACAATTACCCCAAAAGGAAGTGACAGCATCAACAAAACATTGTGCACGGCAACGTGTTCATAAGAGCTGTAGAAAACTACAGTGTAACCCTAACATTATAAAAGTAGATAAAAAACATTGAATGGGTCGATATATCAACATTTAATTGTAGGTTACAATCCCGAACAAGAACTTTTGATTTCAAGAATTACTGCCTTTTTGCGGTACACCAATCAAATACCAAGAATAACAAAGAATTCAGGATTATCATCTTATGAAAACATTAACATTTGATAACACTATAGACAAATATGTAAACCCTAGAATGATGAGTGGAGTGATACAGTGTTAGAAAGATTATCCTCTACAAATGATTTACATACCAAGGATGCAGTCAACGGTGCAGTACCAACTGTAGAACAGGAAAACAATGAAATAAAAGATATGCTTCCAACTCAATTATCCATCCAAAGATAAACTTACTTTAGAGAAAACCTTGGCATTTCTCCCTGATAGTGTTGCTTACTCTATGCAGATTATTGTAACAGGAAAAATACATCGAAGAAGCAGGCATCCCTTGAAAAATGCTATCATTTAAGCTATTCGACCAATACGGTGATTGCTTTTTTACATTTATGGTTAGGCATAAAAATGCATCACCATTTTGGTTTTAGGTTGTTGATAGATTAATTACAGCAACATAGGTCTTGTAGCTCATATGACGAAGTACAAAAATTTGAACGAAATTCTTCTGTAACTGTTATGCCCCTCTTACAGAAGGTCAATTTATGCAGCATACACTATTGACCACAATATATAAGCCCTTAGTGGATATGGCACCTTTCATCGGATTGGTATGGTTGCCATATAAACACCAGATACATTTGTCGCGCATGTGATATCCCAGCTGAAGTAACGACTAATGAGATCATTAGGTCTGGACAAGTAACAATTCATTATTACCATTATTACAAAGATAATTTATATCATTTTGGTGAACCTACTCATCTTAAGCCTTATGATCATTTTCCTAAATCCCCATATTTACTTGATATCCTGTGGACAGTTTACCTGTTTATGCAGGGGTATCAGAATTCATGCAAATGGTACACAATAGAAATGATCCGGGGGGGGGGGCTGTAGTGATTTTGCCTTTCATTGACTTAGATCAATCAAATATGTCATGTATCTATTCTACATTTATATTCTTGATTGAACAAGTAGATTATAACAGTACAACTCCTGTTACCACATTTGACCATCCACTGTATTGGAAGGCTCAAACTATTATAGTTAATAAGTTATCTAGTAGCTGTCTTAAATCTGTAATACTGAGAATTGGAAGATTACACATGGAAATAAAAGTAACTTAAGCTGTGATCTAAGGTCAATCTAACCACATGTAGGCTTGGTCATCTGATTCTAACCTATGTGCTCTAGTCATGGGGAGGGTGTTCCAGACATAGACTCCTAGCCCGTGCATATGTTTGTCAGAGTCTTTACACTAGAGTAGAAGGTAGTCGGTCATGTCAAAGTGGTGAATGGAGGTTGAGGATTGAAGGTTCGTTTCACTTAGTGCTAGGATATCCGGGGAGTTTGTCAGGAGAAAAGTTTCTACGTTGGTTCTAAGTGCTCGGATATAAGTGAATGCGAGCCACGAGGACGGACGTCTGGTTTAGGTTTTATTTTTTTATTTTGCAATGACATGTTTGTTTTGAAATAGAGTGGGGTGAGCAAGGTGGGTACTTGTTAGGTGCCAATAAGCTCACACAACCAGTCTATTTGTCGCGACCTGGTCCATGGGGGTTGTGACCTCAGGAAAGCCCACCAGGGATAACTGTAGGGTCCCTTTCCATGCGCAACATGGCACGTACAGCTACCCACGGTATTATACTATTGATCATGTAGCAGCCGTTCTTAGCGCTACCTAAGAATTTGGGCCCCTGTATTGCTAGTCGGAAACAGCAGCCAGACAAGCCGTCTAACTTGTACCCTCGAGCTGTCGGAACAAGATCTACCAAAACTAGTTATATAAGACTTAGTGACGAAAAAACTTTCCCCAGGTTTCCCAGATAGAGAGAAATAGAGCCAGCGTTCATTATCTTAGTCAGGAAACAAGGCCAGGCACTTGGTGCGTTTGAGGCGTTCCAGCACTCGTACTTCTGCTCCTGGCTAATAGACAGAGAAAGGGTGCAAAAGCCGGGCGATAGACAGAGCCCATCTCTTCCTTAAGCAATTTTAGCTTTGCAAACCGGATATTTTGTTCGAGATTCCAGCTCTAGGAATGTTGTCGATTAGGACTAAGGAGGCCTCCCTCCTCAACGGTTTTCTGCCTAGACATAAGTTGTTAGTAGCAAGGTTTTGTTAGCAGAGTTTTCCTTCTCTTAGATGACAAGGTCGACGGGTCCAACACACCAAGAGGTGATAGCCAACGCCCGTGTGCGAGTCGGGTATTTCCGAGCCACGGCAGGTAAATAAAAAGTATTTAAAAACTTCATATTTATATATATATATATATGTATATATGTAGCTAGAATAGGTTCACTGTACACTAGAGAGGGAACAGAAAGTTAAAGATATGTTTCCCCTCAGAAGTAAGTACAAATAAGAGATAGACAGCCATAACTTCTGGCCAGATGGTAAATTTTGGAATTACTGTAGTATGAATCAATAGATAGACAATAAAACAGTATATATATATATATATATATATATATATATATATATATATATATATATATATATATATATATATATATATATATGAAGCAATCTAACAAAAGATATAAGCGTCAACTAATATCTTATAATTAGTGAAACATCCGGATAAAAAACTGAAGCTCAATATACTGGATAGAGCATTAATATTATAATATATATATATATATATATATATATATATATATATATATATATATATATACAGGGTGGGCAAAAATAAGGGTCCTATTTTTAAAAATTCATAACTTTTTTATTTATTGATTTTTTTTTTTTTTTTAGAATAAGTAAAGGACCCCTTCCGAAGCAAGCATGAGCCGTATTAGCCCTAAGGAACGTACCCTCATTTAGAAAACATTATTTTTGCTTAAAAAACTCAAAACAGTGTAAAAAACAATACTTTAGTTTTTGTAAGTTTTAAGAAGTGTTTTTCGGCTAAAATTTGTTTTGTTTATTTCAAAAAATCTCGGAAGGGTCAGTCTACACACACATAAAGTTTGGTGAGTTTAACTTTTATTTTGTGGAAGTTATTCAAATTCAAGTTATTCAAATTTAAAGATAGGACCCTTATTTTGGCCCACCCTGTATATATATATATATATATCAAGAATTAAGTACATTTAAATAATACACATTATAATTAAAAGAAAAATAACGTGAATAATCAAAAGAACTTAGCTTCACATCGATGGTCAGGGAAAACTTCTGGTGCCTTTCTTGTCTGGCTGTCCTAAGAATGACCGCACGAGAGGGCCACCTATTTAAGTATGGAATTTGACGGGGACAGGGGGTATCTTTTTGCACGCGGTTTAAAGACATTTTCTTCTTAGGTTTATTTAGGCCGTTTTTTTAATAATAGTTTTTTATATACATATATATATATATATATATATATATATATATATATATATATATATATATATATATATCAAGAATTAAGTACATTTAAATAATACACATTAGAATTTAAAGAAAAATAATGAACAGGACAAAGCATTCCATAGCATGCGCCGACATCCA
>OY744518.1:101190014-101272514 GCA_963556195.1 Sepiola atlantica
CGGGAGCGGTCATTATTTGTTTGCGTATTGTTTTATATTATGTAGTAAATTAATACCAGGCAAATAATAAATAAGGGCGGACTGTTTTGTGAAAAGTAAACTGTGTTTATTACTTCCCGGTGTCGATGAGTGTAGTCACAGTACACAATTGTTAGGGGGGAAAGTCTTTGCTACCACCTATATGGAGTTGGTTTTTCGGAGAGACGTTGATGGTGGGCGAAATGTAATATTGAGTGGAAAAAATAATAACAACTTTACTAAAACACGCTCGAGTGAATAAGTGCAGTATAGCGGTGAGTTTAGTAGCCTGTTTTGTATATGGTTAATTTCCTATACTCCGAGAAGGTACCGGGGAAAAAACGTCTCTACTTTATATATTAGATATATAGTTTCCGTGGCCTAGCATTATAAAAACACAATTTTCTAAAGTAAAAATAGTACACAAATGCTTCGAATAATGAGCAGAAAGTCATTGTAGTCGTGAATATATCAGTGCTGTTGTTGAAAAGGTCCGATTAGAACATTGTATTATTTAGTGGAGGGTAATGGTTTCCAATAAAATACAGAAACGGTTCAAAAGTCAGAAGTCTATGAAAAATCAGTATATATGTAGAAACATCATGTCATGAGTTAAACTTCCTTAGCATGTGAATTAAATATGGTTTGATTATCCCTTTGTATATTAGTGTTATATTATTATTATACGGGGGTTTGAACCAGGTATTTTTCTTTCTCTTTATGTGTTTGTTGGGGTTTATTTGTTGGGGATTGGCTTGGTTGTTCAGATTACATCAAACAGAGCGTCTAAATCATCCGTGTTATCATTATATTCTTATGTCTATTTGCTCTTATGTGTGTTAATACTCTTTGGGCTTTCGGTGGGATATTGGTTTTATGTTTATATGTCATTTTTAGAGTATCCGGAGTTATTGTCGAATATAGTCTTATTAGCTGAAAGTTTAGAGATTCTATTAGAAACTGTTGTGACTATAGATTTAATTATAAACTTAGGGTGGTTAAATTTTTAATGAACATAAAATAATGCAAGGTTAGTTTTATGATAGGGATTATGGATTCAGATTTCAAATTAAGCGTTGTATCAAGAAAATTGAATATCTTTTCTTTGTTGATTATGATTGAGAGGCCAAAATTTAAAAAATAAAAAGTATGCAGATCCTTGATCGTTTTATTAGACATCCTAGGTCTATCTTATAAAACAAAAGGGGCATCATCTCTGTATAACCCTCAATGGATATATTTTTATTTATATTTTGGTTCATTTAATAGATATATTAACCTTGGCAGTGTCCGATGAACCAATAATAATTTCGTGTCCTTCCTCGTGAAAAATTAGTTGCCAAAATCAGTGTCTTATTTAGCAGGATGGGGAAAATAGATTTGTAATAATTATTGATGTACAAAGTGATGAAGTTCAAATTAGATTTATCTTTTAGATTCAAAATCCAGTGTATTGCAGTATCAGAGGGTTGCCATGAAAAGAAATGAGTTTGTTCTTTATGTTTAGAATAATCTTCTCTAATATTTTCTTACTAATGATCCTTAAGTCAAATCTAGAAGGGAAAATTAGTCTGATTAGAAAGTTATCTTGAAAATGTATTTTGTTTTGAATGGGAAAATATTAGAGTACCTGCATAATTTCAAGATAATTAAATAAAACTTGACAATTGTTTCGCGCACAAACGAACAACCGGGAATAAATATGTAATTACCAGTATCTTTCGTTCCTGTAGCTCATACGAAAACCAACATATTACTATTTTGGAAAAAATCCTCAAGCAAAAAAAATATATATATATTTTACTACGTGAGAAATGCATGTAAATACTTTTGGGCTGTAGTAGTGCTTCGTGTTTTTTTTTTCGGGACTGATCTGTTGGTCTTCTGATGAGCTGCATAAACGAAAGGTACTGGTAATCTTATATTTATTCTCGGTTGTTCGTTTGTGCGCGAAACAATTGTCAAGTTTCATTTAATTATTTTGAAATTTGGCAAGAAAAATAAATAAAGACTAACATATCATTGTATATTGCTCTTAATTTTTAACTTTCATGCTTAATTAATCGAGCACTGTGATTTTTCCTGCTATATTATAAAGAACTTATATATATATATATATATATATATATAGAGAGAGAGAGAGAGAGAGAGAGAGAGAGAGAGAGAGAGGGGGAGAGAGAGAGAACGAACAAAAGAGAAGGAGAATGCGTGTGTGTTCTTGTGTTAAGTACATCATACCATTATGTGTAGACGTGGCACTGTTTCTTTTACTTTGCTTTATTTTTAACCAAACTTTTCTTTGGTGGATCCGAGAATGGCGAACGTATTGTCAGTTCCTGAAGTTTCTCAGCGGGCATGTTGAAGTTCTGCGAGCAGTACCCACAGAGAATAAACTACAATGAACAAAAAGGTTCTAGCAAGTCGAACTTTGAACAATAGCATGTATACACGACGGGACGTATTTTGCTCGAGGTAAAATGCTAATCAAATAAGTCTTCTTTGATTCAGTTGAGCAGCGGTGCGTGTTGCCACGAAGAAGAAGAAGAAGAAGAAGAAGAAGAAGAAGAAGAAGAAGAAGAAGAAGAAGAAGAAGGAAATAATGAAAAAATGTGGATGTTCTTCAGATGCGTCAATTCAATATACGTGATTAGCGATGGGACTTATATTATACACTCATGCGTAGAAGACGGACAGAAAGATAGACGGGACAACGGAATGACGGACGGACATGGGCAAACGCATAATAGACGGACGAACGCATAGACAGACGGACGGAACGACAGACGGACGGACGAATGAGCGGATAAACGGAATTACGGGTGGACGCGAATGGGTGTGTAGACAGATGGGTGGACGCAGACGGGCGGATAGAATGACTGAATGACGGACCAACGCGGACAGACGGACGGACGTGTAGAGACAGACAAACGGACAGACAGAAGCGGACAGACGAACAGAGAAACGAACGGGCGGCGGTCACACGCAGGCATACGCGAACAAACGAACACATGGATAGACAGATGAATATATGGACGGACAGACCGATAGATGTACGGACGGATTGTCCGACAGATGTACGGACGGGCAGAAAGACGGACGAACGGCATGTCCGACGGATGTTGAGATAGAGAGACGATGCTGGCACACGGACACAAGGACGCAGACAGATGGACAAAGAAACAGACGGGTGGGCACGGACAGACACGGACAAACAGACATAAACGGACAGAATGAAAGATAGACGGACAGGCTGATTGACGGATAGACCCACGACAGACGAACAACGGACAGACCGGCCATCAATCGACCTGCGTGGACGAACCATTATTATTCTTTCATTTTTCCCTTTTTCTTGCCTTTTTCAAATGATTTTCTCTATATACAACTTTCAGACACAACATACTAATGAGCCATTTTGGATTTTACTTTATTTCACTTTATGTCCCACTTTGTCAAAAACCTCTTAGCTTTCATACGTACAAAGTAACGATGTACCTTTTTTCTGATTTCTGCTGCAAGTCCTTCGAGAAAAGTCGTATACCCAGTGTCCGCGTTTCAAAATGTATGCCATTTCTAAGAATTGACCTCTGCGGATATAGTCTTCTTCTTTTTACCGGGGGCGATGTACACTGCAACCGCATGTTTTCTCACTTTGAGAAATATAGACATTATATAGAGTATATTTACCTCCTCTTCAGTAGGTCAGACAATTTGTTAGGTGTGGTTTTGAAAAGCAAACGCACTAAGTGAAGTGCACTCTGGTCTACGAAAAAATGCCCGAGCAGCCCCAACGGCTTTTCCCCCGTATTAGCGTTTCCGGCGATTAGCAATAAACTAAGCCCTTCTCGGAGAGAAAGTAAAGACTGAACAGAACCATATCTCAGCCCGACAGCAACAAAGTCCCTATCGGACTGATTGTCAAAGACGTATCCCCGATTGGTACGAACACCTACTCAAACTGTGCCAGGATTATCTATATTTATGGTTGTCAGTCCGCAATTTTTTTTTTTACTAGCTAGAGGAGGAGAGATGTATGGATTCATAACTTTCCCAAGAAAACTAAAACGATTTTTTATATCTATTTTTTTTCTTATTTTAATCTAAGCACTCCAGTAACGCAGGGGAAATACAGTAAGAAAATTGATCAAATTAACGTCGTCGTCGTCGTCGTCGTCGTCGTCGTCGTCGTCGTCGTCGTCGTCGTAGTAGTAGTAGTAGTAGTAGTAGCAGTAGTAGTAGTAGTATTATTATTATTATTATTATTATTATTAATAATAATAATAATAATAATAATAATAATAATAATAATAATAATAATAATAATAATGCGTTATGTTAATGCATATTCATACGTACATAAACACTCTTCACGTACATTAAAAATGAAATAATCCGATTAGATAATTAAGCTGATGTCGCTAAGGTAAAACATTCCGACTTTACACATTTTAAAATGAATTTTTCCAAAATCAAAACTTGCCGTCCTGTCGACTGAAACAGTGACAGGATATTTAGCTGGCACTTATTTTTCCGGTAAATAGACAAGGAATTTTTTTAAAGAATGTAATGGCTCTAATTGAAAATATTTATTCATATTCGTTTTATTTCTTTAGAAAATATTTAGCTGACAATGACAATTATTTTTACAAAAGAAGATCAGTTTCGTTTTCATGATTTCAAGTAATGAATAGGAATTAAATTGCGTAGAGATAGCGAGCAGGTGATTAGTAAATAAAGATTGCGACACAGTGTTCTGCCACAAGATAGATCGAGAGAGGAGTGGGACGGGGGGAAGGGAGCAAGATATATAGAGATAGAAAGAGAGTGACAAATCCACACATAATCATCCACACACATCTCTTAATGACTGTCTCATTTCTCTGCTTCCATAAAGTAAAGTAGATTCGTATGAACTAGTATGGTATGACTGTTCTGATAGGCTTAGGTCTGTTGTTGGCATTGGTTTCTGCGATTTTTTTTAGACTCAGTTACTCACGGGAGGAACCACGTGAAGGTTGCCAACATTCATAAAAGTGGTGCTATGGAACAGACTAGATTAAAACTCGACACATCCAGATCATCAGTTCACGCTGTTATCCAACACGGCGATCGCCCTCTACTCCCATGAATATTTACTTAGACTAACCTTCCTATCTCTTATGGAACATTGACTCCGTTTTTAAATTAATATTTTCTTTTGTTTTAACAAACTTCGTTGCAAACATTACCATCAATCGCCTATTTCTATTGCTCAGTGTCTTGTTTTATTGCCAAGTCGGAAAATTGAAAACTTTTTCATTTGTTTTATTTCCTTTTATAAGAAATCACGTTAAGACTCTCTCTCTCTCTCTCTCCCTCCCTCCCTCCATCTTTATCTATCTCTCTCTCTCTCTCTCTCTCTCTCTCTCTCTCTCTCTCTCTCTCTCTCTCTCTCTCTCTCTCTCTCTCTCTCTTGAACTTTTTATTTGATTTGATTTATTTATCGGACTAACATAAACATTGGATACTGTTCACTTCATCGATTGATGACGCATCTCACGACTGGACTACTTATTCAATTCTTTCAATTTCTAGTTTTTGGACTTTCACTCATAACCTGGATTAATTTTCAGTCAGCCTTCTGGACTTCTGGATATATTTCCTGATTATGTCTTTTAAACTCTATGACTTGCATGAATTGTATAGATTCAACAAAAAAGTATGTTTTGGGGTTGATATATTTGATGTTATATATTTTTATGTATTTTTGTATATATTTTTATATATTTTCAAAGTGAAACTTTATTACCTGTAGTGAGGTCACTATGGTAATGGTCCTCTGAGGAGAAGATTTATCTTTGAAAACTCATGAGCTAAGGACGATAAGATACTTTGCTTGAACTTTGAATTTTAATAAAATTTGATTGACACCTTATTTTATTATTTCATTTTATATGATAATATATATACATATAAATATAATCTTATTTAATACGCACATAAAAGTAATCCATGGACACGTGTTTCTGGCTCACAGCCGTCATCAGCATGGCTAACTTGCACAGAGATCAAACCCTCGATGTTGATGTCTATAGTCCAGAAACACGTGTCCATGGATTACTTTTATGTGCGTATTAAATACAATTATATATATTAACGTAAAAAATACGTCCTATAAGTTGAGGGCGACTAGTAGTGCAATTTACTGCATCTTAATCACTTAGGAAGTGAAACTATTGAAATAATAAGTAAGCTAATAACAACTAACGCTGCAATCACCTATAAAAATAATTACATAGAAAGAAATAACACAGAATCTACATAAAATCTAATGGTCTATTTTTTGGTAAAATCTACTGGGTAAAATAATAGAAGTTTTTCCGAATCTCTTAGTGACACCCTTAAAGGGGGTATGAGGGCATAAAACCCTTTAAATCTTTAAATAATCTTTTTTTTATTAAATTTAACTCATGTGCATGATTTTTTGAGGAAGACAATGGAAATCGTCCTGAATTTCCAAGTCCATCCTAACCTAAAATTATATGGGGATTCAACCTCCTTCAAAGTTTTAAATATATTCTATATTGATGAAATTAATATAATATGTATAAAATTTCGGGGGAAGACAATGAAAGTGGCCCTGAATCTCAACTTTACTATCTATGTGCCAAATATCTTCGTGACTCATGACGACAGAACTCCCTTGAAAATATTTATATTCGATTTTAGTTAAATTTAAACCATATGTATAAGACACTAATTCAGAGAGTGCCCAAACACTTCAAATTCTTCCGACTATATTAGAGGGAACGGAAGAAGGGGTCAGTAAAAAAAAGTATTATGAAGTTATGAGCATAGTGAAAAGTACATAATAGTGATTCACATTCAATAATTTAGCCAGACAAGTCAATGGGTAGCAGTCAGACAAAATTGTAATCACTTAAAGAGTAAAATCAAAAATCCAAGCATTGGTAGCATGACGTGTGTGCTACATTTGCAAAATAAAATATTTTCTAACCACCAATCGCCATGGCTGATAACACCCTTCTCGAGAGTTCAACGTTCAAACTCGTCAGCTTAACATTCACAGGAACATGAATTGAAATAAATACATAGATACTGCCAAGTCTGCTGCAAATAAGGTAGGCTCCCTTCACCGGACTAGAAAACTTCTCACACCTGTCAGTATCCTATATCTCTATAAAGCCACCATTTGCCCATGCGAGGATTATTGTTGCTACATCTCGGCTAGTGCATAAACCACTAGTCTCTCCTTCTTGGACATGATACAAAAAATAATCTCTAACCTAATAGCTCCACACTGTTTACCAAGCTCCAGCCTCTGTCACATCGCCGCAATGTTGCATCCCTGTGCTTGTTTAACAAGTAATTCAATGGAATGTGTTCTGGCGAACTTACTGCACTTGTACCCCTTTCAACGTAAATACCCCCAACCGACCAACTCACAGAAAAATCCACCCTTTTACTGTTGATGCCCCCAAAGGCTGGAAAGCTTTCGACTCTAACAGCTTCTTTCCTCGGGTCACTTGCCTTTGGAATTCTCTCTCTGTTTCCCCGCATGTACCAGCATGCGGAAATGGAAATGTAATGTTAACAAACACGTTGCTGCAAAATCCTCACTATAATCTTGTTCTTTATCACAGTAACCCCTTACGTCCCAGATGTAATTTGCATTGTTTAGGGTGAAACAAAAGTTGTTGTTTTTTTATGTATTTTGGCATGTGTTACTAATCAAAGGCGGAAGGTGAAAGAGATTGTCAATCATAACGACATTGATGAAACATCTCGTATCAGATGAGAACTCGGTTGCTAGTAGGAGCTGTGCTCACTAAGCAAATAGATGAAAGCAACTGAAAGGCATTATGTTCGAGAAAGCTTGAAATAAAACAAAGATGCTCTCTTATCTATAGCTGGGGGGACTTTCTAGTTTTGTCCTATTTTTAACATTAGTAAACTGATCTCGGATTATTAACCCTATTAATTATTCACAGTGTGTCAGTTTAAGCTACATTGGATATTCATATATTTTGTGAAAGAGTCCCACCAAAAAATACCCCCGCCACCACCACCACCACCACCCAAAAATAGAGAAAATGCAGGTTGTAGTAAAAAAATGTCATTACTTAGTAAAGAGGATGGAATTCATTCATGCCATTGAGTGTTTGCATTAAAACATCGTGTCCCTATATATTTCTGTCTCCGTACAAATTCACCGAGATAGCTATCCACCATACCGCGATGCATTCCACGGTGATGTTTATTCTGAATTTCTTACAGCCTAACCTGACAGATGTGTGAACAGAACTCGCGTAAGTAGGTTGTGGATGTGTGCGCATAATGCGCATAGTTGCCTGGGCTTTTTTTTGCAAAACTCAAGTTTACATCAATGACGGGACTCTTTAATAAAAGAGTACGATATTCAATATCCCTAAGATCATTGTTTGTGCTAATTTACTTACTTTTATGATGCTTAAGGTACTATTTGACCGGCCCATTTAGCATAATGGTAGGAGACCAGGGTTCAATCCTATATCGAGTCACACCAAAGGCTTAAAAAATAGTAGTTTTACCCCCTTTCTTAACACTTAGCATTATAAGGTGAGTAATCTTGGAATAAGAGTGGTGCCCTATCCTCTACTTCGATGTAAAAGCTAATCAAAAGGGATCCTTCGGGTCGCCCTTGACTACGGTCGACCATTTTTTTCAGGATGTCATAATTATATTACAAATATAGAATCCCTTCGTATAATATAGTAGAGATGTAATATTTGTAAAAACTACCTGATACATTTATATTTGTTCTTTCTTTACAGGTATTCAATTACTGTTTGCGCGGGACTGTGCGAAGTCATACCTAGAGGAGAAGTGTATTGTCAGAAACCATACGACTCACAGGTTGAAGACCGTCTGCTTTCGAACCTGCGACATGAACGGATGCAACAGTGAGAAGCTGAAGGGAAGGGGAGCCGCCAATCAACTCCAAGTCCATTTATTCACGATCCTTTTAACAGCGGCCCTTGTCGTATACTTTTGTCGAGGACAGGTAGCGATAGCTTAACCAATTGAAATATGCCACGTTGACAAATAAACATTTTTAAAATAAAGAAAAGAAATGATTTAAAATGTATCAATATATCCTTAACAATAAATCATTTGGATCAAATAGATTTGAGGCACTTTGGCATTCGACAAACGACCGAATTGACACATTTTGCTGTAACACCGTTTTTTTTTTACTTCCGTTTCAATTTTTAACGAAACGATTTCAGCGAATTTCAAAGAAAAAGGTTGTAATCATGTAATATAGTTAACAGAGAAAAAATCCGAAGAAAAACACAATATGCAACAAATAACTGTCACCAAACACAATAAGATTTACTTTTCTACCGATCTGTATAATTTTAAGCTGCTGAAAGTGTTTTAAAATTGTGTATTTCAATATAAAATTTCGGCAGTATCACGTCTTTTGAAGACAGGAAAAACATATATGGCCGACCTATGTGTTTGTTGCTGGTGTTTCATTCCTTTAAAAATAGTTTTAAAAAATAACTTACCTTACCACTAACCCTAATTCCGACTGGCACCCGCGGACGTATTAGTGGTGTAAACCTATTTTACTATCTTTTAAGCCTGAAATTAGCGACCATTCCCAAACAAAACTGCGATTTTTTATTTAATAGTGTTTGGTTAAGTAAAAGTGACGATAACAAATTCAGAGATAATAAATCTTACAATCAGTTTCCACACTTTTAAGTTATACATGTCGGTAGAAAATTATTTTTCTTGTGTTAAGTAAACGTTATTTCTTTTCTATTTCTGTTCTGTTAACTATACTACATGAATGGCAAAAAGGTTTTATTTACAAAATGTGTTACTAATAGAGTATACAATATATAGTTCCATGTAAAAGCACGTTTTATTTTGTAAATTTATAAAAAATGAAAAGTTTTTACAAAATGTATAAACAATTTTTTTAAAACATTTAAATAAAAAGATATTATACCGATATGGATTCACACAATTTTAAAAAAGGTATTTTAAAAAATATTAGATTGTATTAAAAGATGTTTCTTTAAATATTGGATGTTTCGCTATAAAATTGTTTAAGTTATCATCGGCGATCAAATTCTGTATTAAGACAAAAAGTGTCATGTTCGTTGTTGCTCATTTTGGGGTGCTTCAAATCCATTTGATCTAATGATTTTTTTTAAGCGTAAAAAAGAAAGGAATACCAGAAGCCCCGGCGCTTTTTATAAACTTACAGCTACTAATATGTTGGGTAAAAATGAGAGAGAGAAAATAAAAGCTTAATTTTAAAAAAGAATAATAACAAACTTTCAATTAAAGGATAGTTAACAGTCGACATTCAATGATGGCCACAGAATGCTTACAGGTGTTAGCCGCCATTGAATGTCGATTGTGGAATAGACAGATTTATAGTAGAAAAAGTGCGAAAGACAAAGTGCTATAACCATTAAAACTTGGCTAATTAGGTAGAAAATTTCATTCTGATGCGTTTGACATAAATTATATGTTGTTTTTTCTTTGGCGGGGTGATGGGTAGAAATAAACTATTTTATAATTTTGCCAAACTTTCCTATGATCAAATAGAAAAGAAATGCTGAATCACGATTTAACGAAAAACGGACATACAGGAAGAGCAAACAAATGCCTGTCAAAGCGAAACATACAGTAAATTTGGTATATATCTACATCGATCAAATAATTCCTTGAAGAATGAAAGAAGACTGCAAAAATTAAGAAATCACCTTTAAGTAAAAACAGGTTTCCAGTTTTAATTTCATTAAAAAAATGTCATTTTAAATACTAATATTTGTCAAATGGAAACGTTTCATTTCTAATATGTATAAAATAATTACAACATATACACTATCAAACTGTTGGCGGATGAATCGGTCACATGTGTTATCTTTAACCCTGTGCGTTGAATTTTCAGTGTTTCCGTGAAACTGAAGGTACCGATGGATAGTGTCATTTAAATAAACATATATATATACCCTTGCAAAAGTAATTGAGCACTCTTGGTATTTCCCCTATAACACAAGCTTAATACCAATAACATGTAAAAATCTCTTGCTTTTACAAAAGAATTTATGTCGAAAGCTTAACCATTAAATTAAATTAATTAATTTATTTTAAAAATACATTGTTATTTATTTTCAATTTTCTAAAAACAATATCATATGAAAACCTTTTTTTATAAAAAATGTGACCATCTTCTTTATATACATATATATATATATATATATATATATATATATATATATATTTGAAGTTATATAAAAAATATATTTTTAAGGTGTATATCCTTTATAATACAATTCAAATTGTTTCAAAAAACAAGCTCAATTAAGTTTCTGGCTTTAGAGCATATATACTGGTTAGTTGCATTCCACTGACCAAAATAAATAAACAAATCAGTCCACAATCTTTATCTTTTCTCGCTGTCTTACGCGCGTTTAGCAACCTAGTAATAAAAAGTACTTTTGGTCTACCGGCTGCTCATTATTCCAACACAAGACGGGAAGAAAATGGTTAAGAAAGGTAAGAAAGACTGCAACTCAAAAAACACCAGAAAAAATCACTTTAAAAGATAAAAATCATAGAAAAATCACCCCAAACATCTGACGCTGCGTAATCTGATTCTCAAGATGGCCCCAGAGACGGATTACGCAGTGTCAGATGTTTTGGGGGATTGTTCTATAAATGTCATCTTTTAAAGTGAGTTTTATTCGTCTTTTTGTACTTGTTCTTCTAACCTAGCTTGGTCACCTTTTTCCAGTTTTGTGTTGGAACAATGTGCTTGTTTTTTTCATCATTGATTGTTCGTCTCTGATGAGCAGCCGGAAGGTTAAAAACTACTTTTTCTTATCGGGTTGCGAAACACGCGTAAGACTGAAATAAAAAATATAGACATTCGTCGAAATAAAGTAATAAATATATCTATATATATATATATATATATATATATATATATAGAGAGAGAGAGAGAGAGAGAGAGAGAGAGAGAGAGAGAGAGATGCGGAAAAACAAAACATAGTGCTTGATTATGAGGGTAAACCTATAGCATGTATTAATGTAACAAATACATGCTTTAGAGGGATGATGAAAATGGGGAGTTAACTAAGAGGCTCGACCTAGTTGCAAAGGGATGATTTTATTCAATGTACACTGTATATCGGTGTTTTCGGTTTCACATAAACACTGGAAACTCAACCCGTAGGGTCAAAGATATCATATGTGACCGATTCATCAGCCGATGTCTTGATATGTGTGTGTGTTAACCACTGTTAGATGATTAGAACTCTTCAGCTTTGATAAATATAATACGCCACCTATGCAGATTAGATGTGTGAGTGGGGGTAGGCTCATAGTTATATTATATTTTTTAAAGAAGTCCCTAAAAGGGGCATTATTTTTTTTATATAAATTATTCTTAACTCTTAAATGCTTTATTTTTATATTGGTTTGATAAAAAGTGGAAAACTTTTCATAGGGGTAATATAAAGTAGTATGAATGATTTTTGGAAAATATATATATTTATTGAACAAAAATAATGAAACAAATGGCATAAATTTTACATGTATACAACACACTACAATATATGCATCTAAATACACTAGAGAATCATGAAATAATTTTTACTTACCATTATAATGATCAAATTTAAAGGTTTAGGTTCTTGAATTAGGCAGATGACACACCGATGACACTCGCCCGTGACATAGAAGATACTGATTACCTATTTCGCAGGTGTGCTGATGTAACATCATACTAATGCTCACTCACAATTGCGAACAGGCTCGTTGCAGGTGTGAACCAAGTTGCAGTTTGACACATTTTCGTTAAATCAGCAGTTTTTTGTGAAGGTGTCATATTTGAAACAAAAAGCATGTAAGGGTTAGCTTTGATTTCAATGAGATGCAGTCTATAATTACATCACACGCTAGAGGATAGAAAGTTTGACAATTTTAAAACTCTCAACAAAATCAAAAGTTTTCTAAGTTCTTTAATTTCAACTATTTAATCTTTTTACGTTATAATTCTTACGCTATGAATATGTTTTAATTGCTTTTGGGTTGTTTGGGATTTTCTCTGGTACTTCTCAAAGGTTTCAATTATGTCTCATCATTATTAGCCTGAAACCTGTATTTCAAATAATATTAGACGTGTAACACAGTTAAAATTACACAGGTAATTTAATTAATATTCAAACACATGATAATGGTCAGGTCACAAATAATACACACCAAGGTTCTACTCTTCATTTTTTTTTCAACTTATGTGTTTACTATATAAAGTATACTAGTTCACATACGTAAATATCATATACCTTATGCCAGCAGTTGGTGGCTGTTCCGCGCAATGCTAAATAGCATAATATATCGGAGTGCTCAGGGTCGTTTTCTTTTTTTTAATCATAAACATAAATTCTATAGAGCTGGATTGGACGAGCATGCCTCGCGAATTAAAACAAAATGGTATTCTGCTGCGAGCAATACATGATATTTTTATATAATCCCAGTCTATCTTTCCTTCTCTCTCTCTCTTTCTCTCTCTCTCTCTCTCTCTCTCTCTCGCTCGCTCTCGTTCTTTCTCTTTTTCCCTCTGTTTCTTTCTTTAACAGTTTGCTTCACTCTCTTTCTTTCTATTCCTCTACGACTAAAAGTGCGGTCTACTCTTTACAATTTTTTGTATGCGTGTGTGCAAACTACAAAATAAAAGAAATAAAATTCATTTTAAAAAAGTATATCTTTAATCCGAGATGTTTTGTTGTTCTTTTTTTTCTATTATATAATACATTTTTCGGAAAAAGTTTTGTCAGGAATATATCAAAGCCAGACGAGCCGGCTAGGAACTTGACAGTTGCCAAAACCTCTTGGAGACGCGACCCTTATATGTATACAGGGTGTTTGAAAATTCGATGGCAGAACTTCGAGATAATGTTATAAACAAATGAAACCAATACTTTATTGTAGACATCTAACACGTACAATGGCTGTGATAGTGCACAATTATTTTTGCATATAGTATAAATAAACAAGGATCACATGTAAAATAAGCCTGGGCCCGGTGTTGCCACATACACTAACAAAGCCATGAACATGACACCAAACAAATATACAATCTATGAAGCTCAGAAGAAATATTTGAACGTCATAATCGGTGGGGGTTTCTTTGATAACCAACATAGTGAACCCGGTCAGTATCATGCGAATGGTCACCCGTTTTTGTCCAGATAACAGAATTCAACTGACTAAATGCAGGTACATGCTCACCACAAGCTAAAGACCACACAGAGGATGGAATTGACCACAAAGAAAATTAGACTAGCAATGGCAATAGCTATAACAAAAGCAATTACAGTCACTGTTGCAAAGGGTGCATATGAAGTATGCCGCTTTCGTGTCTGCATCCTTCCTTGTCATTCTCTTTCCCTCATCCTGTTTTGTGAATGTCTCTACGAGTTTGGAGAAACCTTACTGCATAGTCTGTCTTCGGGGTCGGTGTTTAATGGCTGTTGTTTCTTATTTGTTTTGGTCAATACCCAAATCTTTTCGGCCCTTCTTGCACACGTCTTTTAATCACAACCGTGGTCCTCCTGTGGGAAGTTTTCCATGGACAATTTCTCGGTAAAAGAAGACTATTTATAGCTACGTGCATGCAGATACGGCACATTATGTACAAGTGAACGCTCTCTCAAAACATATATACATTCGAATAAATACAGACATATTTCTGGCTGTCTAATTGTGACATTTCCTTTCTTCATATATACACAAATAGAAGTGAACGTGTGCATACACATACACTTGAACACACACACCTATATATGCGTTACAATTATCGGAAACATTAATCAGCAAATTGTTTTAACACGAATTGATTGTCTCGTCGTGATAGAATATAAGATAATCTGTAAATGAATTAAGATATAATTGATCATTCACTGACAAAAACAAGACCCACTCGCTCTACCAGGTAAGTGATGTATGCACATGTGTGATGTTATTAAGCAGTGCACGGGTTTTAAACCCGGGTCACTTGCAAACGGATTTTAGATCAAAATAAAAAGAAAACATAATTATTTTGGAAAAAATTGGAGGCAGAAACATGACGTAAGAAGGTGGGGAAGCAAGATCCGCAAAAGAAGAAGCTGTGATCAGAAATGGGCCACAGCCGTTTGCGACGAGAATGGTTTCGGATGACGTAAACAACATAATTGTTAACGCATAATCACATTGACACACCGGTTTTAGTTAAATCACGGAAGTTAAGCGACGTTAAGCTTTGTCGGGACTTAATGGGTGAACATTTGGGAATATCAGGTGCTGTATATGCTCTCCGCGTATCTCAGCATTGTTTCCAGTCTTCCTTAACTTCTCCTTACCATTGGAATTAAGCAGTGCCGACACAGTAATATTTGTCTTAATTTTCACTGCACTTATATAACTTAATTCATCCATGTATGACTTTTTAGATTTTCTTCAAATTCACATCATATTTATCTGATAATACCATAAAAGGTTTTCCATTAGTTTTTGTTTTAAGAAAATACCTGTTGCGTATTTTGTATACATATACTTGATATGTTTCTGCGCATTACGCTAAATAATGGTAATTATAAGTAGCTAAATACCAGACTTACTGTACGAACCGTAGTTTATATAATACGAGTTGTACCTATCCGGCGTTGCCCGGGTGTTTTTTGCTGGATTTAAACCTTATGTTATACATGCAGAAAACCAAGTTTCCATCATAATTACTAAAATACATGAACGTTGACAATTATTATCCATACCGTATTAGCTGTTTGTTCTTACGCGCGCCTCTTTTTGTTCGTTCGAGACTGAGGGCTTATTAGCATGAAATCAAAGCTCCTTATACTTTTAAAAAGGGTTAAGTCAAGACAAAACTGTTGGAAGACAGAGGAGGTTTATTTGACTTGATTTTCGCCCCAAATCACTGACCAGTGTCATGAGGGGAGACAGAGAGTGATTCATAATCACTGTTTACTTATATACTGTCAGCGTATTTCAATTTAACATTTTCACACGTGGCGTGCTTCCAAGGAACTAACTGTTTCCCTCTCTCGCTATCTCTTTGAACCATGAGATGTCATATTTCTTTCCATCTATTCTAACAGTCTCGCAATCCGAACCTCGTGATCAGAAAGTTTCCCTTGACTGAACTTGCGTTTGCTGTTATTTTCAACTAACCAATTTATATAATAATTTGTGTACTTGCCCAATATTTAAAATTTTAACTTTCATTTTTGTTTCGCTTTTTTAAACTGTTGATTAGGGTTTTTTAACAAATATTTTTTGTAAATAGGATTTAAAAAATTAACTTTAATTAAACGGTTATTAAATTAATAATTGAATCATTTTTTTATAAAATTAGAACAAAACTTTAAAAGTTAATTTGTTTTCATATTTATAAAATTATTGGATGTAAATAGTTTTGAAATCTTTCAAATATTTGCAAATAATTTTAAAGCCAGTTTAAATAGCTTTATATTAGACAGTTTAAATCCCACCAAATTTATTTCACATTTAAAAGGGTATTCAACTATTGACAAAAATTAAAATGGTTGATTTGCTTACGAAGAAACGCAAATGTATTGCGTTGGATTTAATTCGTAATTAAATTATTTTTGAATAGGATTTTTAAAGCGTGTTTTATTGCTTGACGCTATTGCACTTTTAATTTCAGTAAACAATACATTAACAGTAAATCAAAAATAAATACACACATACATGTAGTCACACAATTGCATTAATATAGAGATTAGCAACAGTAAACATATTTTTAAGTTAAAATCTAGTCAACGTTGGTTACTCGACTTTTATTTCGTTATTTTGTTCATTTTGTTTGTTCATTTTGTTTTTTTTTACTTTCTGACACTATTTCCGCCATTTTGTTGTTTTACTGACAATAGCCAAAAATGAACGATTTGACTACTTTTTGGGGAATATTTTCATACGAAATCTGTTATAATGTGATAGATTAAGTTTGATGTCTGAAGCATATTAATAAAATGGACAACTAGTATTGTGTTGTGCATAAATAAATTAATATTTAAACAAAGAGTATTTCTCAGTTAAAATCAAGACATTTTTAGCACCAAAATGTTGAGTTGGTATTCTGCCCGCAGCGTTTTTAATTATCGCAAACAACGAATTGTCTTGATGTTTATTTACATATCTTCCTTATCAGTATTGCTAAGTTGGATTCGGAATTAGGATGATTTGGAGGTTTTGGAAGGAGTCAGAGTTGGACTAGTAAGAATGCTAGAAGTTGGAGTTTTTTTTTAATTCTTGAAGAATCAAGACTGAATATTGAAAGATTTTAACATAAGTAGTCTTAAGAATATTTAATAATGTATGTGAGCATTTATGGAAAGAGTAACTATTTTGCAGCGTGACCATCTACTTTACATAGTGTATTTAAACACCACAAGGATAATATAAAAGTAAACACACTTATTATATTTTACTTAGCCAGAAGAATGTCTAAAGAGATATGCCACAGTTCATGAATTCTCGAATTAAATAAAAGTTGAATAAAATGTGGCAATACTTGTGTCCCAACGAGTCACGGTCGCGTCTAGTATATATATATATATATGAGTGGTATATATATATATATGAGTGGTATATATATATATGAGTGGTATATATATATATGAGTGGTATATATATATATATATATATATATATATATATATATATATATAGCACATGCATACATTTAAACCTTTTCCGCGTATTTTACTGTAAACAACTGAAATTAAAATTGACACATATGATATGTTTTCATAATTTGATAGACACAAAAGTCGCAGTTCTTTTAACCCTTTCATGCATGATGTTACAGACATTCTACGTACCTTATCAACCTTGTCCTTTAACCAGGTGCCCTCAAGTTGAGCTGGCTTCCGAAAAGGCCCATAATGACTAATAATACGGGCAAAACGTATTCCTCGATGTCCTGACTCTCACAAAAACAAATATAATTGGTCGGATAACAATTTATGATAATTTATGACAACTTTTCCATTTGTTGTTGTGGAACAACAGTATACATGAAAGAGTTAAGGTGTCAAATTGTGATAAAAACTTGGATACATAAGTATTTACTTCAATCAGTATTTGTCGTTGATGAATAAGTATTTACTAAGTTTTCCTGGGGATATACATTGTAGAACCGAAGATCTCATCACGTTCTATCTATAATGATATTTCTTCCAACTTGCTATGATGTTATAATAGTAACATATGAGATGATTAACCAGACTTACATCCGATTCCCGTTTCTTAAGTAATTTCTTTGAAATTGCAGAAAGAGTCTACTAGAGGGAGAATTAATTGTGATGGGGTAGAACACATCCACAATTCCAATTTAGTTACATACCTGGCTCTAAAGACTAAATGTATTCTCACTTCAGCAGCGCAGGAGCGAATAGACTTGATTCTGGTGTATAACATCATCAACAGGAATTTGAATCTACCTTTTGAGGAGTTTTTCATCGTAGCGTCAAGTCGTGATCCGCGTGGTCACTCACAAAATATGTACCACCTTAATGTTCAGCACAATAGAAGACAAGCAGCATCCTCTGTCCGTGTTTCTTCTCCGTGTAACAACCTACCAGAGGAGGTCGTGTAGATGACTACAATATCCGGGTTTAAAGCGGCCTTTTGCAAACATTCAGAATGTACGTAGATGTAAATAACATCTACCAGGCCTTTTTATATGTTGTACTTGTTGTACTTTTTTTATTTTTGGCAAAATAAATCTGACTTATTTTTATTTGAGTTCAAACCTTACACGTTTATTAATGTCATTACTGAAGATCATAAATATTTTTTCGGGCCTGAAAATAAAAATTATAAATGGATTGACCGTAGTCGAGGGCGAGCCGAAAGCTCTCTTTTGGTTGCTTATTACATCTAGATGTCGAGGCGGACAGCATTCCTTACCCTGTATTGCTTCACTTTCATTAATCCTTACCTTATAATACTGAGCGTTCAGCGAGAAGGTATTACGTACCCATTAGCGCAACACTCTTACATATTCCAAATGAACGAGTCTCTTAAATTGTGAAGCAAGGGTTGCGCAATCCGTAACCCTAACCCTAACACCTGTCTGGAACCGGCATTGCTTGATTCCAGTGGAAACGAGAAGTCTAAAGCGACTGAAAAGAATACCGGGATAAGCAGAAAGTCATTCCACGTAGAACACCTGGTATTCCCAAATGGTCGCACATTTAGTATTGACTAGGCTTAACGTCGCTTAACTTCAGTGATCTAATGTGAACCGTTATGTCAACGTGATTATGACGTATAAACTAATCTTATTGGTTAAGAACTACGAATTAAGTTATGATAAAAACAATTGTTTCGTTTTCAATTTTTAGCACGTCTGTTTTCTATGTAAATTTGACGTGCAATGGTCTCCATTACTTGTTTTTCTATCAGACTTCAGCGAAATAATCCTGTTTACAAATGTCTTACTGGAATGTTGGCCATAACTGGTCGTCTATAGAATGGAAATATGTTAAACCACAGAATCAATATACAAAAGATGAATAATACAACTGTGAAATTTCCACAGATCCTGCTAGTTTGAGAATATTGTGCTTGTATTCAATGCGTTTCAAATATCATTACACAATTGACACTATTGCAATGCAAAGGTTTGTGTTTCTGTACCGTTTAATCTGGTTTTTTTTCTTCTGGTACCCACCAAAAGAAAAAGAAAGAGACAAATACTATTAAATATTTGTCACATCTATCTGTATGTACTTTAAGCAACGACTCATTCCAGCAGCAGTGTTGGATTACGGATGGGTAAGTTAGCTATTATATATTTTATCATAGGTGAATGGGTACGAATACAAGCAATCGTGCCCATGTATGAAACAAATAAAGTTGAACAAATGTATTCGAGAATAATCTGGCACCAGAGGAAGAGTGATAGGTGAGATCAGAGGGGGTGACTCAGTACGATATACTGCTGAGATCCCACGGATATGACGTCACGTGGACCAAAGCGACGAACAACGGTTAGATTTTGAATGAAAGCGGTTTTGGATTTTGACGCAGCCGGTCGCTGGAATAATGTCTTAAAGACGAGATAACTGTTGAGTCTCCCACACGGCGTGGCGTGGTGAAGAAAAACTCCCATCCACCGGCTCCTCGGGTTGCGGATAGGGGAACGGTCTTTAAATATAAAGGTTAGCTGCGAATATCCAATAAGCAGTGCCGGACAAAATCGCGGGTTGCCCTTTGGCAAGGCATAGTACCCGGAAGCCACCCTGCCAGGGACACGGTGAATATTTTGTGTTGGATATGGAGGAGTGGTAGCACCTTTGGTGAAAGACAGCCGCTGATACCTTGGTATCTGGTCAGCAGCCTCTGGTCCACACTGCATATCTAGCTCATGTATGGTACCAGGTTTCGGCTGACCTGACAAACTACATGAATGCCCACGTAGTGGGGTACAAAATTCCCTATGCCTTTAGGGGGAAGGTTCATTGCTGTCCAAGGACTAAAGGTAAAGTCATGGGAGCATGTGACTTTAAGGTTGAGGAGCAGCTGATGCATTTCTGTTAGCTATGGTCCCAACTCACAATGCTGGGCAGATGATCCACTTTGAGGGACAATGGCCGGGGTTACCAGCCTTATAAAGGCAATGCCTAGAGAGATCAACTCTATAAAAAAACCTGCGTCCCTGTGTGCCGAGCTGATGTCATTCCGTATGCCTCGCTTGTGTAATCACCGGGAAATAGAGGGGAATGCTGATAACTGGGCAGCATCTGCATTCCTATATTTATATATATGTATATATATATATATATAATTTTTTTTTTTTTTTGCCCTGGCAGCACTTGCACTGGAGTGGAAGGACACTCCAGTCCATTAACTTCACCTCGGTGGAGCATAACACGGATGAAAAGCAGTTTATCAGTTATAAGCTAATTAGAAATATATCATTCTTTTTTTTTTCTTTTTTTTTTTTTTTACTGGAGAGGACACTCCAGTCCATCGATTTTACCTCGGTGGAGCACAACACGGATGAGAGGCAGTTTACCGGTTATAAGCTCTGACTAATGGCCGTAATGAGGAGCGCCAGGGGCCTCTTTTCGACGGTGGGAGGGGTCTTCGTGCCCCATTAGAAAGCTACCGCCCATTCCTCAAGCTGGGCAGCCCCCAGCTAATAAGGTGCTTTCTCGTGCCCGTCTAACCTGCTTCATCTGGGTGTGTGGGGCTAGGCCAAAAGCCGAAAAATTAGATGAATCGACTACACCAGGCGCTAATACAAAATCTATATCAAAGAGTCCAGCTCTTAAACTGGGAACCTGGAATGTCAGGACTATGCTTACTGGCATCTCAGACGACTTGATAAGCATAAATGATTTGAGGAAAACTGCAGTTATCAACAACGAACTTCATAGACTAGACGTAGACATTGCTGCACTGCAAGAGACGCGCCTTGCTGAGGCTGCTAGCCTGCGCGAAAAAGATTACACATTCTTCTGGCATGGTAAGCCAAAAAGTGAGAGGAGGGAGCATGGTGTTGGCTTTGCTGTGAGGAATAGCATATTAAAAATGGTAGAACCTCCTATAGACGGATCTGAACGTATCCTCACAATGAGACTCAACACCACCACTTGCCCTGTCACACTCATCAGTGTCTATGCCCCAACTCTAATGGACACCCCTGATGTTAAAGATGTGTTCTATGGAAGTCTCTGTGCTACCCTTCTTAAGCTCCCTCCCAAGGACCAAGTAATTTTGCTCGGCGATTTCAATGCTCGGGTTGGCGGTGACCACGAAGCTTGGCCTGCCTGTCTGGGTAAATTCAATACTGGAAAAATAAATGAAAATGGGCAGAGATTGCTTGAACTATACACGCGCTTCGAACTGTGTGTTGCCAATTCATTCTTTGACACAAAGCCACAGCACAAGGTCTCTTGGAGGCACCCACGAAGTAAGCATTGGCACCAACTTGACCTTGTGCTCATCCGTCGCGCAAATCTCAACTCTGTCAGAGTTGTCAGATCCTACCACGGCGCTGACTGCGATACTGACCACTCGCTTGTCTGCTGCAAAATTAGGCTCTCACCTAAAAAAAAGATGCTCTTTTCTAAGGCTAAGGGAAAGCCCCGTCTGAATACTACAAACATGCAGGATCCTGCGCTTGTATCGCAGTTTGCGGACCTATTTGAGAAGGAATATTCCACAATCAAGTCTGAATCGGCTGACACGCGATGGCAGTCTCTGAAGGGAGCAATGCACAACTGTGCTCTGGCCACCTTTGGAAGGAAAAAAGCTAAGTCAACTGACTGGTTTGAGGCGAAGTCCAAGGAACTCAGTCCTTATATCAACAGAAAGAGGCAGATGCAGTGCGAGTACAACAGGCTCTCTAGCAATCAAAATCTGTGCAAGCTCAGGCAAGCCAGAAAAGAGGCCAAACAGATGGCCAGGCGTTGTGCCAATGAATACTGGGTGGAGCTTAGCCATCGCATTGAAAATGCATCTGCCACAGGCAACATCAGGACCATGTATGAAGGCATAAGGGTTGCTACGGGCCCCACTCAGAGCAAGTGTGCCCCCTTGAAATCCTCCTCCGGAGAAATTATTACTGACAAGGGGAGGCAGATGGATCGCTGGAAGGAGCACTACGCTGACCTTTATGCAAGGACAAGTGAGGTCTCTGAGTCTGCACTTGCTACAATGGAACAACTCAGTGTCCTGCATGAGCTCGATGAAATGCCAACCATCTCTGAGCTAAACAAAGCTATAGATCAGATTGCCCCTGGCAAAGCCCCAGGTAATGACGAGATTCCTCCAGATCTCATCAAGCAGTGTAAGACAGTCCTCCTGAAACCCATATATGATATACTTTGCTGTTGCTGGGCAGAAGGTGAAGTACCACAGGACATGAGAGACACCAAAATCATTACTCTCTATAAGAACAAAGGAGATCGGAGTGACTGCAACAATTACAGGGGCATATCTCTACTAAGTATTGTGGGCAAGGTTTATGCAAGGGTACTACTTGTAAGGGTACAGGCGCTTGCTGAGCGTGTGTATCCTGAGTCCCAGTGTGGCTTCAGGGCAGAGAGATCAACAGTAGACATGATATTTTCATTGAGACAACTTCAGGAGAAATGCAGGGAACAAAATATGCCGTTACAGATTGCTTTTGTGGATCTCACAAAAGCATTTGACACTGTCAGTCGCAGAGGGCTGTACTTGGCACTTTCTAAAATTGGCTGTCCTCCAAAGCTTCTGAGTCTCATCAGATCATTCCACCAGAATATGAAAGGAACAGTACAATTTGATGGGAACCTGTCTGAACCATTCGACATTTGTAATGGAGTGAAACAGGGCTGTGTTCTGGCCCCAACCCTCTTTGGGATCTTTTTCTCAATGCTTTTGAAGCATGCTTTTGGTGATGTGAATGAAGGCATCCTTCTTAGGACAAGATCTGATGGGTGCCTCTTTAACCTTTCCAGACTCAGAGCAAAGACCAAGGTAAGACAAGCAACGATGAGGGACATGCTATATGATGATGATGCAGGCATTGCTACTCACACTGAGGGGGAGCTTCAATTACTTATGAACCGCCTCTCTATTGCCTGTAAAGATTTCGGCCTGACCATTAGCCTTCCAAAGACCAAAATACTGTCCCTGTGCTCAACAGGCAAGCCCTCTATCAAAATTGACAACTTTGAGCTAGGTGTTGTTGAAGACTTCCCATATCTTGGCTCAAACATCTCGGATTCTCTCTCGTTGGATACGGAAATCAACAAAAGGATTGGTAAAGCAGCAGGTACCTTGTCTAAGCTAAAGGGTCGTGTCTGGGAAAACTCCTTACTCAAAGCCAGCACAAAAATGTCAGTGTACAATGCTTGCATTATAAGCGTCCTGCTGTATGGCAGTGAGACATGGACACCCTATGCTAAACAAGAGGAAACGTTGCAGATATTTCATCTTAGAAGCCTGCGTTTCATCCTAGGTATCAGATGGGAAGACAAAAAGACAAACATTGAGGTGCTTGAAATAGCTGGTATGAAATCCATGCACACACTACTGAGGCAACGCCGACTGAGATGGCTTGGCCACGTTCACAGAATGGCTGATGGCAGAATTCCCAAAGATCTCCTTTATGGAGAGTTAAAAGAAGGAGAGAGAGACCATGGTCGCCCTCTTCTAAGATACAGGGATGTCTGCAAGAGAGACATGAAGGCCATTGACATCGATCCATCATCTTGGGAAAGCCTTGCCTCTGACAGGGATAAATGGGAAAAAACCCTCAAACGACAGCTTGACATCGGGGAGGCAAAGTGGAAAATAAAAGCTGCTGAAAAGCGTGCAAGGAGGAAAGAAAGGGCAAAAGCAAGTGAGCTTCCTCATCAACCCTCCCACTTCATATGTGACAACTGTGGCAGAGACTGCAAGGCCCACATAGGCCTTCTCAGCCACAGCAAGAAATGCCCTGATCGAGCCAGTATGCCCCTTGGGATATTGACACCACTGACGGGATTCTAAAGACTGGAACTAGCCAACAAGATCTGCAAGTGCCATTCATGGTCGGACACGACCGACGAAGGCCTACTACTACTCCCACACGGCCATGGGTTCTGATGCCTGTTTATCTATCTATCTATCTATCTATCTGATTCTTTTATAATTACCTTAGGTTATCATTCTGTTTCCCTCAGACTTAGACATTTGTGTATTAAGTGTAAATTGTACTCGTGACTTCTGTAATCTTTTCTCTTAATAAAATTCCAAACACCATGTCTTCTCTCAATTGTTTTTACTCAAACTCAACGAAGATTTGAAGCAGCTGCGAAATGACGACACGGATCCTGAGAAACAGAGAACGATAACGCAACACAGAATGGGATTTATATATCCATCTACTGAAGAACACCGGGCAATAGGTTTACTAGTTAGATATTTCCTTCGTCCCTAAATAGTAATTATCGCAACATCTCATCTATGTACACACATTTCGTAAATAAATCTCTAAAAGTATATCTGCCACAGCATTAAGTGTATAACAATTCAAATGTTCCTGTTCATGTTTATGTTCATATTTTTGTTATGTTCATGTACATGTACATGTTCATGTTCAGGTTCATATTAATGTTTATGTTTATGTTTATGTTTATGTTTATGTTTATGTTTATGTTTATGTTTATGTTCATGTTCATGTTCATGTTCATGTGCATGTATATGTTTATGTTTATGTTTATGTTCATGTTCATGTTCATGTTTATGTTTAGTTCTAAATGCTTTTCTATTATTTGTTTATTTCATTAAAATACTCGCACGTGTTTTAATGTACGGATGAACATTTATAAAAGCTGGTATTGTATTATTATTATTTTGATTGTCCGGACTATTGTTCTTATCTTGGATGTTATTCTCATAACGTTTCGGTCGATGTAACCTCCTCTCAAGGTGCATCTTGTCGAACTTGCCAATCTTCCTGTTGAACTCGAGAATCTGTGCGAAATTTCGAACGAAACCACTTAACTAAATGTGAGTTAATCAGAATTGGTTTCCCTGTGGCTTTTTATACTTTAGTAACGCAGAATACAAGCTCAAACATACCTTAGTTCTGGGATTGAGTAATGTTTGAAACAAGTTTTAGTTTTAGTGTTTTTTTTAATTAGCCGTAATTTATACCTAACTGAACAAGTCATCTATCTATCTCTTATCTACCAATGTGTTTAACTCGCCACTCTCACTCTATGTTGATTTACCATCAATCAAAATAGAATAAACATTGGTAATGCGTAATGAGAGTAGAAAGACCGAGAAGGGAGAACACAACTCTCCATTAAAAAGTTCTGCGAAGTACTAGGACAGGTATTCTCACTCAAATTCCATAAAAGACCAACAGTCGTTGCCAGCGAGAAATCAATTGTTACGACAACGCAAAATGATTTACAACGGTTATCTAAAAAGCAGACTGATGGAAATACTAGGAGACTTGTTGTCACTAATATTCTAGAGAAAACCACTGTGTCTTGTCAGTGAGCATTTACTGATAATGACTTGTGTGAAAACTCATAGTGAATAATAATAATAATAATAATAATAATAATAATAATAATAATAATAATAATAATAATAATAATAATAATAATAATAATAATAATAATAGATTAACTAAAATGTTTGGATACCAAAACACGGAAAATGCTTACAATTTATAGAGCTTTTGCAAAGAAAGGAGATGGAGATCGATTGTATCTACCTAGAAAAGAAGGTGGTCGAGGTCTACTTAGTGTTGAAGATGTTGTGAATATAGAAGAAAGTTATCTACATAAATATATTTCTGAAAGTAATTAGATTTTTCTTCGTGAAGTGAAAAAAGAGGAAATACTATAAAACTGGGAAGAAAAAGAATCAAAGGTTACCAGAGAGGGGGTTAAAATTACTTGGAAAGAAACTACACAGTGTATTCTTTAAGAATATTGCATTACGAAATAATGACAGCTGGAATGGTTGTTTAGGTGTGATCTAAAAAGATCTACTGAGAGCACCTTAATGGCAGCTTCGGAACAAGCCACTCGCACTGGGTCCATCAAACATTACATTGACAAAACTGCAGGAATCACCGATGTGCTGATTGTGTAATGAAAGGGAAGAAACCATTAGCGCATATTGTATCTGAATGCCCAATGCTAGCACAACATCAGTATGAAAAAATGCAGACGACAAAGTCGCTCAGGTACTACACTGGAATATATGCAAACTTTATGAATTGGACCACAATGAGAAGTGGTATGAGAATAAGGGAGAAGCGGTACAAGAGAACGACAATGTTAAGCGCATAAAAACTGATACGGTTCTTGAACATTCAAAACCCGACTTAATCTTTCTAAACAAAAACAAGCGAACTTGCTTAATCATTGATATAGCCTGCCCCTTCGCTACCAGAGTGCAGGAGAACGAACACGAAAAAATAAATAAATATCAAGATCTAAAGTGGGAATTAGTTAGACTATGGAACTGTAAAGAAGTAAAGGTGATTCCTGTTGTAATTGGAACGCTTTGAACCATAACAAAAAGCCACTATAAATGGCTTAAACAAATTGACGATACAATTTTTTTTCCAATTCTGCAAAAATCGTGCCTGTTAGGAACAGCTTGAGTATCTATAATAATAATAATAATAATAATGATAATAATAATAATAATAATAATAATAATAATAATAATAATAACAACACCAACATCAACAACAACAACGTCGACGACAAACACCCCAACAACACCATCACCACCACCACCATAATAATAATAATAATAATAATAATAATAATAATAATAATAATAATAATAATAATAATAATAATAATAATAATAATAATAATAATAATAATAATAATAATAATAATAATAATTCCAGATATAAGGACACTGACCAAACACAAGAAAGCAAGAATGAAAATAACAAATCAAAAATCCATAGAAAGAAATGGACCACAAAAAGGGAACAGACTGGTAATAGAATGCTACTACAAAAGCACACGGAAAGAGGATATTGGAAAAGAATGAAAGATCTATGGGAAATTTCTACTAACTACCATACAACAGCACAAAGGATAGCAAATCAAGCAAGACAGATACTCTAGAGAGAGTGGTTCTCGGGGATGGAATTAACGGAAATTAAGTAAAAGATAAATGGCGTGACAGATCAAGACATACCACTTGACGAAAACTCCCAGGAAGAAGACGGGAAAAACATGAACACAGAAACTGAAGAGGGCGAAGACGACGAAGCTAGAGAACTATCTGAGGAAGAAGCAAGAGAAGCAGAAAACATCAAACGATTAATGTCCGAGAACAAAACAAAACTCCCATCCCTAAGGAACGAAGATTGGAAGAAGTTAAAAGTTGAAACAGAGAAGGTAAACAGAGTACATCCCAACAGACACTATTACAGATCGAGACAAATTCATATATGCGGGGGGTAAAATTAATAACTATGAAACTAAAAAGGGAAAAGAAGACTGGCCAAAAGATGGACAGACAAAATCTGGATTGAAGATCAGACTGGACACCCAGATCACCAAACTTCAAAATGAAGCTAAAACCGTAAATAGAATGAAGGAGAACAGTAAGATATGAGAAAAGGCTGAAGATCACAATAAAAATGCTAAAGCACCAGGTCACGATGGAATACATGCGTACTGGTTCAAAAAATTCACGACACTACATGAAAGGTTAACACAGAAACAGAGAGAATGTATCATAAAACAGACGTACCAGAGTGGATGACCAAAGGAAGTTATGGTGTCAGAATCTCTATTAAAACTTCAAATATATTCTATTTTGATAAAATTGAAATCATATGTATAAAATTATCTTGGTAAGACAATGGAAGTAGTTCGTGCCTCTCAATAAAACTTTAAATACGTATATCTGATTTTAATGAAATTGAAACCATATCTATAAAACACTAATTCAGAGAATTTTCAGAAAAGTCAGTTTCTTCCGACTCTAATTAGGGGCGAAACGGTGGTAGTAATAAAAGAAAATAGTGTGTTTGATGTTATTAATATAGTAAAAAGAGACATAGCAGTTTTTCTTCATAAAATCCCAGCAACGTCTGTCTTTCTGCTAGTAGACATATATACACGGCAAGTAATTTATCGATTGAATACATGATTTATCTCTCCTAAACTCTCACATTTTTGCAACTTCACCGACTTTGTCATCTAGTATAAGCAGAATCTAAGCGGTCACATTTAATGAGTTTTGTACTTCCCGGAATAGATCTTTTTTCGCCTAATATTCGCTTTCATTTCTTTCGCAAAACGACATTAATTAAAAAAGTGCGGATTTTTTAACGAAAAGTTCTAATTTGATTTACTGTCTTAAAGAGTGATGAAGATGTCGGCTTAAGGAGATGGGGGTTATTGCAACGAAGTCATTTCTTAAGAAAACAGTATGTCTAAAAGCGCGTTCATATACTTATGTACGTTATTACTGCATTTTAACAGAAGCCAGTAAGTTAGTGATTTACTCAACAAATATACGTTACTAGACTATCTCTAACCCATTGGGTCACAACAATTACCCATATTTTCCGCCTTTATTGCATTCGAAAATTAATAAACTGTGATCTATCCATTCAGAAAATTGTCTTGCATAATTAAAATCCTTACTTCTATATTCCCATTATTATTATTATTATTATTATTATTATTATTATTATTATTAAATACACTAGGAGTTTTCACAGAAGTCAATATGAGCGATTGCTCACTGACAATAATCAGTGGCGTTCCATGGAGCCTCAGTGATAAGTCTACCCAGATTTCCAGCACTCTCCATCTCTTTTCGATAGGCAATGCAAATCATTTTGCATTATCGCGACAGTTATTTACCATTGAGTTCTAGCTACCAACAACCTCCCAAAGGTTGCAAAACCTTTCGAACCCTTCCAGTGGAGGTCTGATTAGTACTCTCCCGCCTCGGTCTTTCTATCCTCCTTGACTCTTCACAGCTATTTTGTGGGGTATCAGCCTGAAATGATGCTTTGGGGGGGGGAGGGCAGAGTATATAAGATTTCTCGCAGTTTTAGTTCCCTTGGATTCATGTGGTGTTCCTGGCATCTTTTTGTTTCACTTCTGTTGCAATTTCCATGTGGCTGGTTAGTGTTCATCGTTTATGCGGGTTGGTTTCAACATGCAAGAATTTTCTGAAGATTTCAGCTGTTTTCATCATTGCTGCCCTTTGTATAGTCTCAATCTTCCCTTCGATTACGATTACTTTTAGTCTTTTTCCAGGTTTTTCGAGACTTTTCCTAGTGTCCCTACAATTACTGGTATTATGTTGACTTTCCTCATGTTCCATATTCCTTTTAGTTATCTGGCAATCTTCGTGTATTTGCTTCTTTTTAATGTATATTTGATCTTTACTCTGTGATCTGCTGGGACAGAAAAATCTACAATCTGACAGCTTATTTCCTTTTTGTTAACTATTATGACGTCCGGTCTCCTTGCTTGAATTAGTTTATCTGTTTTTAGTCCCATGTTCGAATAGATTTTGTGATTTTCATTTTTCAGTACTGTCTCCGGTTTGTGTCTGTATCATTTGTTTGCATGTTCAAAATACAGTCGTTTGCATAGTTCTCAGTGTACTGCTTTTCCCACGCAGTTGTGTCTGTTCTTGTATTATTGTTGGGCTTGTTTGCTGCATTCACTTATTATGTCATTTACAGATGCATCTCTTTGTTAACAAAGTCTACTTTTATTGTTTCCTTGGGTTTTGTCTATCTTAAATTTGATATAGTTTGTTCTTGTCGCGTTGTTCCATCCGGCTGTCAGTCGCGAGATTCCATTTCTCAGTTCAGTTTACTTTTTCATAGCCATGTCCAGGTGTTTTCGTGTGTCTCTTCTATTGTCATTCTTATGAACCGTCCACGTGGCTGTTTTTCTTACCACTTTTCTTTTCTTGTCTTATTGTTTTTAGTTTCGCTTTTTCCTCTATGGTTCATTTTTACGGTGTCTCTTACTGCAGTGATCAGCCTTTCTCTGTTCTGAGTTATGTATTTTCCAGGTCCTTTTTAGTTTTTCACACGATGTTCTATACTCACCAGTCCTCTAACCATTCGGTTTTTTTTCACGTAGAGTCAGTTAATATCATCGTTCGGGTGTAGTGCATTGTGCATGGGCATTATTTTCTTCGTCTTTTGATCAAGATGTCTTATTCTTTCTTTGGTTCAGCCTATGAATGGTCCAGAGTATATTATTAGTGATACTGCCCAAGTGTTTACTCCTTTAACTAGATTTATTCTATATAGTTTTGTTTCTAAGAGTTTCCTTGTTCTTCTCAAGTATTCTTTTCCAATCTTCTCTTTTATTACTGTAGATTTGATGGTGTCTGCTTCCAGAACCCTCAAATATTTGTAGGTATCATGTTCACCAAGCGCCTTCATCTGTTCATTGGGTTGGCAGTTCCATGGCCTCGGATTTCTTCTTTTTATCTCTAGCAGTGCACACTTTTCCATTCCGAATTCAATTTGAATGTCATGTCTGAGGATTCTGGTCGTGTTTATCAGGTTTTGCAGTTCGTTGTTTGCTTGCAAATAGCTTCAGGTCGTCCACATACATGACGTGGTTTATTCATTGTTCTGTATCTGTAAACCTGTATCCGAGATCACATTTCCTACGTATGTAGTTGAGTGCTATCATGGCTATGATAATCAGTAGTTAATCATATTAATATTCTCGTCTGGTACATTCTTAATCATTCAATTACCCATGCTTGAGCAAATTATTGTTATTATTATTATTATTAGTAGTAGTAGTAGTAGTAGTAGTAGTAGTAGTAGTATATAGAAGTAGTAGTGTTGTTCATTATTTTAATATAGAAGTAAATAGACTTATTATTTGTCCATCTAATTTACATACGTTTTTGTAGTGTGTACAGACACGCATATGTAAATTAGAGGGCAACGCTGGAAAGAGAGAGTGACGTTTTCTAAATGCTCACGTGTTGAATCAAAATAGAAAGGCGACATAAATGAACCGATATCTAAGGGAGAACGAGAGATTGATTACTTGTTCATTTTCTTTATAAATTATGTCTAATTGGATCATTTAAAACACAATTATTGTTTAAAAATAACCTTTCTATGTATTTTTCTTATTAAAGTATATAGGGAAAAATCCTTAGGGAAACAAACGTTGATGATCTCATATTTAGTATAACAAAAAAAACTTAGAGAAATCCATAGCATTTTTATTTCGAGCCAACATTTAAAATAGAGATCTAAACTGAAAAGATTGTAGATTTTTTCTAGTATTTTAGCAAAATCAAGTGGCTCACTTATGAAGCCAACATATTGATCCCAGCCTTTCCAGAACAAACGAGAAATTTGGCGGAATGATGGAAAGCCAGTTTAAAGAATGCTTCTATGCTAACATTGCATAATTTAGACACTCAGAAAATAAAATAAACACAGCGATGTAAAATCGTACGTCTTTAGCGTCAAGAATGGATTTTTTCTAGCAAAAGTTTTATTTTCAATAAAATAGGAGAAAAAGCAAGGAAACCCAATGTTTATATCGTCGTTAAAAAGACAGTTCTATTAATAGTTTGTTGTTAGAAGAAACAAACATGATATTTTTTTTAGACGGCCATGTTGGAAAAGTCTGAAGGCGGTGTCATATAGAAAAAATCCTTGGCACAACGATAATTACTCTTTTGGTGGAGAGCTAGATTTTCGAAGATTAAAAACCTTATGCCTGATCCCCTGTACTCGGCGGGAGACACGTAAAATTGAAAACGCTGAACTTCAAATGTCAGCTCTCGACAGAAGGTAAGGTTGTTTAGCCAGTGTCAAAGCAATCCAGTTGACGGGTGCATCAGATGGGAATAAAGTCAGATCAACTATCGCCAGGATTTTATTTAAAACATCGGTGACTGTATGTTCTCTCTATCTCTTTTTTCTTTTCATGCATATTGTATTTTTTTACTTCTCTTTCAAACCTTTCATTCTCTCTTTCTCTTTCTCTTTCTCTTTCTCTTTCTCTCTCTCTCTCTCTCTCTCTCTCTCTCTCTCTCTCTCTCTCTCTCTCTCGTTTATCACAGCGAGGGATATTTACCTGTTGGAATCTCGACTTTTAGCGTGTCGGATTATACACAACCCAACTACACTGACTCTTGAGTGTTTAATTGTTTTTGTCGGAAGCTATAATGCATAAATAAATTATATTTTTCTATATATAAAATGGTTTGTCCACCTCTTCATACAGTGTTTGATTTCAGCAAGACGACAATTGTCGCACTCCAAATTTAGGAGAGAATTAATAGTACTTAATAACGCAACCTAAGACTCGTCAAGCCTACGGACGGGATAAACTCAACCGGTATAACCTTTACATTAAGGGAATGTGACTATTGTTTCCCTAGCATCAGTGTGCTACCATGACAGGGCATTAACAGGCCTTCGAAAGACGTTACAACGGTGCGAACCACTAAGTTACACTCTCCCAGCAAGCGATAGATATTACCATGTAGACGGCCATGTTGAAAAAGCCTGAACACGGTGTAATATGGAAAAGATCTCTGTTATAAAATGTGTCATCGGTGTAATGGGTGGCAGATGTAGTAGATGTTAGTTTAAGTGTAAGTTCTCCTATTACTTCCTCAGTAATAACTAACGAAAAACAAAATATTTGACGGGATAAAATATTTTTTAAATTGAATCGAGTGGAAATACATTTTTTGGAACACGGTCAAAAATGTTGAAAATCAATGAGTAAACAGATTTTTTTATAGAGTGTTTGTGTACATAACTATCCGGGTCATTGAAATAGGAAAATATCTTACTTTACTTTATCTATAAGATAATTGTTATATTATTTGGACTATTCAGACTACTTTTATATCTTGGTTGTTATTTTCAAAATGTTTCGGCTGATGTAAACTTTTAACTTGTTCAGGCGAATCTTTTCGTATCTATGCGGAATTTGAACCTTTTATTTAATCACCAAGGTATATTGTTCTTGTTTCGTCATCCATAATTGGTTAGAAGTGTTAAGTAATTTTTAATTTTATTTTTAGTTATCATCACCTTCAGAAAACTGTCATTTAGATCTGATCCATTATTCGTTGCGTCACGGGCACACTACAAGCGATAATTGCTATATGTTAATGTTGCTTAGAATCTACCCGGAATGATTCAATTTATTTTATTGTTTACTCTTTCTTAACATACAAGCGATAATTGCTATCTGTTAATGTTGCTTAGAATCTACCCGGGGTGATTCAATTTATTTTATTGTTTACTCTTTCTTAACATACAAGCGATAATTGCTATCTGTTAATGTTGCTCGGAATCTACCCGGAGTGATTCAATTTATTTTATTGTTTACTCTTTCTTAACATAAAAGCGATAATTGCTATCTGTTAATGTTGCTTAGAATCTACCCGGAGTGATTCAATTTATTTTATTGTTTACTCTTTCTTAACATACAAGCGATAATTGCTATCTGTTAATGTTGCTTAGAATCTACCCGGAGTGATTCAATTTATTTTATTGTTTACTCTTTCTTAACATACAAGCGATAATTGCTATCTGTTAATGTTGGTTAGAATCTACCCGGAGTGATTCAATTTATTTTATTGTTTACTCTTTCTTAGTCAAACCGAACACTTACGTGACTTACATTTTATTTATTGAAATAAATCCAACATTTGAAAATTAAAAATAATCGATACACCAAAACATTTAATTAAGAAATGCATTTCGGTTTCTAAGGAAACAGGTTAGATATTTTGATGAATTACTTCGTGAAATAAACAGCCTATTCAAGAAAAATGTCTTTATTTAGAAAAAATAATGTAATTATTAAATTAAATCTATTAGAACACATTTAGATTTTTTTAGAAAACATGTCAGACATTTTAATGAATGTATTCGTATTATTTTGATTATTCTGACTACTGTTCTCATCTTGAGTGTTATTCTCAAAACGTTTCGGCCGATTTAACCTCCGAAGATGTGCAGGTGTATCTTGTCGAACTCTTGAATCTTCAAGAACCCGCAAGTACCCGTGGCGTAACGGATGAAGTACTAAGTAAAATTCACTTATAAGTGATACTCTTCAGGAGGTTGAACGTTCAATACTCAGAATACATCTTCCAATTACTTAAGACCAGCTAACGGAACGAGAGTATGCTACCTCAATGTATTATATAAACGGTTCCGTTCGAAATTCCATACAGATTCCTGAGTTCGACAGAAATATTCCCGAGTTCGACAAGATACACCTGAAGAACGTCAACGGTTACATACGCCGAAACATTGTGAAAATGACACTCGTGATGAAAACAGTAGTCCGAATAATCCGAATAATACAAATTATCAATCCTCATATAAATAATTCAGAAACTTTCGTATTATTCAAATGTTCTTGCTTTAAAATTATTTGCTATATAGGCTAAAAGATATGTTAGTTTGGGAATTAAGTTATGTTCGAAATACTATCTTTTTAATTATTAATAATAATTAGAAATTAGTCGCAATTAGGTAGTAATTCATCGAGTGACTTATCTCTTACTAAATTTCTACCTATCACTTTTACTTTAGATGGTATCTATCACTCTCGCTTCAGTCATTCACTCTCTTTCCCCCTCTCTTTATGAACTTTACAAGTAGTAATATTATTTAATGAATCTTTACAAGTAGTAATATTATTTAATCCATAGCTTGACAAGCAGTAATATTATTTAATAAATCTTTACAAGTACTAATATTATTTAATCCGTAGCTTGACAAGTAGTAATATTATTTAATCCGTAGCTTGAGAATGAAAGGGAAAATATCAAGTGAGAGTGAAAGCAAGAGCAGCACAAATTACTAATTTTGGATTTTTTTAAATATTTTATATATAACTGGCTTTGCAAACTCACGTTCTCGAGATTATAATAATCAAACCCGAGTCTAATGGGTAGCCCAACGGATCACATTTTCTCTTGCATTCACATATATATATATATATATATATATATATATATATATATATATATATATATATATATATATATATATATATATATACTCACATGTGTGTCAATCGATGATAGAACTCACTTCTTAAAGTAGTGGTATACAAGCGTTTCTTTTAAATTAGCAGAAAGCGAAAATATATACATGGCTTTAATATTTAATGCACATAATAAATTCTACGTTGACATTGATGAGATTTAATTTTTTTCTAAAATATCTGAATGTGCCTACCAGAGATAAACGGCTTTAGTTGCTGTAAATACATATATAATTTTTATTGGACACATTATTGTCCAATAATAATCCCCCTTCGCACGAAAATTAAAAAAATCTATATAAATAGAAGTACTCGACAAATAAAACAAATTAAATTAAACTTTTCTAGATTGAATAGACGCTAAAATAGATTTTGATTGGACATTTTTTTCACATCGAAAGGGGTTAGCCTCTCAGTAAGAGAATTTTACAATGTGTTTAGAAAAGGAATCTTTTTCTTTATTTTACTTTGTTTGCCATTTAACGAATAGGAAAAATTGTTCAATAAAAATGCGGATTCAAAACTGACTTTTCCGTCTGCATCTACGTAAAAATCAGAACCATCTCCATTCTTTACCGATTTCATATCTTATATAATAAGGATTTAACAGAACATTGTAAGTGTAAACGCCTCCGTGACCCAATTGATACACTAGAACCTGAGCTGGGTACTGCGCGTTCAAGTACAGTCGGAGGTATAATCTGTAATCTATTGTTCTGGGTGTCGTTTGGTTTAAAGATGAAAAAAACTTCAAGAGAAAAGTCGATTGAAAACTGACTTTTTGTGTGCATCTCAAGAAATATTAGAACAATTTTCGTTCTCTACCGATTAAATATTTCACCAAAAAATTTAAGACAGTTTTATTTACTCCTCTCCAGGAGTTAGAGACAAGGCCAATTTTATCCTACTCCCACAAGTAAGATGTGACCCAAGGTCGGGTCGGAAAGTGGGGGTTGAAAAGCCAGCGCCCGAGAGGTGAGCACTCTGACCATCAAAAATTGCCTGGGCAGCCCCGTCGGCATTCCCCGGTAGGGGCGCCTCAAGCAGTAAGCAATTAACTTACTCCTCCCCAAAGAGGGGAGGCAAGGCCTGGGAGGGTGGACCTCCTAGAACTGCACAGGACAATCCCATAGACCGGCGTAAATCAAGCCCCGAAGGCCAAGACAATACCAGTCTATGGGGTTCAGTATCCATCGGAACAGATACTACACTTTGATCTTAGCCAAAAGGCCAAGAAGAGGGTGGCGTAAGTAAAAAATTCAAGACGGTGTCTCATTGCAGGAGACTGTGTTATTGCGGGAGGCGGTCGCATATACCAACGTCCGTTGCCTAATGGGTAAAGCACCAGCCTCCTAGACCGGGGATTTGAAGTTCGAGGCTCGTCGGAGGCATAATTTCTTTTTTTAGTGCTGGGTGTTGTTTGTTTTAATAATCACAAACAATTGGTCAATACAAAAGCGGATTTAGAACTGACTTTTCCGTCTGTATCTCGATAAATGTAAGAACTACTTTCATTTTCTACCGATAAAACATTTCTGCAAAAAAGTTTTTTTAAGATAGTTTGTCATATTTATTGCAAGACGCGTTTTCATGTGAAATTTGAGTTGCCCGATGGATAAGGCACCATCTTCTTAATCCGAGAATAGCGGGTTCGAGTTCCGTTGGATGTATAATCTGTTTCTTTAGTGCTGGGTGTCGTTTGTTTTAAAGACGAGAAACAATTATCAATACAAAATAAGTTTTAAAACTAGCTTTTGAATCTGTATCTCAATAAATATCAGAACCACCTTCATTCTCTAACGCTGAAATATTTTAGAAAATCAAAATTTAAAGGCAGTTTGTCACTGCAGGACGTATTCCCATGTATAAACCTCCGTGGTCTAATATATAAGTCGCCGGCCTCTGAAGCCGGTGAGTGTGGATTCGTCTACCGTCGAGGGTATTACCTGTTTATTTTGTGTTGGGTCTCGTTTATTTTCAGGATGAGAATTTATTGGTCAATACAAAAGCGGACTGAAAATATCAAAACAACCTTCATTCTCTACCGATAAAATATTTTTGAAATTTTTTTTAACACAGTTTGTCACTTTTATTGCAAGACGCATCCCCTGGCCAAATGGATAAGGAACCAGCCCCAAAATGGGTAAATACAAAAGCAGATTGCACACTAACTTTACCGTCAGTATCTCAAAAAATATCAGAACGAACTTCTACCGATTAAATAGTTTGGAAGATAAAAATTTAATGGCAATTTGTCACATTTATTGCACGACGCATTCTCATGGGTAAGCCTCCGTTACTCAATAGATAAGGCACCGGTCCCTAAGCCGTGGAAACCGGTTCGCTTCCCGTCGGGGGTATAATGTGTTTCTTTAGTGCAGGGTGCCGTTTGTTTAAAGGTTCAGAAACAATTTGTCAATGCGAAAGCAGATTGAAAACTAACTTTTCCGTCTGTATCTTTAGAAATAAGAAAACATACTCTACTGATTCAATATTTTGGAAAATAAAAATTTAAAAACAGTTTGTCACTTTTATTGAAAGACGCATTCCCATTGGCAAACCTCCGTGGCCCAATAGATAAGGAACCGGCTTCGTAATCGGGGGATTGCCGGGTAGAGTCTCGTCAGGGGTGTAATGTGTTTTCTTTAGTGCTCCGTGTCGTTAGACTTAAGGATTATTAATAATTGGTAAATGCAAAAGCGGATTGGACACTAACTTTTCCGTCTGTATCTCAAGAAATATTAGAACAACCTTCAATCTGTTCTGATTTAATATTTTGGAAAATAAAAAGCTAAAGACAGTTTGTCACTTTTATTGCAATACAAGTATCCGTGACCCAATGGATAAGGTATCGGCCTCCTAATTCGATAAAACGGGTTTGGGTCCCGTTGGAAGTATAATCTGTTTTTTTCAGTGCTGGGTGTCTTTTGTTTAAAGGATGAGAAACAATTATTTAATAGAAATGGTGATTGAACACAAACCTTTCCCTCTGTATCTGAAGAAATATCAGAAAATTCTTTATTCTCTGCTGATTACACATTTTGGAGAAAAACATTCTATAGACAGTTTGGTAATGTTATTGCAGAATTCATTCACATGTACAAGCCTTTCTGGCTCAATGGATAAGACATCGGCCTTGAAGATTCGAGTCCTGTCCAGGGTATATGTTTCTTTAGTGCTTGATTTCGTTTGTTTTAAGAATCAGAAACAATTGGTCCATACAAAAGCAGAAAACTAACTTCCCATCTCTAATCTAAGTAATAACAGAACCACCTTCATTCTCTACCGATTAAATATTTTGGGAAAAAAACATTTGAAGACAGCATTTTCACGTACAAGCCTCTGTGAATGAATATATGAAACATTTGTTTCCAATTTGGGTTTTATTATAACAACGCTTTTTCTATTTTTCCTATTTCTTTGCGGATTTTAACTCTGGATGCGTTATCTCGATGCCGCGAATTTACCCGAAATTTTGAACTGAAGCCTATGTTTAATCCACAATGGTAGATCGTTCTCCCTTTGCCAGCCATAGCGATAGAAGTCCTAGGTATTTTTTAAATTTTCATTCTTAACGCATCGCCTGTAGTGGGGACTGAACTTTTACGCTCAAGAAGATTGTTATTTGGGACTGATTACTAGTTAACACTTGTCCATCTTTGGGTGAATAAGTTACCCATGGCCCTTCATAATCTGGCCAAAAGAAGAGCACTTAAATATTTTTAAAAGCATTATCAAAGTAGTAGTATGCAGAGAGCAATCAAACCGGAACAGCAAAATCGGAAGAGAAGCAGCTACATATAACGAAATGGCGGTGTAAACACATCGGCATGGCTACGGAAAGGAGACTTAAACATAGTTACGGAATTGCTACTGACAGATAGGCTAAATGGTTTAATAAGAATGAATTAAATTAAAATCAAGATAAAGACCCAGTGGCCAAAAAGACGATACGGTAACCCACATCATAATAAAATGTAACAAATTATCCACAAAAGGAATCTAAAAAGACACGATTGTGTAGGGAAGGCCTTCCACTGTTTACTGTGTAAACGACTGCATTTCAACATGCAAACAAATGCTCAGACACAAATCGGAAACAGTCATAAATATAAGCTTAAAATCATGATGGGCATAGAAATATAAACAGACACATTCATCCCAGCAAAAAGAGCATACGTGACAATAGTCAACAATCAGGAAAAATCCTGGCAAGTAGTAGATTTCGCTATTCAATCAGATCATAGGGAGACGTTGAATGAGGCAGAAACATGGAGATTGCCAGAAAGCTGAAGATACATAAAACATAACAAACATGAAGCCACTTAATGTAGGAGATTAAAAGAACGAAAGATGATTATCGCAAAGACAGCAAATGCCTATTAACCTTAGTTTTCAAAAGACGAAGGCTATAGGTAGGAAGAAAACAGTCAATATGAAGAGAGTTCTGCAAGCCTGCAATTCTAATAATGCTTAGGCCGATTTAACCTCTTTCTGTTCGTTTTTTCAGATCTCGATTCTTCATGTCGATCTCGTGAATTTATACGAAACGATTGTAATACCAATAAGTGTAAGAGTACTCGGATCAGTTGCGAAAAAACAAAACTGGATTAAAGAGTAATCAAAGGGGTGACTTACGGCATAGAAAGCACGGTATCGATAACATGAGTTGGAATACTAAGAAAAAGTCTCCAGTGTGGATGCAACGGTTTAGCTGAAATAGAATTATGCTTCGTTGACACAAATAGAAATATAGAAAGTACATTATACGAATCCAACAGAACTGAAACTGCAATGTGTCGATCAGTCTGGTGTAAGGCCATCAGCACTCAGCGCTCGTCTATATTCTTATGTTCTTAAATGCCTCGCTAAAGTTTAATTGAAGAGAAATTAGAACATCTCTCAATATATAAATATGTTTGTCATAAAATTGGATATGGATTCGAAACAGCATCAAAAATCGAAAAGCTGTTTCATGTGTCTTATGCAAAAACTATAGAATACCTGCACCCGACCATTAGCATCTAGGGAAAATAACGACAAAAACAGCATTTTTTTTTTCGGAATAATTTTTATTAGTTCCAAGTGTTTTTTATACAAATAAATAAAAGTTTGCACATTTTAAACATATTTTACATTATCAAAACAACGATATACATATATATATATATATATATATATATATATATATATATATATATATATATATATATATATATATATATATATATATATATATATAAAGAAAGAGAGAGATTTCTGTAGGTATAACATTTAAAAAATAACTTTAATAATATTGGCGAAGTAGCCATAATTACTAAAAACGATGGAGGCCTTTATTACCCAAACAAACAAAAAAAAACACGAGTAGAGGAGAACAAGAATCTGTTTCTTCAGATTGAAAAAAATATTTTTTTGTATTTACTTTAGTAACATTGTTTAAAGAAAAGAAATTCATAAACGGAGGAAAGAAAGATATTATTGCTACCTAGACGGTTTTTCGATCGACCCTTTATCTAGGTAGTCATCGACTAAATAATGGGGGTGAAAGGAATTTGGTGAATGATCATGGTTTCATCCGCAATTTCACCCCATTATTTAGTCGACGACTACCTTGACAAAGGATCGATCGAAAACCGTCTAGGTAGCAATAACATCTTTTTCTCCTCCGTTTATGAATTTCTTTTCTTTTAACCATGTCACTAAAGTAAATACCCAAATACAATTTTCATTTAAATCTGGAGAAACAGATTCTTAGCCTTTTTGCTAAGATCGAAGTGTAGTATCTGTCCCGATGGATACTGCACCCCATAGACTGGTATTGTCTTGGCCTTCGGGGTTTGATTTACGCCGGTCTATGGGTCTGTCCTGTGCAGTTCTAGGAGGTCCGCCCTTCCACGCTTCGCCTCCCCTCTTTGGGGAGGAGTAAGTTTATTGCTTACTGCCTGAGGCGCCCCTACCGGGGAATGCCGACGGGGCTGCCCAGGCAATTTTTAATGGCCAGAGTGCTCACCTCTCGGGCGCTGGCTTTTCAAACCCCACTTTCCCGACCCGATCTTGAGTCACATCTTACTTATGGGAGTAAGATAAAAACTGGCCTTGTGCCTAACTCCTGGAGAGGAGTAAATCAATACTCGTGTTTGTTTTTGTTTCGTTTTCCTTTTTTGTAATAACGGGCTCCTTCTTTTTCAGTAATTATAGATACTTCTCCAATATTATTAAAGTTTATCATATATACTCGAAAATATATGCTCTATCCGGTCGCATATTTTAGCTAGTTTTTTTATTTAACTACTCAGTATAATGTGTTTGTTTTTGTTTTTTACAAAAAAACATCACCCCTTTTTTCATGTTAATAAATAAAACACGGAATAATAAAAACATAGTTTGTAAACAAAATTTACCTTTTACGGCGTAAAATATAAAACAAAAAATCTTAAACTTACTTAATAATATTTGAAGTTTTTCAAATCGAAAAAAAATGTTTACCTGAAATAAAATCAACAATTCAAAAAATAAAATACAGTGAACACGATACAAAATCCAGTTATTTAATTGCTTAGTAAAATGTTTTTGTTTTTTTTACCAAAAAAGTGGTATTTAAATCAATTATTTTTTAAATTAAACAATTTGATTCAATAAATTTGTGCTGTAAAACATAATTTCTAATAATTTTTAAAAAAAAAACGTTTTAATAAAAAAAATCAAAGTAAGTATATCATTTTTGAGCGACTCCTACGATAAATCTCAAATAATGTGTTCTTTACATGTTGTTAATCAAATAACGCACCCCTGTCTTGTGTCCATCTCTCTCTTTTCTCACTCCCTCTCTCTCTCCTTTTCTCTCTCTCTCTCTCTATTTTTCTCTCTCATTTTCTCTCTCTTTTCTCTCTTTTCTCTCTCTCACTTTCTTAAAATAGAATTTCTGTGCGTTCAGAATAGAACGTTATACTTTAGTATAGTTTTGGCTTCAGACTGACAGACAGACAGATACATAATCTCCATTATATATATATATATATATATATATATATATATATATATATATATATATATATATATATATATATATGGAGAGATAGACAGATGGAGATAAAAGAAATAAAGTATTTACATTAATAATGTAGACTGCTGCCAGAGAGTCCTGGTAGACCTAGGCGAAATAATATTGCTTATTTTCACTCGCTGATAAATTGTACAATAACTCGGTTAATAGAAGAAAGGGGAATTCCGGGGTTTGCGGCGATTTAACTATAACATGGCTTCTCTTGAAACTAGTAATTCTAATGCTTTTGGGGGCTGTGTCATACCTTAATGGTGATATATGATAGATATATTTATATCTGAAACAAACAAAACATCTCAATTAGTATAAAATATCGATGTTTTAAACTTTTGCTGCTGCTTTGTACAGCTCCAAGTGCTAGCCGTCGATGATGGAAGTAGAAATTTTAAACATGCATGAATTATTTTTGTTGTGTGTTTATGTCTATTTACTTCTTTCATGTATGTATCCAGGTAATCATATTTCAATTTTATTTACTTTCCATGCAATACTTTGAAACTTGAACGATAAACACACACTTTACTTGACAGCGTGCCAGCGCATTTCTCGTTCGACACCGGTTTTTTGAATCCTAACCGCCATTCATAACAGCACGGCGATGACGTCGTACCACCAAAGACGTTTATCAAATTAACAAAGAAATAAGTTTCTTTAGTCTTGTTTTTTTATGAAAAAAAAAAGAAAAAAAAATGACTCAATACTGGTCACCCCTGAAGAAGGAATTTTATTCCGTAATCGATAGGATTAATGTAAGAAAAAAATAATAATAAATTAATCTTGTATTGCTAATTTGGCTTATATTTCAATTTTATTAACTTTCCATGCAATACTTTGAAACTTGAACGATAAACACACACTTTACTTGACAGCGTGCCAGCGCATTTCTCGTTCGACACCGGTTTTTTGAATCCTAACCGCCATTCATAACAGCACGGCGATGACGTCGTACCACCAAAGACGTTTATCAAATTAACAAAGAAATAAGTTTCTTTATTCTTGTTTTTTGATGAAAAAAAAAAAAGAAAAAAAAATGACTCAATACTGGTCACCCCAGGATAGGATTAATGTAAGAAAAAAAAATTAATCTTGTATTGCTAATTTGGCTTATATTTCAATTTTATTAACTTTCCATGCAATACTTTGAAACTTGAGCGATAAACACACACTTTATATATATATATATATATATATATATATATATATATATATATATATATATATATATATATATATATATATATATATATATAATAATCCAGGTAAAACATCCACAGGGTAGTAATCCAAAGAATTTCAACCGGGTTTTATTTAAAGTGCTCAATATCAAATACAGCTTTTATATATGATTATTTTTATTTACACAGACATGTACAAAATCTGCGACACTGGCATGTCGATGTTATCGATCAACAGTTATTATAAACTGAGATCTCATCGGGCAGATTTAGAATCCGATCTTAACCTTAGATCATATTTGATCATATTATATATATATATATATATATATGTGTGTGTGTGTGTGTGTGTGTGCGTGTGTATGGGTGTCTGTGTGTGTCTGTTTGTGTGTGTGTGTGGGTGTGTGTATAATTATTACTAATACATGTATATACACATAATATTATCAGGTGATATAATATATTGTGTGCAACATATATTTTCGCTATTTACTTCAACAGTGCTCAATGCATGAGTAGAGCTTAGTACTAGTATGAAAATATATTTATGGCAAATAATCTACGTGTTATTGCAGCAGCGAATCAGCAGGTTAAATGCATTTCCTGCTGGAATTAAACATAGACACCTTTGTGTATCTTACTTGACATTGATATATTTCCATATTTCTAATATATATATATATATATATTTATAGAGAGAGAGAGAGAGAGAGAGAGAGAGAGATAGATAGATAGATAGATAGATAGATAGATAGATAGATAGATAGATAGATAGATAGATAGATATAGTTACAGGCTGATTGTGTACAGAGTTCCTGCCCTCCGACAGTCTGAAATTGTCACTTCCTACACTAATGATTGCAAAAGCTTGAAACGCCCGCGTCTGTAAGTTAAAATAATTGAATATTCATTTAATAAAATACTGTCATATATATATATATATATATATATATATATATATATATATCAATGTTGTTCTTGGTTTAGAAAGCATTGTTTAATTATTAATATGACTTATTAAAAATAGTAATGAGCAATTAGAACGTCATAAAATGCATTTTAGTTTTATTAACTTTTTTTTCAATTTAATTTTTGAAGATATACTTCTTTATCAGAATTTCAAATAAATATGAATTAAAATGCCTTCTTTTTTCTTCATCTCGTTATTTGGTGTGTTTTCAATTCGTGTATTTTTGAAACATATATAGACTGATGTTAGTCTATAAATAAATTAATTTGATAATCTTATTGTCTCTTTAAAAATAAGATTTATAATGGAATGTCTGAATTACGTGTTTTTTATTAATTAGAAAAATATTTGTATGATTTCTTTTCGTTATTACATATTTATGTCGGGTCTTTCGTTCGACGCTTTAGTACAAAAAACACTCTATATCGCTGCAGCTTGATAAAAGATGAAAATAATGAAAAGAGCACCAAATCGAATCATCCATTTGCCATCGAAACAAACGGAAATTGCACCAGAATTATCAAATATGCGGACATCTGCACATCCATAAAACTGTTCCTGTGGTCCACAACCGACACATCCTTTTTTCGTTACTGGGTCCGTACCCCAACTATTACCTGTCGGAAAAAGAAAAAAGACAAAATCATAATTAAAATTAAATATTACATTTATATCAAATATAGTAGCTTAATAACAATCTAATGGAGAGTGTTAGTGTATAATCCAGGATGCACTGTTTGTGAAATATATATATATATATACATATACATACATATGTATTAATAAATATATATAAATATATATATGATAACAGATATTTATAAAGTCAGTATTTTTAAATGTTGCTGGAAACTCTGTTCTAATGCATTTGTAGTCATATTGGGGATCTACTGTCTGACTGCATTATTAGCGAAATGTTGATGATTCTCTGTATATGTTCTGATGAATGACTTAATAAATTAATTTCAGAAACATATGTACACTATAAACTTTGTTGCTGTTGAATTTTTAGAACATCTGGACTTAATAATGAATATGTGATATTTGTTTATGTTTTAAGTCGTTATATATATAAGATTTATTATATGAATTACATATATATATATATATATATATATATATATATATATATATATATATATATATATATATATATATATATATATTATACACGCGTCGTTGAAGATCACGGAGTTTTCTTTCCTCGCTATCTTTCTTGTCAATTTCTCGACGCGGCGAGCTATCCGTCGGTTTTCTGGTGTTAATTGGTGGAGTATGCCACCTAAAGTTGTATCGTGGGCCATTCCTCGAGACATCCTTTCCTTGTATTATAAAAACCAAATGCATTCTAACTACAAACCCGACGAAAAAGCTATAACTAACATAATAAACCGACACACTAAACCCACCAACCAACAACAAAAAATAAACCTAATAATTTACTACACTAAATTCAAAACTTCTAATTTAATAATAAAAAACAATAACACTACTAACTCCCCCCTAAACCAAACAAACGTACTGTATCTGTTCCAATGCCCATTCGAGGAATGTTTCCCCAAGACCCAAACAGACAAACACAGTACTTATATTGGCCATACAACTACAACCCTCTCCCAACGCCTTACGCATCACTTAAATGATACTAGTGCCATCCAGCGACACATTACCACACATAAAAAAGCATAAAATCAACCGAACTAAGACAAATATTAACAACTAATACTAAGATCATACATAAAAACAACTGCACCAACAGACTAAAGATCTTCGAAGCCCTACACATAAAAAAATTACAACCCACAATTAATAAAATAGCATTCATCACCGGTACTAACGCCTTATCAGTCTTCAACAATTGATACACAATAATAATAATAATAATAATAATAATAATAATAATAATAATAATAATAATAATAATAATAATAATAATAATAATAATCATAATGATGATAATAATAATAGATATAAAAAATACAACAAAACAAAAAATAAATAAATAAATAAAAAATAAATAAATAATTAAATAAAAAAATTAAATAAATAATAAATAAACGAATAAAGATATATATATATATATATATATATATATATATATATGTAAATTAATAAATATATAACTAATAATAAAACTATAAATACGGGTCTTACTAATAAGCCTCCTGAATACGGTTGCGAGACCGAAAGCGCTCGAGGAATGGCCCACGATAAACCTTAGGTGCCATACTCCACCAATTAACACCAGAAAACCAACGAATCGCTCACCGCGTCGAGAAATTAACAAGAAAGGTAGCGAAGAAAGAAAACTGCGTGGTCTTTAACGAAGCGTGTATAATAAATGACTTGCTGCCGAAATATATATATATATATATATATATATATATATATATATATATATATATATATATATATATATATATATATATATATATATACTACCAGGACCCGTGCCCCGCATGACCTGGGATTGATATAAGTTAAATTTTAAAAATATAAGTTTTAAAGTATTAATTCGTCAAAAAGCAATTGCAAAAAGCCTGTAATTTAGGCGATTTAAGCTTTCCAAGGTCAGTAAAGTAAAAATACTTCTAGATTGTGGCATTTTTTATGTCAATCCGTAGTTCCCATTTTAGTGGAAGATTGAATGCATCAACATTAAAAATCGACCTTTCGTCTAACTCTGGCCTTGATTTAAATATATAGCGATTGGTTCAAGGAATTCGTTGTGGTTATTTTGTTTTCGATTTATCGACTGTGCACTTTACCATTGACTATATTGTTGCTATTTCGTTTCGTTTCGATTTATACAATGGTGTTGCTTAATGTGTTGCAAATCCATCGCCTGGGGAAAAATTGACGCAGTCTAGAAATACTTTTCTAAAATTGGCAAATAGTTAAATAGAGGGAAAGTAATTTTAAAAAATGCCTCAGTCGAGTTAGATTTATCCGTCACTGACCGAGAAGAGAAATGACAAAGTAACGGATACTGCACTATAAGTTAAAGTATATTTAGAAAAGTAAAAATTAATATTTTTTAAATATCAGTAGCAGTTTTAGCGTCGAAGAAAGTATGTAAAAAGTTATGAAACAAATTTTCATAATATTCGGTATAAATTAATATCGAATAATGTTCGATCAAAAATAATTAATGTAAATGTTACGCCAGTCTTTGTTCGAAATTGATTTCGAAGCCTTTTAAATGTCGTAGAATTAAACAAAAGAAGATTATTCGTAGCTGATGTCTAATCATGATAATAAAATATACTTAAATAAATTGACGAATACTAATTTAAATCGAAAGTAAGCAGAAAAATTGTACGTATCTGTTTAATGTGCATTGTCTCGAAGGTACTGTTGCGTGGTGCAATTATTTACGTCGGCAAAAATGTAAACACCTTTTTTTATAAATTGTTGCGAATGAATAGAGAGAGAGGTGGAAGAGGAAGAGAGAGAGAGAAAGAGAGTGAATGGACGGTTATAATAGGTAAATCTAAAGAAGAAAAGAAAACCTCAAACGTAAAATACCCGCGTCCCAAAATAAAAAAGAAATATACCTCAAGTGAAAATGAAAATACGAATGTTGGATTAATGTTAGATATGTATGGATGGTCAAAAGTGAAACAATGAACTTGTGTTGTTAGTTTATTATTAGTTGCATGTTTGTAAATAAAATGATATTACGTGTTGCCATTGAATTGGTATCAACAATTGGATGTTGTCGAAATAAACACTGCTGTTCGTTTTAGGCTGTGAGTTTTTTGAAAAAGATTTTAAAGCCTTGGAGGTGTTACGTATTAAATTGTCGAAGTGTTTTAGTTAAAAAATGAAATTATACATGACGTAATTGAAAATGTCTAAGGTAAATGTTTAAAGTCGATTCGATTAAAAGATTGTGACCGCCATTTGGAATCAATGTACAGTATAAGTGATTACGTTCGTTAAATGTATTCTGTAAATTCCGAAATGAGATGAAAAATCCAAATACTTGACGGACCGTTTCGTCGACACATAAACAACAATAATATAGAGTTATATATTCTGGATTTTCCATAAGTGCAACTCTTAAAAAGGAAAATTTGAAAAGTCGTGTCAAGAAACATTAGAAAACAAAACATAAAAATAATAACAGCACTCACATTGTTAAAACATTCATAAATTTGGGTTCAAAACAATAACATACGGTTTACTCTTTAATATTAACGAAACTACATTTATGAATACTTAAATAATGTGAGTGTTGTTTTTCGTCTGTTTTCTGATGTTTTTGTTCACGATTTCTATTAAGTATTTGGATTTTTAAAAAGTGAATAAAGAAACTTTCTGTAGGGGTATTAATACAGGCTCTGGTGTTAAAAAATAACTAACTATCATGCATTGAGCTTTAACCTTGAGATTCTGACTATTATTAATAAATATATACATATTATATATATATATATATATATATATATATATATATATATATATATATATATATATATATATATATATATATATATATAATTATTTTAATAATAAATATTTTATTATCTACAGACGTATACGTTTCAACCTTGTGGTTGTGGTTGTCAGTGTAGAGACAATTATCCAAACCAGTCGCACGTCACAAGCGCTTATTTCGACTTTATAAGACTCATCAGCGCGTCTATATATACAGCTGACTCGCCGACCGCACCACTCAAACATTGCACTACATGTCTCAGTTATCACCGTTAATTAAAAAGAATAAAATGCATAGCAAAATCAATTTACAAATTTGTAGGGTTATTTTATTCTGAACGTAGTATTTTAAACATAAATACAGTTCATCATTGTTTTTCTTCTACGGTTCAAAATCAACAGACTATTAGTTTAAATGACTTGTCATTAGAAAAGATTAAAGAGAAAATAAATCGAAGCAAAAAGTTAAAATTAATTGTCACATTTTCGCTTCAAAACATTCCCTTTCAAATCCCAGTTTATCGTCAGATTTAAAAACCATTTTGCTGTTATAGTATCGAAGAGAAAAATACGGTTAATATTTTCATCAAACGGAATTTCCATGAACAGAGTTTCTTTCCAATCTGTGGAACACATTGCTACGAGACTGTTTTCCTAAAGACTACAACATTGTCGTCTTCCAATCCAATGTCAACAAATAATTGTTATAAACCGTCCTCATAAGTGATCAAATGCTGTCCATTCTATTAATCATTGTCAATCCTCTCATAACATTCTTCATCCTTTAACTGAAAATCCACCCATCTTATTAAACCTTATCCTCGAGTGGATTTTGGCTTTGGTAATTACTTACTCCTTAGTAAAAATGTTTTTAAAAGTGGATGAAAAAGAGAAAACTTACCGGCATTGTATTTCCATCGGAAAACACAAAATTCACAGGCAACAGATTGGGGCAATTTCAGGGTGACTACAACAGATTTGGAGCCCCATTCTCCTTTCACTGGGAAGCGGACATCGTCTGTGTCGGCGATTTTGAGTGGGTATTTTTTAAAACAACTTTCCGTTTCCTTCATGTCGTTCAAGTTCCTTGGACAAAGGTTGAACATAAACCAACCCTTGTGATTCGCCGTCAGATTAACTCGAGCATTGATCACCTGACCCTTCGTATAGTTGCGGACGATTATGCCATTCGCGTATTTGCCTCCAGTCTCATTGTCGAGTGGTCCGCTGTACGGATCGCCGCAAGCACCGCACTTTCCGCCATTGTCTTCGTATTGAACCTAAAAAAAAATAATAATAATAATAATAATAATAATAATAATAATAATAATAATAATAATAATAATAATAATAATAACTGACTGAGATAAAGATACAGAGAGGCATTTTCCAATGAGACTTCCTATCACCACTACTGTTTATAATAGCTATAATGCCACTCAACTACATACTCAGAAAAAGGGATTCCGGATACAAGTTTACAAACACAGAACTAAGAATAAACCACCTGATGTACATGGATGACCTGAAGCTATTTGCAAAAAGCAAAAAAGAACTGGAACAGCTGATAAATACGACCCGAATCTTCAGCCAGGACATCCAAATAAAATTCGGAATGGAAATGTGTGCACTGCTAGAGATGAAAAGAGGAAAACTGGAGGCAACAGGGGGCATAGAACTCCCCAACCAAGGGGAAATAATGGCGCTAGGCGAACAGGACAGCTATACATATCTTGGGGTTTTGGAAGCAGACACCATCAGATCTACTAAAATGAAAGAGAAGATTGGAAAAGAATATTTACGAAGAACAAGAAAACTCCTAGCAAAGAAATTATATAGCAGAAATCTAGTAAAATGAATAAACGCCTGGGCAGTATCACTAATAAGATATACTGGACCATTCATAGGCTGGACTAAAGAAGAATTCAGGCATCTTGACCAGAGGACTAGAAAATTAATGACCATGCACAACGCACTACACCCAAAAGACGATACAGACAGCCTGTACATCAAAAGAAACCAAGGAGAAAGAGGATTGGTAAGTATAGAAGGCGTTACGTTGGACAATGTTAAAACGCCAATCAGTGCCCACAGGTGACGACCTCCCTCGACGATTTGGAGGAACCGTTGGTTCTTGTTTAGCTGAACCTTTTACCCCCGGGTAACGCTGGGTAGGTACGGATAGTAAGCTGACATAATCGAAACTGAGCAATAACCTCTAGACTGGGTGGTGTCTATACATGATGAAAGGTTGCAAAGAAGATGGAGATGAGTGTGGTTGTCTGACAGTTTTTATTTATATTATCTTAAAAACGTGTATGTAACTTCGTCGAACCGTTAAGACAACATCATTTTATTAGTTTGGGTAACCGGAAGTTTAAAACGTGTTTGATTGTGACCTAGCTAGTAAGATATATCTAAAAATAGTCAGTAGAAAACACCGACATAGCGTGAACTGTATCTGGTGTGATAACCGTTCACAAGAGAGGAGGTAACTCTGAAGGTAACTAGTGCCAGTCCCAACAGAGTTATGTACTCTTGATTAATTGGATACATAGAAAGGATACTTTCATCGCCATAGGTAGCGTTAGCAAAATTCTGATTTTAATCTGCATTATGAGTGGTACTGATTGGTTATTTTAGGCGACATGGCTATATAAAGTACCTAGTTTCTCAAACAAAATGAAACGCTCTTAACTGACAACTAATGTAACTGAGAGTACATTGGTTATTTTGAAGAGTGGCGAATTTGAAAACGTCAACTATTTACGAAGATGATTTTCTCTTTCTAATCGGCAAAGCCGCCGCCCCCCCCCCCCCCCCCCCCGAAGTAAACAGCAAAGAATCGCCTGTGCCTTACATAAAAGCCTCGAACGGCAAAAGGTTTAATGTACAGGTTTAGTAGTTCTAAATATTAAAACGTATGATACAATGAAGCTGATTCGAATTGCCGACCCCCGGGTTACAAATGATTAATTTCCAGACCAATATAAAGTGAATGATTTTCATATTCGGTAGTGTGAACTCAGAACGTCTCTAGCGTTCACGTTGTTGTTTTTACAGGAGAGCTATTAGCAATAACAGGTGTTTGTTTTAGGCGATATAGCTTGGAGACGTGCAGCTTTTGGTCATTATATTTCAGGGCTTTTGACTTATAATGAAAATCAGAATACGAGCTGTATCCTGTTCAAACGTGCAAACCACACTCTTTTATTCTTTTAGTTCAGTTAGTTCTTAGAGATCAAGGGACCCCCTGCTTTCTTTATCAGTTACATTTATATCATATGGCTCTTCAAATCAACCACGCTTCAAATTACCTGGCCTACTGTTGAAGGGATTCTTCTATTCCGTCAATAAACACGCGTGGAAAATCCCTCGAATATAGATTTAACTCACAAAGTAATCACGAGTTATCCCCACGTTGGGGGGGGGGGGCTTGATCTCTAAGAACTAATTGACCTAACATAAAAAAAGAAGGAAAACAGCTTCGTAAATCGTCCTGCTGACATGTAATTTGTGTTCCTTTACTCATACGCTAGCATGGCTACTCGGCGTTGCCCGGGAGCAAGGACAACAAAATAGAAGAGCTTAAAAGTGTGCGTAACATCTTTCTTTTAAAATGTCTTTATCGTCTCTCTCTCTCTCTCTCTCTATATATATATATATATATATGTATATATATATATATATATATATATATATATATATATATATATATATATATATATATATATATATATATATATAGTACCGTTCAAAGTTAAGGAACAAAAATTAAATCTTCTGTATCTAAATAAAATTATATATTAATTTTTGTGAAAATTTCACTGAATATACACATTATATAGTTGGACTTTTACCGAAATTTTCAGATGAATTAAAATAATATTTTTAAAGTTATCCACCATCTTACAGATTTCAAGTGTCCAAAATTAAGGAACAAAATATCATTTTTAACTAAATCACATTAAAAAGGCAAAAAAGAAAAATCCCGGTTGTCCTCGATGGCTGTTCATTTAAGCAACATGACATAAATTCTGGGGTACCCCAGGGATCTATCCTTGGACCTTTATTGTTCCTGATCTATATAAACGATCTCCCTGATGACATAGAGTCTGAGATTGGTTTATTAACTGACGACACCACGCTTTACTCTCGCCGTGTAGGTAAAACAAACGCGATAATATCCGAGGCAATGGCTGAATCCTTAGACAATGAATTCCAGGCTGTAATGGATTGGGGTCATAAATGGTTGGTAACTTTTCATGCCGCAAAGACAAAGCTCCTTTCCTTCAATAACTACAAGAAACCGCTCCAACCACCGATTGTCATGGCAAATAACACCCTACCTGACAGTTCATCATTCAAACTCCTCGGCCTAACCTTCACAGGTAACATGAATTGGAACAAATACATTGAAGACATTACCAAGGCTGCCGCAAGGAAGGGTGGTTCCCTCTACCGTGCTAGTAAACTCCTCACACATGACATCCTGTAATTCTACAAAGCCACCATCCGCCCATGCATGGGCTGGTGCATCATCTACTAGTCTCTCCCTCCTTGACAAGGTCCAAAAAACAGTTGCCAACCTAATAGGTGCCTCACTGTCAACCAAGCTCCAGTCCCTGTCCCATCAGCGCAATGTAGCATCCTTGTGCTTGTTTTACAAATACTTCAATGGATTGTGCTCTGATGAATTGGCTGATTTGGTGCCCCCTCATCGTAAGTTCACTAGACCAACTCAACAATCGACTAAATCCCATCCATTCACTGTGGAGGTCCCCAGATGCTGGAGTGCTTTCTACTCAAATAGCTTCTTTCCTCGTGCTGCTGGCCTTTGGAACTCCCTCCCTACCCCCTGTTTCCCCGACGGTACTGGCATGCAGAAATGTAAAACTAATGTAAACAGATATCTCGCTGCGTCGATCCCAATTTAGGTTGACCCCCAAATCTTCTCCCTTTTCTTTCTTCTCAGTAGCCCCTTACGTCTACAGTGTCGGCCTACCTTGTCTGGGGTGAACTTTGTTAAAAAAAACAAAGAGATTTAATATTTGGTACTTCCACCTTTGTTTTCAATAACTGCTGCGCATCTACGACTGCAAGATTTCACTAAATCTTGACATTGGGCCACAGTTATCTTGGCCCATTCATCTTTCAGTTTCAGTCACAAGTCTTCGATGTTTTCCGCATTCTTTGCCATAACATTCTGTCCTAGAGTCTTCCATAAGTTTTCTATAGGGTTCATGTCAGGACTCTTAGCAGGCCAGTCCATTATCTCTACTTTTAGATCAGCCAGATAATTCATGACCAGCTTTGCCTTATGGCAGGGAGTATTATCCTGCATAAAAACAGGCTTTTCGATACCAGAATTGTGCAACACTGGCAAAACATACTGTTCTAAAACATTATTGTATATAGTGGCATTTACTCTAGTATTTAAGCGTACAAGTGGTGATGTACCCTGCCATGATATCATGCCGAAAACCATCACGCTACCTCCACTAAATTTAACAGTTTTTTATGCAGCTAGGATCCAAACTTTCGCCTTTTCTTCTTACAAATTCTTTTCTATCACTGCCAAATACATTAAATTTCGATTCGTCACTAAAATAAACTTTTTTCCAATTTTCTTCTGAACATATAACATGCTTTTTTGCGAACGCCAATCTAGCTGCTTTGTTTTTTACTTATTAGCGGCTTTTTTTCGAGTATATCTTGCAAAAAGACCTATTTCGTCCAACATTCTGGACACAGTTTGTCGTGAAACATTCGTGACACCTTCCATTTGTTTAGAAATTTTGCTAACTGTAAGTAAACGGTCTTTTAACACTAGGCGTTGTATAACTCTGTCCTCTTTTGCCGTTGTCTTTATTGGTCTACCAGGTTTCTTTATGTTACTTAACCTTCCAGTTTCTTTATAGAGTTTGAGAACTCGGCTTACAACACTTTTTGAACGTTCTACACGTTTTCCGATTTCTTCTATTATCAAATTTTTCTTTCTGACGATTTTTGCTTTGTCGCTTAAATCAATTTTATTTCTTTTTGACATGATTGATATTGCGTGACTGGCAGCAATGATGATAATTAAAGTTTAGAATATTTATTTTCATCCTTTTATACAAAAAAACCCTACTGTTTTAAACTTTAAACAATTATTTTTCCTTAATGTTCCTTAATTTTGGACACTTGAAATCTATAAAATTGTGGATAACTTTTAAAATATTATTTTAATTCATCTGAAAATCTCGGTAAAAGTCCAACTCCATAATGTGTATATTCAGTTAAATTTTCACAAAAATTCATATATAATTTTGTTTAGATTCAGAAGATTTAATTTTTGTTCCTTAATTTCCGACGGTACTTCATATATATATATATATATATATATATATATATATTTATATATATATTTATATATATATATATATTTATATATATATTTATATATATATATATTTATATATTTATATATATATATATCCCTCTCTCGCCCTCGCCTGCTCTCTCAGCTTCTCCACCTCCCACTCTCTACTCGTCTTCCCCTGTGTCCATATTATGTCTGATGCAATGCTGAAAAATACATGTTTTGTGAGTGTTTCTTATGTAGTTGTCTACTTCTAGCTAAACATTCACCCACAGATAGACAACTGCCCTTAATATAATAGAAGATCAGCACCGCTGGTTGAGGACCGCATCCCATTTAGTGTATAATTAAGGAAATACTGACCATGTTGAGTTTAATACGAAAGCTCTTCAGAACTATCAACACACAAGTGAGAAAATAAAAACCATTATTAGATTTAAATTTCAGGGATGATCAGATATCATTAATTACATTGTTTTATATTCGGACTTTGGTACTCATAAATGGTCATATTTATATTGATACTACGGGTCGATCCATATGACCTCGGACCTTCTTCAGGTGTATGGTTTACTTGTGCACCGTTGGGTTTTCCCGTATTTAAATATTGTAAGTTTATACTTTTAGCTACTTTAATATAATGAACTGTTCAATTGATGTTAACTAACGGTTATATTAAGAACGTAATAAAGATGAACGAAAACACATAATATTATAATTAAATACGTGAGAAACATTGACGTATATACATGAACCATATGCCCGAAGAAGGTCGGAAGATACATGGTCGAAACGTAGTATACATATAAATCATTACCTGAGACTAAAATGGTGCTTATCTGCAATTTTCGTTTATATTGAGTTACGGCTCCATAACTATATATATAGAAACTTTGGTTTAATACTAAGAAAATTGTGGAGCTCCTTTTTTTTCGTATGAAACAACATGATACGACTTTTGACTGACTCTATTCAGTTGTTGGCATTGGTTTCACCGGTTCTTTCTGGAATCAGGTACTTAAGGGGGCATGTGAACTTGGCCAACGTCTATAGTGAAACTGGTGCTATTGAACAGACAGGATTTGAACTTGGAACGTCCAGGTCGTAACTCTACGTTGTATCCACTTTACCACCGCTGGAGATGTTCCCAGTTCACACTAAACATCGTTGGTTCAAATGCTGCAAAGAGCGACAAAATTAAGCACTTATTAGTTAAGCATTCTTATAAGTGCTCGTTTATTGTCTGACTTGACTTGTTCTAAATGATGAAGCAATCTTAATCCAAAGAATATATCCTAACATTTTATGAAAATCACTCTTTTTTACGACAGGTCATAATAGCCTATCATTATATTTTCTCTTCTTAAATTCAAAACATTAAGTCAATCCAACTTACTTGTGACACATAATCACGTTGACACATCGGTTCTCATTGATGACTGAAGTTAAGCAACGTTTAGCCTGGTTAGTAGTAGATAAGTGACCATTTGAGAAAGCACGGCTCTGTACGTGGGAGGACGGCGACGCCTAAACTGAGCTCCAATTTCTGGCTTCTCCGTGTAAGACATTCACAGCAAGAACTCATCTCTCTACTACAACGGAAAATAAATTATTTCTTCTTCCATGTGCCTAGCGTCAGGTAGAATGTCCATGGCCAGAGCTTCCTTACAAGGGTTTCCTTCTGTGGAACGCATTACCGCGACACTGCTTCCTTGCAGATTACAAAATAGTTGTTTTCGAATCCAATGTCAACAAATACTTGTCATAAACCGCCCCATAAGTAACCAAACTTAGTTCATTCCGTTGCAAATTTTAGTAATACCATAGTGTTCTTCATCTTTCGGCTGACGATCATTCCAGTTAATTAACTCTGCACCTCAAGTGGCTCTTGGCCTTGATAAGTGGTGACCCAATAGTAAAACACCCACCTCCCTGTAAAAAGAACTGCCACAATTAACATCGTGAAAATCATCTCCTCTGATCGGGATAAATATACATTTAACATTCCCTAGAAACTTCCAAAGAAGCCAACTGAATCTACCCAGGGTAAATGCCGGACGAACACAGGAGAAAATTCGAGGCGCATATTGCTACAAACAACTCACGAAATTACATTAAGTTTGGTTGTGTATTTTTGTTTTAAATATAAAGTTTTATTGAAATAAAACCACTTAAGCATGACATACGGATGTAGGGACTGACATAAAAATAACTTATTGAAAAATAGTGAAGAATTTCAATCATGATAAAAACTAAAACCTCAGCATATTTTCATTCACTCGTGTACGTGATGAGTGTCCTCTTTACACGTCTCTTAAGACACCTGAATCAACTCAAGCTCTCATGATTCATCTTCTGAGCGCGACTTACAAAATGGTGGAATGTGACATTGCAACTCAAGATTATGCAGTCTCGGAGGTTTGGATGACAAATCACTGTAGTATTGGCTACGGATTATGTTTACATAACGTCAGGTATAGATATATACATAAATAAAAAGAAGGAAAAAATAATTGAGGAAAGGAAGGGGAAGGGAATGAAGGGTAAGATAAAGGCTACAAGAAAAAAAGAAAGGGGAGGATGGAAAAAAAGAATGAAATGACGAAAATAAAGGCTAAAAACAAATATTAAAATAAAATAATCAAAAGAAATAAAGAAAGAAAGAATGAATGAATGACACACAAAAAATAAGGATGGAACAGATACTAAAAAAGAAAGAAAAACGAAATAATGAATATGTTAGCATTCGAGGTCTATCCTCAAAAAGGTGATTCAAGTCAACTGATGAGTAATTTTGGGTGCACGTTTTAATTAAGTATGACAAAATAGCAAACAAAGTAGTGAGTTTAATACCATTGAATTGCTACTGCCATCATGAAAAGGAGAAATATAATTTGTAGACATCTCTTTTTCCACAATATTCACAATATATATATATATATATATATATATATATATATATATATATATGATTATTTTTATTTATACAGACATGTAAAAAAATCTCCGACGTCGATGTTATCGATCAACAACTGTTAGAAACTGAGATCTCATCAGGAAGATTAAAATCCTATCTTTACCTCAGATCATATTTGGGAAGAAAGCGCAATTCTCTCTTTCTCGCTCTCTCTCTCTCTCTCTCTCTCTATATATATATATATATATATATATATATATATATATATATATATATATATATAATAGACGAAACCGTTGAGTCATACAACGAATCATAAAAATTATAAATGCCAATTCTCATCAGAACAAAACAAATTGTTTCTAATCAGAATATTTGTAATTATATATATATATATATATATATATATATATATATAGAGAGAGAGAGAGAGAGAGAGAGAGAGAGAGAAAGAGAGAGAGAGCGAGAAAGAGAGAGAGGGAGAGAGAAAGAGAGGAGTTTGGAGACATAGTCAACACCGTATGGTAGATAATGGTTTCTCGCCTTGCGTTATTTGATCCTGATTTTCTTTTAATGTTATTTTTTCTTAATTGTGATGTGGTGTTTGTTCTGCTATAAACTCAAGTGTGTCACAATACGTCTTTTTTTCAATTGTGAAACATTATTAAAACCTTATTGTCCTGTTGTCTCATTGCAATATTAATACTTCTTCTAATATATATGTGCACTCTCGAATTGATTTAATCCAAAGATGTCCAGAGAAGTACATAAAACTACATCTTCCGGTGGTGAGACCTACATTTCAGTGGCTTTAAGGAACGTCAAGTCATCCTTGGTTACTATTACACTCAGGTTCATTATGACGCAGAGTTGTATTGCCTGTTCCGTCTATCGTTTACTGACTATTTATACAATGTACGCCTACAAAACAAATTAATTAATTCCTATACGAAATATATATGCGGTTTCGGCACAAAATGACCAGAAAATAGAATTAACACACTGCAGATTACGTCATTAATAAGCATTCGTATTCACCTGTCATTAATAAGCATTCGTATTCACCTGTCCTAATAGGCATTCGTATTCACCTGTCATTAATAAGCATTCGTATTCACCTGTCATTAATAAGCATTCGTATTCACCTGCCATTAATAAGCATTCGTATTCACCTGTCACTAATAAGCATTCATATTCACCTGTCATTAATAGGCATTCGTATTCACCTGTCATTAATAAGCATTCGTATTCACCTGCAATTAATAAGCATTCGTATTCACCTGCCATTAATAAGCATTCGTATTCACTTGTCATTAATAGGCATTCGTATTCACCTGCCATTAATAAGCATTCGTATTCACCTGCCATTAATAAGCATTCGTATTCACCGGCCATTAATAGGCATTCGTATTCACCTGCCATTAATAAGCATTCGTATCACCTGCCATTAATAAGCATTCGTATTCACCTGCCATTAATAAGCATTCGTATTCACCTGCCATTAATAGGCATTCGTATTCACCTGCCATTAATAAGCATTCGTATTCACCTGCCATTAATAAGCATTCGTATTCACCTGCCATTGATAAGCATTCGTATTCACCTGCCATTAATAAGCATTCGTATTCACCTGCCATTAATAAGCATTCGTATTTACCGGCCATTAATAGGCATTCGTATTCACCTGCCATTAATGAGCATTCGTATTCACCTGCCATTAATAAGCATTCGTATTCACCTGCCATTAATAAGCATTCGTATTCACCTGCAATTAATAAGCATTCGTATTTACCGGCCATTAATAGGCATTCGTATTCACCTGCCATTAATAAGCATTCATATTCACCTGTCATTAATAGGCATTCGTATTCACCGGCCATTAATAAGCATTCGTATTCACCTGCCATTAATAAGAATTCGTATTCACCTGCCATTAATAAGCATTCGTATTCACCTGCCATTAATAAGCATTCGTATTCACCTGCCATTAATAGGCATTCGTATTCACCTGCCATTAATAAGCATTCGTATTCACCTGCCATTAATAAGCATTCGTATTCACCTGACATTGATAAGCATTCGTATTCACCTGCCATTAATAAGCATTCGTATTCACCTGCACTTAATAAGCATTCGTATTTACCGGCCATTAATAGGCATTCATATTCACCTGCCATTAATAAGCATTCGTATTCACCTGCCATTAATAAGCATTCGTATTCACCTGCCATTAATAAGCATTCGTATTCACCTGCCATTAATAAGCATTCGTATTCACCGGCCATTAATAGGCATTCGTATTCACCTGCCATAAATAAGCATTCGTATTCACCTGCCATTAATTAGCATTCGTATTCACCTGTCATTAATAGGCATTCGTATTCACCTGCCATTAATAAGCATTCGTATTCACCTGCTATTAATAAGCATTCGTATTCACCTGCCATTAATAAGCATTCGTATTCACCGGCCATTAATAGGCATTCGTATTCACCTGCCATTAATAAGAATTCGTATTCACCTGCCATTAATAAGCATTCGTATTCACCTGCCATTAATAAGCATTCGTATTCACCTGCCATTAATAGGCATTCGTATTCACCTGCCATTAATAAGCATTCGTATTCACCTGCCATTAATAAGCATTCGTATTCACCTGCCATTGATAAGCATTCGTATTCACCTGCCATGAATAAGCATTCGTATTCACCTGCCATTAATAAGCATTCGTATTTACCGGCCACTAATAGGCATTCGTATTCACCTGCGATTAATAAGCATTCGTATTCACCTGCCATTAATAAGCATTCGTATTCCCCTGTGATTAATAAGCATTCGTATTCACCTGCAATTAATAAGCATTCGTATTCACCGGCCATTAATAGGCATTCGTATTCACCTGCCATTAATAAGCATTCGTATTCACCTGCCATTAATAAGCATTCGTATTCACCTGCCATTAATAAGCATTCGTATTCACCTGTCATTAATAAGCATTCGTATTCACCTGCCATTAATAAGCATTCGTATTCACCTGCCATTAATAAGCATTCGTATTCACCTGCCATTAATAGGCATTCGTATTCACCTGCCATTAATAAGAATTCGTATTCACCTGCCATTAATAAGCATTCGTATTCACCTGCCATTAATAAGCATTCGTATTCACTTGCCATTAATAGGCATTCGTATTCACCTGCCATTAATAAGCATTCGTATTCACCTGCCATTAATAAGCATTCGTATTCACCTGCCATTGATAAGCATTCGTATTCACTTGCCATTAATAAGCATTCGTATTCACCTGCCATTAATAAGCATTCGTATTTACCGGCCATTAATAGGCATTCTTATCTACCTGCCATTAATAAGCATTCGTATTCACCTGCCATTAATAAGCATTCGTATTCAGCTGCAATTAATAAGCATTCGTATTTACCGGCCATTAATAGGCATTCGTATTCACCTTCCATTAATTACAAGGGACAAGACGATACCGGACATGTGCCAGGTAAGTATAGTTTCGGCTTCAGGTCGACAGATACGAAATCTCTATTATTAATAGATTAATTATCAGCTGTGATGTGAAACCTTTTTAATTTTGCTTTTAGATTACTTTAATTTCTATTTAAACTGATGCTTTGTTTAAAAAATTTCAAAAGTCTATTTCCTGTGTTATAAAGTTTTTTTAATGTAAATAACATTGAAAAAATAGAAAAAAACAATAACAAATAATACAAAACAATATGGAAGCAAGTAATTTAAACATTGAAGTTCAATTTTAAAGACTTTTAAAAGGTAAATTAGAATTCTGTTACGGAATAAAATAGACAACTTAAGACCAAAAATTAATTAATCATAAATTCCTTGGAAGACTATACATCTCTCTCTCTCTTTCTCTCTCTCTCTCTCTCTCTCTCTCTCTCTCAGATATATATATATATATATATATATATATATATATATATATATATATATATATATATATATATATATATATATGGAAAATGAATATATATATATGAGTGTGTGTGTATTTTTTTTATTTATATTTAGAATTTTTCTATTCAAATATAAATTTTACAACACTAAGTAATTATAATAGCTCAATAGTGTAAGACCAGAGCTATGTTATATTCAATTTTTTTTAATGTAATTTTATACCATTTCAATGTTATAAAGGACAGATTCATGTCATTTCATAAAACTTATTTTTTCTTTGGCATACATTGCCGAAACAAGTATATGTTGAATAAAAAAAATACGTTTCATGAAATGACGTGAATCTGTCCTTTATAACATTAAAACGGTATAAAATTACATTAAAAAAATATTGAAGCAACATTTCAAAGATAATTAAAGTCTTAAGAGAGTGAATTACAAAAGAATGTATCTTTTTTTACTGAAAATTGTTTAATTATCAAAAAAGTGAAAGTTAGCTAAAACATGTCCGGGACCTGTATTGTAATTGTAAACAGAAAATATGGCTACAAAATCTCTAAGTATGGAAGACTTGAACTGTCGTAATAGTTTTATTTTTTATTTTTACGTTACGAACTGCGTCAAATTTATTAATTATTTTTACATGATGATTGATTAAAATCTTGAACAATTACATTACTCGATTTATTCTTAAAGAATTAATGTAATTTTAAATTACATTAAATCTTAAAATAACTAATTTACTGTTACAACACATGTAGGAATTTCTTACATGTATCGTAACAATAAATTACATTAATTCTTTTAAAATAAAGCTAAAAGAGTATTTGTTTTATTTTAAGTGTGACGAAGTAAATTAAAGTCAATGACTACACTGACAATATTCATTGAAAACAAAAGTTAAAACATTAAAAATTATTTATTAATAAATAAATAGAATTCAATTCTGAAAGAAAATGTCATATTTAAATTCTATTTATAATAATTGTTTTAAACTTTTTAAATAATATTTATTAATGAAAAAATGTCAAAGAAAATACAAACTTGCTAAATAACTGACGATGAATTGTGAAATTAACGAAATTGTTGAATTTCTGAAAATAACATTTTAAGGACGGTGTGGGGGGTGATTGCTGGTTAGTAAGCTAATCTCGCCTGTTTATTACAGAACAGTGCTGCCATACCTCTCCAAGTCAATCGTTAGTAGAAATCATCCAATCTAATTTTTTTTCGTCATGATCACGATTCTCAAATTTTTCAATTCTTTGTCTATTTTCTAGATTATAAAACAAAATTCTTACGCTGATGATAACACGTTATTGCGAAAGAGAAATATAATTATATCGCATTTTATATTTTCTCAGAAACTCTTATCATTAAAATCACATTAAATATTTTTTGCAATTATATTATTTTTTGTGAAAATAATGCTTTATTCAATGATTACATCGCTAATTCAAGAAATTAATTTTTCTTCGAGTTATAGTGATTTTATTAACACGAAATTTACGGCCCTTTTTCGTAATATGTACGAAATAATTAACAAAAATATTTTTTTAAACATCTAGAGTGCTTTATTTTAATAAAAAAATGTTTTTTTAATTCATGCAGTTTTATTAATATATAAAAATGTAACTTTAGTAAAGGTGTATTTTATTTTTTTTTTAATAATACATTTTCGCTAAGATTTAAAAAGAAATAATGGTTTCATTATATTACGTGATCGTTAATTAATAAATGCTGAAAATTTCATTAAAATTGGTTGATTTACTGAAGTTAGGTGATTTTTTAAGTAAAGGGAGGGTCAAAATGTTTTAACATTTTGGGGATCGGCCATTGATTTTGCACGTACCTACAAAATCAACCTTTCTGACGGCCGATTGTCATGGCTAATAACACCCTTCCCGAGAGTCAAACGTTCAAACTCATTGGGCTGACATTCTCAGGCAACATGAAGTGGAATAAGTAGATAATAGATGCTGCCAAGTCTGCTGCAAAAAAGATAAGCCCTTCCCCTCTACCGGACTAGAAACCTTCGCGCACCTACTAGTATCCTATATCTCTATAAAGCCACCATTCGCCCGTGAATGGACTATTGTTACCACATATGGGCTGGTCCATAAATTACTAGTCTCTCCCTCTTGGACAAGGGGCAAAATATCTCTAACCTAATTGGCTTCGTACTGTCTGCCAAGCCCCAGCTTCTGTCGCATCACCGCAGTGCTGCCTCGCTGTACTTGTTTTACGCGTACTTTCACGGAATGTACACTTCTACTTCCTCAACGTAAATAGTTCCGACCCACCCAACCAGCAGCAAAATCTAACCCCTTCACTGTAGAAGGGCCTATCTGCCAGAAGATTTTCTATTCTTGATGGCTTCTATTTTCGGACCGCTATACGTTGGAATTCCCTCCCTGTTCCCTGTTTCACCGACAATACCAACATACAGGAATGTAAATGTAATATGAACAAACATCTTGCTTCCCAACTACCCCCCCCCCTAAATCTGATGCCATCACGGCAGCTCCTTACGCTTCAATCGCAATATGCCTTGTTTGGGCTGAAGAAAAGTTTTTTTTTTAAATACATACAAACAGGTCGACATTAGCAGAAGAACACAGACAACAAAATATTTTTAAAAAGGAATATTTAAAACTTACTTTAACGCCACCACAGAATAACTGATTATCTTCGTAATTTGGAGGTGTAGAGTATCCCAATCTCCACATCGTGGATCGAGAAACTGGGTCGACTAATTTACCGTGGCCTTCGATTGACTTAAAACAGCATATCCACATAACGACAAGAATCAGGTGAAAAAAACGCGACATTTCTTTTTCTTTTCGCCTTATGAGGCAGAACTGTCAACTTTTTCGTCTTGTTTAATATTTTGTGGGTCGTTTTTTGTTTTCGTACGCGAATCCGGTTTTTGATTTAACCTTAACTGACGCCAGTGCGTATTTAAAATAAAGATTGCGCAGTCGCGGATCATTCAAGTTTGTGTGTGTGTGTGTGTGATTTTTTGTTTTCTTATTCTACTTAAGTAAGTTAAGTCGTAAGGAAACGGATTTAGAAAATGAGTAAATCCACTTATGTTTATTTTTTGCTTTTTTGTAAGCCTTTTGTTTGTTTATGTTTTACAATTAATAATTTTACGTTTCCTTTTTGACAAAAAATCTATGAAATTATTTTATATTGATCTTTGAATTAAAATTTATCTCATTCAGTAGTTTCACTTTCTTTCTTTTTTTTCTTTCTTCTTTTCTTTCTTTATCTTTCTTTCTCATTTACCTCTTTTTCTTTCTCTTTCTTTTTCTTTTTCTTTCTTTTTCTTTCTCTTTTTTCTCTTTCTTTTTTTACTTTATTTTTTTATTTGAATATTTTCTCTTTTTCTTTCTCTTTTTTATTTACTTTTCTCGTTCTTACTTTACTCTGTGTTTTCTGTTTTTTTCTCTTTTCCTTTCTCTTTCTTTGTTTTCATCTTTTCCTCTTCAGTTTTACTTTAATTTTCCTCTTTCATTTTATTTTATTTTTTATTTTTATTTTCTTTATTTATTTATTTATTTATTTTCTTTCTTTCTTCTTTTCTTTATTCCTATCTTTCGTAATGTTTATCTCTTCATTTCTCTATTTTCTTTTTAAATTTTTTTCTTTGCTGTTTGCGTTTAGTTTTTTTTGGGGGGGGTATATTTGAGTGTAAAACTGTTGTTATAATTAAAGTACATTAGCTATGTGGTTGCTTAATGGAGGGTATTCCTATCAATTAAAAAGTGTCCTTAGGGTGTCAAATTAAGCGGGTAGGTCAATATAAGCTAGCTATCATCGTCATGTGTATAGTGCCTGTATGAATTCGAGTGGAGTTCTTATATTAAATTAATTCTGTCAGCTTTTATCTAATAACGTTAATGAGCCTATCAGAGAGTCCGTGTGAATCGATTAGGTTAAAATCCTTGTCATATATATTTCTTGAGTCGTACAATTTAATATGTTTAATATATTTAAAATGTTCAAAAAAAATTAAATTGAATGATTTATGTTATTTGTGATATGTATGAATTACGGGAATGCGAGTGTAGGTAATATTTAGGTCGGTAGAAGAGATATAAGTGTGATATGTATAATATATAGCGTGGGCTGTTATATTGTATATAAATAATTAATTTGATAATGATAATTTGAAAGCTCTTGGGCGAGGGGTAGGCCTTATATATTTTATATAATGTGGACTTATGTACGGATAGGGCTATTAATAAGTTATGCGTTTTCGTTGTTAGTTTATTTGGCTAGTAGAAATTTTCTTGTGTAGGGCATGGTTTTAAGACCTCACTTTTGATGTTCATAAGGCGAATCGATGTCAATGAAACAGAGTGGAATCTCTGAAATATGTAACTTATAGTTTTTAAATAAATAATTTGTATTTTAGCTCTGATATTTTTGCGATCGAGCACTTTATTGATTTCTTTTCAACATATTCTGACACACTATATATATATATATATATATATATATATATATATATATATATATATATGTATATATATATATTAAGTTCAAATACATTGATAACATGAACTTAAAACCAATATTTTTCAAAAGTGTTCAATACAAAGTAGAACTCTCATAAATAAGTTTTATTAATGCTTATATAATTTATATATATATATATATATATATATAAATAAATATAAATATATATATATATATATATATAAATAAATATAAATATATATATATATATATAAATAAATATAAATAAATATATATATATATATATATATAAAAATAAATATAAATATATATATATATAAATAAATATATATATATATATATATATATATATATATATCGCTCTCTTGTTTTCACTCTCTTTGTTTCTTTTTTCTATCGTTTCTTTCCTTTTTTGTCCTTTCTTGAATATGCTGTCTTTTCTACCTTGCTTTGTTATTTTTTCTTTTTTTTCTATCCGAGTACAATAAACAATCTATTCATTTCTGATCTGTGTCTAGTCGGATGTTAAAAAAACATTTAAACGTCTAATATGGAGAGAGCAATGGAGAGACGCTTACAGATAGAGAGGGGGTAGCAAAGTGAGGAAAACTGCTTCTTTATTTCCTCGATTTCCTGATGTTTGTACAAAAAAAGACGACTCAACTATACAAAAGGAAAACCGCCCATACTAAATAAATAAACCTACTTTTATTTTTAATGCAATGGAAATTCCGTTGTCACCCAGATAGGTTGTTTAACCATGATACATTATTCTAGGACGGAAATTGCCCATCAGTCACATAACTGTTTTGTAGATATATACACATTGTATTTGTTTCTCCTTCATATATATATATATATATATATATATATATATATATATATATATATATATATATATATATATATATAGTCTAAAGAAGCTTTGAGTCATTTTAAACAAAAGAAAAAAAGAAAAGGAAAATGAAGTTTAAATTCCCAGAGAAACTAACTAAATCCAAGATATCGCAGACTTAGCATTCGTTGGAAAATTAATAAATAAAAAAAGTGGGATTCAAGTATCTAACAGTGAAACAAAAACAGGGGACCTTAACTTGAGCGTAAAATATTAAAACGGGGATCATCAGCTTTTTACCATGCAACTGTTTCGGAGATTTAAAAACAGGACAGTTATAATATTCATGTCTCTCCAGTAGTACTGATCAAACGACCATTTCCCCAATAATCAAATGTAGAAATAATTCAGCTTAAATTTCACTAATATATATATAAATAAATAAATAAATAAATAATAATAATAATAATAATAATAATAATAATAATAATAATAATAATAATAATAATAATAATAATAATATATCACGTTTAAAAGTACCGTGTGATGATATGGTAATTTGCATATCAAATAACATTAATTATAACAATAATAATAATAATAATAATAATAATAATAATAATAATAATAATAATAATAATAATAATAATAATAATAATAATAATAATAATATCCAAACACTACATCCAAGAACCATTCTGCGATATGGTAGCTAGCAATAAAATTATATAGGAATAAAAGTTGCATTGAAAAAAAAGCTTAAGTACCTTAGGTACCAAATAGGCAAGTAGATAAGAGGAAGGAAACCTAGCCATACAGATCTAAATACTCAATAAATATATATATATATATATTTATATATATATATATATATATATATATATATATATATATATATATATATATATATATATATATATATATATATATACATGGGGGATTGGAAAGTAACTCCCTATTATTAAATGCTCGTAAATTATTACTAAAATATCATTCTTATTAGAAAGAATATCATCAGAAAGTGGGGTTTTATTAAAGATTCTATACTGGCGCCAGCATTCGCCACCAGCCTCTCAAACCACCTGGGAACCGTATCAGCTGATCCACAAAGACAAAATATGGAGATACATCGTAACTCATGCTTCGCCCATATTTTTTTCTTTATTTCTCACATTCTACCAGCGATGTTTCTAAAAATAGAGGAAGAATTGCTGTTATCTACGTCAGCCAAGTAGGTGGTATATGGACAGTTTCAATCCTCTCGTGGTATTCATCATCTTTCTACTTGTAATCTATTTATCCCATTAATTCTTATCATCATTTAATATATATATATATATATATATATATATATATATATATATATATATATATATATATATATAAGAGGATTTAATAAATTAGAACATCACAATTGTTCCAAGAATTAGAACATCCAGTCTGGAAATTCTTTATTTTATTTTTTTACTTTTTTTACTTTTTAAAAATTAACAAAGCTACTCCAAAAAGTACTTCATCAGCGCCTTTAGCACCACGTCTTACAGAAAATTCAATGAAAAAATAGCAAGCCTGTCGTAGAGGAACATCTATTGACAGGAGGAGCCACAGAGACAAATATTAGAAAGTGTATAGTTCGTTCCTCTCTTGACGCTATATGCTTTCCATCTCATGTTTTTGACGAACTTGCTAATGCTTCTAATAAAAGCTTTTCTGTAAGTGTTCTCCAATAGTATGGGGATGCTTTTTGTAGACAGGGGTAAGAATTCTTTATGGAAAATATCATACAGTGTTAAGAGTAAGTTCTACGATAAAGGAGCTTCAGTTTAAGTTTAAATCAATGGAAAATTTGACTTTAACGGAGGGTAAATGACCTAGGGCCGAGGTGCTTCTATCATAAACACCCTAGTACGGACACTACCACAACCGAGCACTGTAGATGTAGGTATCAGCTCAATGGATGATATATAATTCAACCATAATATATATATATATATATATATATATATATATATATATATGTGTGTGTGTGTGTGTGTGTGTGTGCGTGCGTGTGTGTGTGTGTGTGTGTGTGTGTGTGTGTGTGTGTGTGTGTGTGTGTGTGTGTGTGTGTGTGTGTGTGTGTGTGTGTGTGTGTGTGTGTGTGTGTGTGTGTGTGTGTGTTAAAAATGAGATCGTCCGTTCATGTTTGGTGATTAATCTGATGTCGCTATGATAAAAACAATTCCGGCTTTACCGATTTTAAAATGAATTTTTCCCAAATAAACTAATTTCTCCCCGTCGACTAAAATAGTACAATTTTAAATGAATACATTTCACAGAGTGACATTTGTTTCATTGTTTTGAAGAATATTTATATGACAATTAGTTTTACAGTAAAAAAAAAAATTATTGTTTTTAAAAAAATTCAATTGCTACAATTTAAAATAAATAAATCAAGGACATATTCGTTTTATACATTTAAAAAATATTTCGCTGACAATGACAATTATTTTTATGGAAGAAGAGTCATTTTATCTCAATAGTGTTGATCCTGACAGAGATTTATTATTTGAGAAATAATTTTTTTAACATTACATTAAAAAATGATGTAGAAAGAATCGTTGAATTTCTATATACTATAATATTATAAAATATTGTATAATAGTATATAATATATTATATTATAATATTATATAATATATTATATTATAATATTATATAATATATTATATTAAAATATTATCTATATATTAATACGATAGCGTGTGTGTTCGTGGTTCACGCTTCCGGCAAAAGCTCTGCGCATGCGTGCCGCACCTAGATTTTGAAAAAACTACAACTCGCCTTGGCGCAACGGTTAGTGACGTAGTAGTTTTGACTTCGTCCCGACTGGTTTATAGTTCGATCCCAACCAACCTCTAAGATTTTTATTCTACATTTCGAAGGGAAGGGGAAGAGAGGTAGGGAGGTGACGACCGGGAAGACACATATTAATACAATAGCGTGTGTGATTTTGTGTGTCATGCTTACATCAAAAGAAACGACCTTCCGAATCTTTGTATGCTACTTATGAATTGGCTTAGCCTTTTCGCTAAGATCAAAGTGTAGTATCTGTTCCGATTGATACTGCACCCCATAGACTGGTATTGTCTTGGCCTTTGAGGCTTGATTTACGCCGGTCTATGGATCTGTCCTGTGCAGTTCTAGGAGGTCCACCCTCCCAGGCTTCGCCTCCCCTCTTTGGGGAGGAGTAAGTTTATTGCTTACTGCCTGTGGCGCTCCTACCGGGGAATGCCAACGGGGTTGTCCAGGCAATTTTTAATGGCCAGAGTGCTCACCTTCTTGAGCGCTGGCTTTTCAAACCCCACTTTGCGACCCGACCTTGGGTCACATCTTACTTGTGGCGGTAAGATTAAACTGGCATTGTGCCTAACTCCTGGAGAGGAGTAAATAAATATTCATGAATTGGAGCCAAATTTAATTTAAACGAAAACATTTACAAAGTAAGGTTTAGTCGTCGAAATATTACCTTCACTAGAAATATTGTATATAAAGAAGTTTTATAAATGGTTTCATGTATTGTTCATTTTTTTAAATAAATATACAAGTCCAAATCTTAATCATATTTTATTCAAACATGTATAGGTTAGGAACAAGATAATTAGTATTAAAAACATAATTTCGTGTAATTTACACGGGTCCCGCTAGTATAATATATTATATTATAATATTATAAAATAAATGTTAAATATATTTGTTAGCATTACCTTCAATAGTGAGTAGAGCTTAGTAGGAGTATGAAAATATACTTAGGCAAGTAAGCGAGACAGAAACGTTTATGTTTCATTCCACAGTGAAATCATCAGACTAATTGCGTGGATTTATGTTGACCTGTTGAGTTTATATCTAACTAGTGCGTACTTGAGCTACTATCTATATCTCTCTCTATATATATATAACGCAATGTATGTGTGTGTGATGTTTGTATGCTTTCTTCTAGAAAGAAAAGTTAGAGAATCTACATCATCTAAAAGTGTATTCTTATGTAAAATTCACCGGGAAAGACAATGGAATGTTCCCGAATATCAAAGTGCACCCTAAGAGCATAACCCCATTTAAACTTACAAATATAAATTTAAATCGTATGAATAATTTTTTTCTGGGGAAGACAATGGAAATGGTCCCAAATCCGTAAGTGCCCTCTAAACGTAAGGGAGCTAGGGGGCGACATTCCTTTAAAACTTTAAATATATCCTATTTTTATTACATTTATATCATATATATAAGATTCTTCGGGGAATACAATTAAGTGATCCCGAATCTCTACCTTACCCTCTATGTGCCGAATATCTACCTGCCGTACCTCTAATTGATCCATGGTAATAGAACCCCCTTAAACTTCAAATACATGTAATTCTATTTTAATGAAAGTTGAACCATATGTATATAAGACACTAATTCAGAGAGTTTTCTCACATGTCAGCTTTTTCTGATTATATTAGGAGGCGAAACAAGAGGAGGGGGGAAGTAAGAATTTTTAAAAAGTAATATGGTGTTATGTGCACACTGAAAGAGTCATGATAGTAGTGATCCTCATTCAATCCCGGATAGTAAAACAACACCAATACAAGATAAAGAAATACGAAGACATAAAGAGAGATCTGTCCCGTGAAGGTTATAGCGTTATACTTCGAGCCGTTAAAATTGGAGTACGGGGTTCTCTTGCAGGCTCTCTTGTTCAGCTCCTAGGCTAGTTTGTAATTAAAGGCCGAAAAGAGCCTTATGGAGATAACCGAACAATGTGCAATGTAGCTCTGGGCTGGGCGAAGAAGAATATCACATGGTTATATAATAGCAAGTGTCTACTGTATCGTTACTTCTGTGAAAGGGAAAAATAATTTGTTGAATTCATACAGCTATTTATTTTATTTTATTTTATTTATTTATTTATTTTATTTTATTCTATTCATTAATTAATTATTTTTCTCTTCGATATAAGTAAACATTTTCATCCGACGAAGACGTATGGCGCTAAGCCGTTAAACAACACATGAGACGCTGAGCTATTATACGACACGTGAGACGCTAAGACGTTAAACAGTCAGTTGTTTTGATTTCATTGAGGAGTTCATTGGATTGAAATGCGATTCAGATAATGGGGCCTCACATCATTGAGGGGAGGGGCAGATACGCGAAAAATCCGCCGAGATGAAGGCCCCGAAACCGTGCGTATTCTCTTCTGATGACCCGACGTAATCTGGAGGTCGAAACGGAATATTCCACAAGTAAAAACAGCCGAGGAAAAATTAATATATATATATATATATATATATATATATATATATATATATATATATATATATATATATATATATACACACACACAGGCCCATAAGGTAAGTTGTTTCTTCCAAACAACAATATCCTCTATGGTCTGCTCGCTTCATAGTGAGTGACTGCTACTGTTCCTGTAGCTAGTTTCATTCTATCGATCAAATTCAATGCAAATGTGGAATATTTGACATTTCAAATGGGAAGTAATGCCAATATTATGTCCCCTAAAAAACATTTAAAGTGGTCCAAAGAAACTGAAATTTGAGGAATATTTGGGGAATATATATTAATTGATGCGCAATATTTGTCGTTAAAATTTCACAAAAGTTGGAGTTATCTGAATTTTCACGAAGATCTTCTACGCCTTTTTTCTTGCCTTTGAATGAAACTAAATTAAACAATATATATCCCACATTAACAATCCTTACACCTTGCAGCCGTGTTCCAAAATTCATAATGATTAGTTTAGGAGTGAATCCTGTACATATATAAACATATACACATAACTTTTTGTAAATAGATATATATATAGCAACAACTGTGCTTATGTATATTGCCAATTTTCAAGTATAAATTTAATACTTCCAAAGTCCAAAGTTAATATGATTAGAGAGACACTGCAGCAGATTTTATTTAAAATTACATTTATACGTTATCAAAAAGATATGACGTACTGCAGCGAAGAGATAATTCGGATGAGATAGTATCATCTATATCGTAGCTCTCTACTCGTTTTCAAGTATGACGACGTTTTGTGTATCATGTGATACTTGTATAAAACCGTCCAGCGAGAAGAGCGGATATGACTTTTTAGGCCTGTTAGACATTTACAGAAACACTCACAGATGTGAAAGTTGTTATGATGATCTGATGAGATGCAATAATTGAAGCCACTTCTTGCCTGTTTGCTTTTGTTGCACATGCACTCGTTGGTGGTTCACCTAGCATGGTTACCAAATTTCAAGCTAAGCATGTTAGCTGTAGTTACCAACCAACCATCCACCCACCACCGTAGGTATCAAGAGGTTTATCATGCAGCGAGTTGCACACATAGTTGGTATCTACATAAAGATCACATACTCAAAAAGTACCAACACAGCAAAAGGATTATAGTGACCAACACTTATGCGACACGACGTAACTGTAATTATGAACTCAGCGACAGACAAAAAGTAATTACCTCAACCGTAGATGTCATATTAGAATTTTCCTTCTCCTAGATGCCTGCGTTTGAGAAGAATGAAGGGGACATCTTACTTACTATACTCCTTGAGTTAATATATACATATATTATGGCTATAAAAAGACCGTATTTATTTTTAAACATGATGAATCGACAAATAAAATGAATGAAAAGGATACGCTAAACGGTTTCGAACCTCGCTCAATTGAGCTAAATAGAGGTTATGAGTAAGAGAAAAAGAAGTATAATGCTATAGAGATCATAGCGATGAAAAAAGAGAAAATAATAGACGAAAAATGAATCAAATAGAAACTACATTAAGTCCAAGAAGATTTTCTCTTTGCTTACAAAGAGGAGATAGCAACGACTTAATGTAAATAGTTGATAGAATCTTAAGATGAAAGGGAGAGTAGACATACTTTGATTAGAGAATGTTAACATTAAAATTGGAGGCACACCCCACCCACGTTTTTTTACAAACGAGTCACCGCTTATCATGTCCCACGGGCCACTTGAGGATAAAAGTTGACGGGTAAACGGTGAAACACTGAGGGGATTAATAACGATAGTTGTAACTGGTCAGAAAGTGACTATTTAAGAGGACGGCTCAACAAGTGTTTGTTTACATTGGACTATTTATATTTATAAGGTGTTCAACGATGGATGACACGTATGTATTATTCAGACATCCGATGGTAAATAATTTGCCTGGCGAATTTTTGTAGCAACATGTTGTTTGACTCGAATATCTTATCTTTGCGACGTCCTCCAAAATTAGTGCAAACTACAACTTCATTTAAATAAATAAATAAATAAATAATAGAATTATTATGGTGGGGAACAACATCTTTTCGAATAGACATCAAGATTGTACTAGTGGACAAAACAACTCGTATTCAAAGCAAAGTAACATTTTTGTACAAAGAGGTTTGTTTAGCGAATTTATCATTTATATTAATAGCTAAGGTATACAACTAAAACAGCCTCTATTGATAGACGTCTTATTTCCATTCGTCTTCTTGGCCTTTTGGCTAAGATCAAAGTGTAGTATCTGTTCCGATGGATACTACACCGCATAAACTGGTATTGTCTTAATTTACGCTGGTCTATGGGTCGATTCTGTGCAGTTCTAGGAGGTCCACCCTCCCATGCATTGCCTCCCCTCTTTGGAGAGGAGTAAGTTTATTGCATACTGCCTGAGGCGCCCCTACCGGGGAATGCCGACGGGGCTTCCCAGGCAATTTTAATGGCCAGAATGCTCACTTTCTCGGGCGCTGGCTCTTTAAACCCCACTTTCCCGACCTTGGGTCACATCTTACTTGTGGGAGTAAGATAAAACTGGCCTTGTGCCTAACCTCCTGGAGAGAAGGTAAATAAATACAATGACTAGATAAGTGATAGATTCGCCGAACAAATCTCTTTTTCTGTACAACAATGTTACTTTGCCTCGAATACACGAGTTGTTTTTTTCTAACAGGCCCATCTTGATCTTGCTCCGTGTTACTTTTTCTTTTCGCCAACCTCTTGGAATAATCAATGTAACTCGTTCTAAAGACGCGCGGCCAATGACAGGAGTTGTAATGACCGAGCTGAATGGCATCGTAGAAAAATTATTTCAGCAGTTCATCAAACCTGGCAGAGAGGATGGGGAAGTGCACTATATTCTCGAAAGAGATGATTCTTGCGAGGGGTGAGAGCTGTGGTGGTTTGAGGTCGTGGGTTGCTAAGTCGCCAATCCCCCGAAGTCAAATGAGTGTCAAAGATGCGTGTACTTTTATTGGTAACACAGCTGCTGCTTCTGTCCATATTTACTTGCCTCCCCACGAGGTAAAAAGTTAGACACTAGCTCGTGTTCCTATGTAGAAGATATCCAACTCCCTCAAAAAGGCCACTCTGGATGGAACAAAACATAAAACTGCCCACGTCAAGAAGGAATTCCCTTTCTCTGCCCGATAACAGATACTACACTTTGATCACATCCTGAAGGCCAGTGTCTTTATGCCACCTGATTGGACGACTGAAAGGAAGATGTGCGAAGATGGACGAAATCACATGAGCCGAAAACATCGAAGGGTTAACTTCCGGTGTTTTTACTCGGTGTGTCGAGTTTTAAACGGGGCACAATATACGTATGGTTTAAATATCATTAAAACCATAGCCAAAACATTGTAGATGTGAATTCAAGCTCCCTTGTCGACTCCTTTATACTATGCAAAAGGTCGAACCCCAAAAGATACTTAAAATCAATCGAAAATATATTGTTGCGGTGAATATACAGGGTGGGCCAAAATAAGGGTCCTATCTTTAAATTTGAATAACTTGAATTTGAATAACTTCCACAAAATAAAAGTTAAACTCACCAAACTTTATGTGTGTGTAGACTGACCCTTCCGAGATTTTTTGAAATAAACAAAACAAATTTTAGCCGAAAAACACTTCTTAAAACTTACAAAAACTAAAGTATTGTTTTTTACACTGTTTTGAGTTTTTTAAGCAAAAATAATGTTTTCTAAATGAGGGTACGTTCCTTAGGGCTAATACGGCTCATGCTTGCTTCGGAAGGGGTCCTTTACTTATTCTAAAAATAAAAAAAAAATCAATAAATAAAAAAGTTATGAATTTTAAAAAATAGGACCCTTATTTTTGCCCACCCTGTAGATATTATACAACTGCGTCCGATAACTATTTTTCGATTATAAAAGAGAAGCTTTAAATTTTGGTTAAATAATCTCTAGTCTATGTAGATTTTCAGAAGTTGTATGTATCTTTTATCTTCTATAACGAGTCATCGCTGGAAAGGTATGAAACCCCAAATTAAATTTCTGTGTACCTCTTATTTCAATAATGTTTAAACTGGAGTTAAGTCATATAAAACTAGCTGTACTGACCCGGCGCCGCCCTGGATCCATTACGTTCAAACCTGTTTCGTAAATATATCTAGGTTCTATAACCACGCCTTTTTTGTTAGTTTCAGTATCTAAGTTTTAAAAAGCAAATAAGGAACACTAACTCCTTACTAAATGAATAGGGTTTATCTCCTTAATTTAGGTTTTTATTTAAGAATGTTTCGATATTAGCAAACTGCCGAAGCAGATTAGTATTTTTAAGTAAATTGTAGCAAAGTACGTTAGTTAATTGCCTATAACATAGTATAATAATAACAAATGAAATTTGGTTTGTCAGAATAAAAGTTTGATTTGTCAACTTAAATGCTATTGAGATTTAACTTTTAAAATTCGTCCGACACAATATTATATCATGTTTATTCTTAATTTAAAAAAAATTTATATTTGAAGACTCTAACGAGGTCGTAGCACTAACATGAAAATTGTTCTAAACCCTCAAAATTTAGTTGTGAAAATTCTATTTCCTCAATATTTTCCTATAGCAGTAATATTTGTAAATTCCTTTGAAGTCCGATGTTACGGATAGCTAAAAGAACCTAAAAAATAGTTCTTTCTTCGACACTTGTCCAACCTAATAATACTACGCTAGCAGTGCCAATTGGGCTATTAGGCTTAGAATATAAAATAAAGATTTAAATAAGTGATGCTAAGATGTCTGTACGTGCTTTAGATAGAAAAACAGAAGAAGCAGCAGAAAAAGGTAGGAAGAAATATTAATGCGAAAAGGAATGAGTGAAAAAGACTAGCACATTGTCGTTCCTGGATTAGTATTATTCGACCAAGCTAGTGTTCAAAGTAGCTGGAGAAATATACAAGATTATGAGTACCTAGAAGAAGTGTGACCCGTTTGGTCACCCTTTCAGCTTTGGTTAGAATTTAAAATCAGTAAAAAGTGAGTTTGCAAAGCCAATTAAATATAAAACATAAAAAGACAAGATTCAAAATCAGTCTCTTTATGCTCGCTATATCTCCCTATTTCTTTCTTTCTCTCTTTCCCTCTCCCACTACAAGTTAAATAGTATTCAGCGTGGATGATATTCCCTTTTGTTTATATCCCACTCATTTCATTCTTTTTCTTTTTCGTTAACTTTGTTAATACACAGGGAGAGGATGACGGAAGTGCGACCGATAGACACTGAGGCATACAGTGGGAGAGATGGTGAAAGGGATAGACATAACATTTAGTAAAAGATGAGTTACTTAGTGAGTTAATTACAAATGATGTCTAATTAAAACAATTAAAATGGATTTTTTCAAACATAACTCAATCCCAAAACTAAGGAATGTTTAAGAATATAGGAGAATAGTCTCAGTGAAACAAACGTTGATTACTTCATATTTGTTATTATAATTTTTTTAAAAAGTCATATTTTCATAAATAAATGTGCGGTTATTTATATCCTCTTCATGGGATTCGACACGCATTAAGTGAAGATTTGAAAAGCCATCACACTGGAAGTACAATCTGACCTACAAAATATGCCTAAGCAGCCCCATCTGCATTCCATAAGGGGCACTACAAGCAATTAGCAATAAACTAACCCCTCCTCAAAAGGTAAAAGCTGAGAGAATTAACCTCTTAGATCTGCGCCAAACCGTAGATCAGCCCGACAAAAGCAACTACTTAAAAATGACCCAGACTCTGCCGGACTGATTATCGAGAGCTTCTCCTCGAAATGTGTGTGACACAGAGAAAAAGATAGAGAGAAGGAAAAAGAGGGAGAAAGAAAAGATAGAGAGATAGACAGGTGCACGTAACCCGTCGAAACATTATAAGTGTTCTATTTTGAATAACTAATAAGGGCAGCGCCCGTTTGTGAGGTCTATTGACAAAGATTAAGCTGATGCAAGCCTGAAGGCATTTTTGCATAGTAATAACATTTGTTTCGCTTTCTGTATCCCACACACCCAAAATAGTACAGACGCTTAATCCCATCAACATAAATCTTTAAACTTGTCTGAAGTTATTATGCAATTAGTATCCCTTAAAATCCAACCCTTCTTTACTGTCGTAGTGGCAGTGGAAACGGGGTAGTATCAGAGATATGCTTTCTGGAACTCCGTTGTCTGGCAGAACCCCCCATGGTAGACAGGTCTGGCAACCAACGGTATTAGGGCTGCAACCCGGCTAAAAGGGCTCTGGTGAAAGTCCGAAAGTAGTTAGCTTGAAGATCCATCGTTATTTGGTTGGCTCTGTGTCTGTGTGTGGCAAGCAAAGACGTGTCAGGCGCGAAATAGCAAATCAATAGAGTCGGCATGGCAACCTAATTTCTGTGCCATTCGTTTGTGTTCTGGGCGAAGCCTCCCCCGACTTTGTATGCAACCGCTAAGCGTTGCTTCTCTCGGTGTCGGAGATAAACATTTGCATCCTGCAGATTTGACGAATAGCTGCGACCAACAAGAAGGACTTCATGCAGACCAGAAAATCCTGAGGCACGATCTTCGGGAACTCTATACAGAAGTCAGACTCGCCTAACAAGCAAACAAAAAAGATATGCAAATCGCGTAAACCTCAATAACTTGAATTGTTTTTGAAAAACATTTGTTAAATTTTAAACGGTAAATTTACATTTCAACACAACTCCAATTAGGTTCGACTTGACATCCTTATGGTATCCTAATTGCTGTCCTAAACCATCAGGCCATTCTTTGTCGGAGTACAAATAACATCCCCGCTCGTATGAGCAGATGCATCCTCCCAGGCATTAACTCCCCCTTCAAGGGGTATTGGTTTATTGGGGCGCTTCAACTGAAGAATGACAACGGGTCCGTTCTCGCTTATTTTTGTGCCCTTCTAGAGCTCCCCGTTTGCGGTGATTCCCTCTACATTAAGCTGACTTCATGTCTACCTTTGATACGGTACGAAACGAGTAATTCCTTGAGACGTCCTACCTTTAACCTCAGAACTGAGAAACAACTAAGACCATCACGTTAAAGATTAAACTTACTGAAGTGAACTAAATCAATGGATATTTGTCCTTGACAATCAGCCCAACAGTGGCTTTCTTGTTGTCGGACTGACGAATGGTTCTGTTCTGTCCTAGGAGGTTCACACTCCCATGATTTACCTTCTCTCCAAGAAAGGATTAGTTTATTGCTAATCGCCCGAAGCGCCCCTACTAGGACATGCCAACGGGGCTACCCGGGAAATTGTTTGTAGTCCATAGTGCACTTCTCATAGTCCGCTGGATTTTCAAACCCTAACCCTAACTCTAACCCTAACCATCTGACTTTGTGTCTAACCTAATGCAGATGAAATAAATAATTTCCGATTGTTGGCTGTTATTGTAAAGTAAGGTCACTATTTTAAGCTACAAATGCTTCCAAGACTTATCACATGTGTTTTTTTTTATTTGTTCAATTGTTGATCAACTGTTGATCATTTGATGTCTTTGTTATTGAAGTAAGAAATGATTTCCAGACTTCAGATGTCATAATGAATCCAATAACTTTAGTAAAACTTATTCAAACTACCTCAATATTTAACTGCGACATTAATTAAAATACGAGACACATCCGACGTTTCTGAGAATGATTTAATTCCTGCTCCAAGTCCTAAACTCCGCATTAAAATTGTTTTTCTTATCTTTTATTTCTATAATTTTCAAATTATAAATAAAATAAAAGGAAGTAAAACGATATATTTCCTATGAATGTCAAGCACGGACGCATACCCCACGATAATGTTGTACCTCTTTTGGTCAAAATAAAGCATACTTATCTAAATATCGTGGGTAATATAATTTCAGAATATTTATTGTTATGTGTGAATATCTTCAAAACAATAATAGTTCGTAAACAAATGAAATATATATATATATATATATATATATATATATATATATATATATATATATATATATATATATATATATGGACAGACTAATGAACTGTAATTTTGTTCTGTCTGCCAAGAAACATGTGAAGGTCTACCAATACGGAAAAACTGATGGGATTTATACGTAAGATTAAAATGTAAATGATAAATCTCCACTGAAGTGCAGAAATAAAGAATTGAAGGAACTGATGTGAATTATGTTTTCGGATTGCCTTTTACATGGTTTATGGAATTAAATCAATATTATATATATATATATATATATATATATATATATATATATATATATATATACATATATTAATTTACTTACAGAGAAGCTTTACATACCTCTTTGTTTCTTATAGACCCGACATTGCTTCGATCGAGTGTTTGAAACTTGGATACTGCCGAATATGCACGTTGTCTTGAGAGAAAAAATCTTCTTCTACTGTTACAAACTTCGTCCGTTCTGGTGATACGTTAATAACATGACGACGCGTATCTGAGCAATTGATACTGTTGGATATTGTGCACGTTATTGAAAATGTGGATCGACCAGGATCTAGGGTGAAAGGAATTGTGTATCTCAAAATGAGTATGGTGAATCCTTTTCTCACCAGGATCTGATTTTATTCTTGAAGCATCAGATTAAAGTTAAAATTAGATGTTATAGAAAAAGATGAGATCCTATAGAATTCAAGTGAAGATTGGTGACATTCGCAAGCCTAGTTGTACACAAGGAAGCCAAGTGAGAGTAGTTGTTCCCCGCCTAAGCTTGGCATATGAGATCATTGGCCATTTTGGATTCCAGATCGATTACTATTAGTAATTGTTTATTAGCTAGTTAAAGGGTTGAGGTATGTCTCCATTTATGTTCGGTATTAGACAAACCCCCAAGGTGTTGTCCATGACATCTCCAAATGATCTCATCTTGGTAAGACAATACATTAGTTTGAAACGCCACCATTTTCTTGTATTCCCAATTTTTTATATTTTACTCCTATTTAAATATACTTCTGCTTATTTTCGGTTTTAAACAAACCGAAAAACAGAGGGTCTTTCTCATTATTAATGATTATATTTGTTGTTATATTTTTAGGCATTTAGTCCCACGTTTCATCTTTAGGAATACCTTAAGTCAGATAGTTCATAGAATAATATAGTAATTGGATAGCATGTTTGTGATGGGCGATGGTGACTGTTGAAAAGCATTATTAGCATAAATGAGTCATGAATGAGTTTTGTTTAGAAGAAGATAAACAGAGAGTCACCGATTCCATTTTAGAAACAGGTACTCACAGAAAGGACCACGTGGAGGTTGTCCACAGTCATAGTGAAAGTAGTTCTATGGATCCGACAGGATTCGAACATGGTATTCCAAATCATCAATTCGCGCTAGGGCCCACTTCATCACTGTCACCTTTCACCAAAATCAATAA
>OY744518.1:101277514-101457514 GCA_963556195.1 Sepiola atlantica
TCGATTTCAAGAACATCACTTTCGTCAATCCATGTGTCCCCTTCCTTACTAACCCCGTTTCGTTTACCACCACCGACAATAAAGATATGTAAAGGGGCAACAGGATTGTTGAATTGTCAGTTGAATGATGAAGAACATTAGGAGAGGATTAAAAATGATGAATGGAATGAACACAATTTGGTTACTTGTGTGGACGGTTATGCCTTATTGGTTTCATCAGATTTGAAGATGACCATGTTGTAGTTTGTGGTTAAGCAGTCACGTGGTACTGTATTCCATAGGTGAAAATAAACTCTGTTCTTAAAAATTCATTTCTATGTTAGACACCCGAGGGAAGAATGAAAGTTATTTGCAGTTGTAGTAAGAAGACGCCGTGAACCAAGGTTCTTGCTTGTCCGTGGATACAATCACTCGGACGCCGATGTTTAGTTTTTAATAAATGGTTTATTACAAAGAAAAACTCAGAGCGACGGGTTTATTACATACGCGTGGGCGTGAGAAAAAGACGGATAGGTATATAGACGGATAGCCCGTCTCGGATCATCTAATTACATTGTATACAACCCACAGCCACGTCTTTCCTGCTTGAAGTATCGCAAAGCCAGAGACAAATCTCCGTCCGGAAATCACATTGTTTCGTTGACTTCCGTTCTGGGGTAACATCTTACCCTTTAGGTTGATCTCAAACTTTTTTATTCAAACATGACCCTCGTTATATAACATTTTTATATCCGATCTAGTAGTGCTAAATACAAAAAATGTTATTAATAGAGCTTGTATAGTTATGCATTTTATTAGCCAAAATACTATACATATATTTATATTAATTTATACTATATATAATGTATATTTATATTAATATATACCATATATATATATATATATATATATATATATATCCTTGTATGCTATTTAGAGTGGATTGTAATTATCATATCCCAACCCTCCATCAACCTCTTGAATTGCTGTATAACTGAGAGTGAACTACACTCCAGTGTTGATTCTATGTTTTTACTTCGAACTAGGTGTCTATACCATGTGCTAATGAAGACTCGTAATATCAATAAAACCCTATATCCTCTCAGAAACGATCGTACACGAAACTGTTGTTTATGTTGAATTCTTGGAACGTGTGTAAATCAATATGTCATGAATTTGCTTACCTCGTATCTATAATATATATATATATATATATATGTGTGTGTGTGTGGTTGTGTTTGTGTCTATATTCATTAGGAGTTTCCTACAAGTTATTGTTAGTGCTTGCTCACTGACAATAATTAGTGCTGTTTTCTTGAATCTGAGTAATAACAAGTCTCCTCTGATTACTAGTACTTTCCGCCTCTTTCGATAACTGTTGAAAGTCATTTTGCGTTATCGCAACAGCCGTTTACCTTTGATTAGTAGAAAAAATACACAAGTGATACCGACCGTTGGTCTTCTCTTTAAAATATGTCTCTACTGTTTAGTTTTTTATTATTATAACGGCGAGTAATTTACAACTTAAAAACGAGCGTCTATAATATTGAGATGTTATATGAGAGCGTGATTACGTTCTAAGAGCGTGCAAGATTCAAAAGTTTGATTGCTTAACCGCTAAGAATTTGATTACGTTCTAGGCGCGTTCAAGATTCAAACGTATAATTGATTAATGATTAAGAATTTGGTAACGTTAATTACTATGCTAGACACTTTAAAAGGTTGTGACTAGTTTCGTAATTCACATTATTTATTGTGGGATGTTTAGTTTTTATGTAGAGGGTCTCTAAGAATTCTTAATCTTTGGTATCGTGGTGTATTATTTTAGTATTGTTAACTAGTATGTGTATATATAGATAAAGTAAGCAGTCATGTTATTTTAGGTGTTGGCAAATGGACCTAGTGTCGGAGAGATGTAAGGTGATTCTTCGGGAAAGTGTGGTGGCAGTGAAACCGATGTAAAAATAAGTGTATTATTATTGTCAGAGATACATTCTCCCATGGGGCATTGAAACTAATATATTACATTGGTTCTTATAACATATTTTTAAAAACGCCAAGACTAATAGCGCCTGAAGATTATTTGACGAATCAAATTAAAAGTACTCGCGAAAAATCAAAGAACATGGAACAAGAAGACCACGGAACTTACGGACACCAATTTGACCGAAACACTAAATGGACCATTCGGAAAATAAACAAAATAAAAAAAGTCTTATAAAACACAAACACTTCGTGTTACTTAATAATATTTGCCTAAATATATGTATATATATAAATTTGGTAAAGTTCATTTTTTAACCATTTTTAAAATTCAAAACTTAAAGAAAGAGGAAAAATGCCTTCAAAAACAATGTGTTAGATGCAGATATTTTTATTTAAAACAAGATTTTTTTTTTCACCTTGACCTTTCTTCTAATTATTTCGCTCGGTACAACGAGCCTCATCAGAATATTAAACAAATACAAAAGTATTAACATTATTTTCGTAAGAGTCTTTCCTAGTCTTGTTCAAGTGGCGTCCGATGTTGTGTGGACTTACTGTGTAATGTCTCTTTTAAATTTGAACTTAATTCGCGCATAGTCGCTAGTAGATATACATTTGGGAAAGTCCATTTTTCTAAGCACCTTTAAAATTTAATGTATATATATATATATATATATATATATATATATATATATATATATATATATATATATATATATATTGTGTATGTATTGTATATATTTAGGCAGCATATTTTCATTTAGGCAAACATTAATAAATAACACGAGTTTTTTTTAGCTTGATAACACTTTTTTTTATTTTTTCAATTTTTCTGAATGGTCCATTTAATGTTTCGGTCAAATTGGTGTCTGTAAGTTCTGTGGCTACTTGTTCCATGTTTGATTTTTCGCGAGTACTTTGGATTTGATTCGTCAAATCATCTTCAGACGGTGTTGGTCTTGGTATCTTTAAAATATGTCTTTACTGTTGAGCTTTTTTATTATTATAACGGCTAGTAATTTAACACTTATAAACGAACGTCTATAATATTGAGATGTTACATGAGAGCGTGAGTACGTTCTAAGAGCGTGCAAGATTCAAAAGTTTGATTGCTTAACCGCTAAGAAATTGATTACGTTCTAAGTGCGTTAAAGATTCAAACGTATAATTGCTTAATGGTTAAGAATTTGGTAACGTTAATTACTATGCTAGACACTTTAATAGGTTGTGACTAGTTTCGTAATTCACATTATTGATTGTGAGATGTTTAGTTTTTATGTCTTCAGGCAGTGTTAGTCTTGGCAAATGTATATATATATATATATATATATATATATATATATATATATATATATATATATATATATATATATATATGAAAATATTTGTTGTTGTTTATTATCTACGGACGTATACGTTTCATCTTTTTTCAATCAAGACTCTTCAGTGTAGAAGTTTGACTATTCACTACTGGTCACACGATTCGAAACCCTGGATTATAAGTATTTTTCAACTCCAACCCAACGTCTTAAACCTCGCGGCCAATATCTGAACGGCTGATAAACTGTGGTAGATTAAATACATTTATAAGCGGCGATGTTCTTACGAAAAAAATATATTTATGTAAATACTCTGTATAATATCAAAAATGTTCCAAATTGCAAGCGCAATGAAGTTGTATTACAAGCTCTAGAGCATATACATTTTATAGTGACATTATTGGACCATAGTAATAATCAATCCGTAACCATAAATTTCATCTGTTCTTTCAATTTCTTTATTTTCATATATCGGTGAATACCTGTAATTCCTCTTTGTCTGACAAACAAGATTTTTTAATATATTTATGTTTTATTTTTTATGTTTATTTTTTTCAAATTCAATACTTTCTGTACATCTGACGCGCGTTTTACAGCAAAATCAATCGAAGTACATAGTCTTCATCTTAGCTCGTTGATCATCAGATAAATTGTTCATTCAATAGTACTAGAAAAAACACATACTTCCAAGACATGAGAAAGGAAGATGGGAAAAGTTTCAAAAGAGTTCTTGACAAAAGTATCGTCAAGTCAAAATACATGAAAAAAACTCACATTAAAAATGGTGACAAAAATCCAGGAACCTCAAATAATTTTTGTCACCATTTTTCATGTGTTTTTTTTTTTTTATAAGAATTTCGGAAGAAATATTTTTACACGTATTTATAAAGTAGTTGAACAAAAGACATATCGAAATTAATCCGGAAACAATCACAGAAATTGAACATGAACGAGTCAAACACAAAGAAAATGTCCGGCAAAAACAGTTAAAACCAGTCAAAAGATAAAATAATATTCAAAGCACTGTAAAATGTTTAAAGTATAAAGACCGAAATATTTTATGGAGTTAGTAGCCCGAAAATCAATTTAATAACATTGGACGCCGGTCAACATCCTCCATTTCCGGCACAGAGATCATAGGTATAATTTTGAATGTAATGCTTTACTTATTCTAAGCTCGATTAAATATTCTGAATATTGAGCTTCACTTTGGCATTTGAAAACTGATTCTTATTCGAATCGATTTGAACTATATAAAATGTGCTTTTTATATTATTACATGATTTATACTATAATCTATTGCATAACTGACATAAAATAATTGTGTATATCTAAACTTATTGTTTATTGCTATTCCGTTTTGGTAAAATTTTAAAATTGAATTTCATACTAAAATTGCCGGTGACTGTTAATGTGTGACTTTTTCCAGAAAGGATATTTTTTATGACTTTCCACAATTGTTCATCGCGGTCATTTTTAGAGTCTCTTGTTGGGGTCTGCATTGTGGCATTAGTTTCGTTTGAAATTCCAGCTGTCGTTTCATTAAAGTACGGCTGTGTTGTGTTCATTACGGGTTCAGGTCGCATCGAGGTTTGTTCTGAAATTGGAAGTTTTTAAGAATCATTTAAGACTGAACTTATAGAAAGGAAAGGACGCGATAAATAATTTACACAAAGTGAAGTGAGAAAGAAAAAGACGCGATAAATACTTTACACAAAGTGAAGTGAGAAAGAAAAAGACGCGATAAATAATTTACACAAAGTGAAGTGAGAAAGAAAAAGACGCGATAAATAATTTACACAAAGTGAAGTGAGAAAGGAAAAGACGCGATAAATAATTTACACAAAGTGAAGTGAGAAAGGAAAAGACGCGATGAATAATTTACACAAAGTGAAGTGAGAAAGAAAAAGACGCGATAAATAATTTACACAAAGTGAAGTGAGAAAGGAAAAGACGCGATAAATAATTTACACAAAGTGAAGTGAGAAAGGAAAAGACGCGATAAATAATTTACACAAAGTGAAGTGAGAAAGAAAAAGACGCGATAAATAATTTACACAAAGTGAAGTGAGAAAGGAAAAGACGCGATAAATAATTTACACAAAGTGAAGTGAGAAAGAAAAAGACGCGATAAATAATTTACACAAAGTGAAGTGAGAAAGAAAAAGACGCGATAAATAATTTACACAAAGTGAAGTGAGAAAGAAAAAGACGCGATAAATAATTTACACAAAGTGAAGTGAGAAAGAAAAAGACGCGATAAATAATTTACACAAAGTGAAGTGAGAAAGAAAAAGACGCGATAAATAATTTACACAAAGTGAAGTGAGGTGTTTGTAGTCGTTTTAGTAGTATTTATTTGTCGAAAATTATTGTTTTTATTGCGGAAGATCCTAATCGAGAAGGCCGACGTATTTTGATACTGCTACTTAACCAGGGTTTGAACGTCCGCAATTCAGGTCTAGTAGGATGAGGAATTTAACACTAGAGACCGGATAGGTTAGATTGGGGATCCCACTCAATTCGTCCACTCGCTTTTAGCGTTTACTGTTTGCCTGGCGTTTATGTCTTCATTTCTCATCTTTTAGGCAGACCCATGTCTCTCATTCTTCGAAATACTGTTGTAGAATCTACTGTTTACTCGTCAACACACCATAGGCAACATTTGAACTTCCCCGATCCGATATTGGACTACCCTACAGTAACTGAAGACCATTCACTTGTTTACAATCATTCGAGAAGACCGGCGTATGTTGATCGATTGCAGCCCTCCGTTTACGCTACCACTTAGCCAGGTTGGTCGCCGATTTCGTTATTGACGATGGCGCAAACATTTCGACACAGGGCGCATCCCATTAATGACTTGTCGTTCTAAACCTACTTCAAACTCTTACCCGAATCATTTTAGGAATAAAGCTCCATTTTTAATTAATAATCTTACATGAAAAGTAAACGTAGATATTTAGTAGTCAGGGACTAGATTATGGATGGGAAATGAAAGTGAAAGTTTTTTGTTTATTAACCAAAAATGAATACAGCTGATTGAAAAAATCTATCAAAAATCAAAATTATGAAATCTTAATGGCATTTTCAGTATTTATTAATTAATAAATGTATTAATTAATAAATGTATTAATTAATAAATGTATTAATTAATAAATGAAAAATAATATAAAGTAATGAATGTTAATCTAAAGTAGTTAATGTAAAGTATTAATAGTTAATATAAAGTAATGAATATTAATATAAAGTCGTTAATTTGTTAAACTTTATAAATTTTTAGGTCACTTAAATTAATTAAACCCTTCTTCATTTCAAGGACAGGATTATATTATTATACCCATAGACGAAACCCAGTAACCACCTTTACAAACAGATAACAACCTACAGGTGCAAATGGCGAAAACATTTTAGGGCAGCTCTTGGTAGAAAATGATAGTAAAAAAATCAGAAATATAAATATAAAATAAAACAAAATTTAAATGTTTGGAGTACTTTAAATACTATCTGCCTTTAATAATAAAAAATATTTTCATCCATCATTATCGAGATGTTATCTTTTTGTAAAAGTGTCCATTGAAATTTCAGTATGGGTATAATATGACGTATTTTGTCTGTGAAATTAAGAGTGGGTAAAATAATTTGAGGCACCGTTTTCTGGAGCCACTAACCCAGACGAACACACTCCTATGTATCTTCTAGCGTCCGAACTTATTATTCGTATTTAATTTAATAGAGTGTCTTCGTTGTCACGAACAACAAAGCGAAACAAAAAGATATTTGTTGAATGTTTTTCTAGTGGTTTTACATTATATTAAAAAAACATGTTTGACATCAAAATGTCTAACGTCATGTTTATGTGATTAGCTATCCTTAGCCGTTTGGCTAGGAGCAAAGTGTAATATATGTTCTGATACTACACTTCATCTTTTGTGCTCTCCGTCAGTGAAGAAGAAGAAGAAGAAGAAGAAGAAGAAGAAGAAGAATATGAATCAAAAGATGAAGAATTTTCAAAAGAGAATATTTTTTAAAAAAGAAGAATTTAAAAAAGAAAAAAGAATAAGAATAAAAAAAAACTGTTTTCTTATTATTTGTTTGTCTCTTAATTGTGTATTTGAGTATTTGCTTAAAAGTCATAAGCATTAGACAGTTTCTACACAACCCCAAAAACTTGATATTGTAATGATTTTAACTAGCGGGACCAGTAAAAATTATTTCCATTGTAAGTTAAAATTTAAATAAACTAGCAAATACCTCCGGTCACATATTTTTGCTAGGTTGAAAGGATTATATAATTGTGAAAGAACTAGATACAATACGTAGATAAAGCAAAATAAATTGTTTGGAACTATCAAAATAAATACCAACACTATTGAAAGTGGTTAACCTTTCATTTATTTATTATTTATTATGGCTTATGTTTGAATTCATGTTTTGAAAGATGACGTAAATCATGAATCTATGACGACACGCCGAAGCTAAACTTATTTTGTTAAGGTAATGTTTGAAGCTCTATTTATAAAAACTTCAAATGGGTCAGCCGGTAGAACCTCATACTGAAAATCTCAAGGTTTCAGTTTCGATTTCTGGTCATGGCATCCGCTTTATTTGTTGGGAATTTATTATTTACTATTAATGCAATATTTTCCATTTCTAAAAGTAGTTAAGATCTCTGATAATTTAAAATGAGACAAATTACGCAATGTGTTTTTTTTATTTTTAAATATTGTGACTGACGGTCAGATTGGCAAAATCTCTATTTATATAAGATGTAACAAATATGTCTCTTCTTTCTTTGTTTCTTTATTTTAAATTGTAACACTTCGATATGTATTAAAATCGCATTAAAGTAAAAAATAATGCAAATAGAACATGTTTTTTTATTTTAAATCAGGACAACAGAATTTTGGAACAATTTACTTTAAACTGGGTAAAATCATAACTTTTACCTTAACAACACCAGTACCTTTTTAATTACGTTTTTGAATTGCATTTCGTCTTTGGCTATCAGATGATCTCATTAAAATAAATGGGTGTGAAAGGTGATAACGCACGTACGAACAAGAAATACTTCAGCGTATTATTATAGATACAGTTATGATAAAATAGGCAAATTCAAAAAATGGTGATTATAATCTTTAAAAGAAGTAACGTTACCGCTTACCAAAAGTGGCATCGTTGTCTGTGTTGGCCATAACTTTGGTTCGGTTGAATGAGTTTGTTACCGTCATGGGAGGTTTGGTCACATCAATACTAGAAACATGTGGTGAGCATTTGGTTTCAGCTTTCGCTCCGAGAAGACCTGAAGAAGAGAATGAAATATCTTATTTTGTAACACAAGCAAATGGTAATAAAGAATAAGGAAACTGGGAGAAGAAAGAAGGAGAGAAAATAGGGATGATGAAGAAGAAGAAGAACAACAACAACAACAAGAAAGAAAAGAAGAAGAAGAAGGGGGATGATGATGATGATGATGATGATGATGATGATGATGATGATGATGATGATGATGATGATGATGATGATGATGATGATGATGATGATGATTAGAAGTAGGAGAAGTACAAGAGAGAAGAAAAAGAAAAAGAAAAAGAAGAACAAGAAAAAGTAGAGGAAGAACAACAACGATAACAACAACAACAAATCCTTAAATTCTTAATTCATCACCTTAAAAATGCTAAACTTCTCCTAGACTAACAATATGGATGTAGGCCATCCCGTTCTACTGCGAATATCCTAGCGGTCATCTCTGAAAGTATATACCATACACAAGATAATGCAGGGGAAGCTAGGTCGGTAGCGTTAGACATCCCCAAAGCTTTGATAAAGTCTGGCATAAAGTTCTTCTCAGAAAAGTTAACTCGTACGGTATTACTGGAAAAGCATATATTATAGTTAGGTCTTTTTTAGCTAAAAAAGAAGATCCAGGTCGTTCTCGATAGCCGTACATCTAAACAACATTACATCAACGCGATTGTGCCCCAGGGATCGATACTTAGATCTTTATTATTCTATATTCCCAACACGCAGGCAAATCGAATGCCACCACGTGTAAGGCAATGGCTGCTCCTTAGAAAATGATCTCCAGTCTGTAGCAGTATAGGAGAAAAACTTGTTGGTCATATTTAATGCTACCAAGACCAATCTTCTTTCATTTAACAACAATAAGAAACCTTTCCAACCGTTAATTTTCATGACAGATAGAACCCTTCTTGAGAGGGCAATGTTCAAAGCCCCCAGCTGTCATTATCAGGCAACATCAGTTAGAATAAGTGCATAGAATATGTTGCCAAGTCTGCTGCAAAGTTCCTCTACCAGGATAGAAAGGTGCTGGCTACTTCTGCCTTTCTATCAAACGCATATACGGTCTCCTGTTTTAGCTTTGAATATTTAAATCTGTAATCCATATTATTACATATATATATATATATATATATATATATATATATATATATATATATATATATATATATATATATATATAAAGTGTTTTAAGGTTCATATTTTTTAAGAAGCATCTATTGTTAAATTTAATAAGGAATAGGTAAAATAAATACCTTTTGAAGCATTAAAGATGCGATATCAATTTTTTTTTTTAAATAAAAATAAATCGAAACCGATTTGTTTTCTTCTTTTTTTTATTATAAACTTCCATTATTTTTGTTAGTTTAAAGTGATACAGATATTTCGCCAAAACTTGGCTTCATCGGTGTGTCATATATCCTGATGTCATCGGATATGCATTTTTTTTCTTCCCGGCTTCTGTTGTTGCAGCCGGGCCAAAGAGGTCTGTTGTTGTGTCCCACTTTCAAATATGAGATCGTGAATGCGCACGTGATCGGTATAAAGGGTTTTAAGGTTCATATTTTTTTAAGAAGCATCTATATTAAATTTAATAAGGAATAGGTAAAATAAATACCTTTTGAAGCATTAAAGATGCGATATCAATTTTTTTTTTTTTTAATAAAAATAAATCGAAACCGATTTATTTTACCTATTCTTTATTAAATTTAACAATAGATGCTTCTTAAAAAAAAATACATATCCGATGACATCAGGATATATGACACACTGATGAGGCTACGTTTTGGCGAAATATCTGTATCACTTTAAACTAACAAAAAAAATGGAAGTTTATAATAAAAAAGAAGAAAAAAAATCGGTTTCGATTTTTTTTTTTTTTTTTAATTATATTGCATCTTTAATGCTTCAAAAGGTATTTATTTTACCTATTCCTTATTAAATTTAACAATAGATGCTTATTAAAAAAGAAAATATGAACCTTAAAACACTTTATACCGATCACGTGCGCATTCACGATCTCATATTTTAAAATGGGAAACAACAACAGACCCCTTTGGCCCGGCTGCAACAACAGAAGCCGGGAAGAAAGAAAAAAATACATATCCGATGACATCAGGATATATGACACACCGATGAGGCCAAGTTTTGGCGAAATATCTGTATCACTTTAAACTAACAAAAATAATAGAAGTTTATAATAAAAAAAGAAGAAAAAAAATCGGTTTCGATTCATTTTTATTTTTTAAAAAAAATTGATATCGCATCTTTAATGCTTCAAAAGGTATTTATTTTACCTATTCCTTATTAAATTTAACAATAGATGCTTCTTAAAATATATATATATGAACCTTAAACCCTTTATACCGATCACGTGCGCATTCACGATCTCATATTTGAAAGTGGGAAACAACAACAGACCTCTTTGGCCCGGCTGCAACAACAGAAGCCGGGAAGAAAGAAAAAAATACATATCCGATGACATCAGGATATATGACACACCGATGAGGCCAAGTTTTGGCGAAATATCTGTATCACTTTAAACTAGCAAAAAAAATGGAAGTTTATAATAAAAAAGAAGAAGAAAAAAAATCGGTTTCGATTTATTTTTATTTAAAAAAAAATTGATATCGCATCTTTAATGCTTCAAAAGGTATTTATTTTACCTATTCCTTATATATATATATATATATATATATATATATATATATATATATATATATATATATATATATATATATATATATATATATATATATAATGGAAATAATATTCCAACGTAATGGTAAATGAAAAAAGGAAAACAAAAATATTATTTATGTATTCATTAACGTTTCTTCTTTATTTCCAGACTTCCTCGGGGTGATTGATTTGAAGAAATAACAGACAGGTAAAAATATTAGAAAGACTTTGGTCCGTTTGTGACGTTAAAATAATTTATTAATTCATTTTTGGAACGAAACATAGCCATTTGAATTTAATATGTGTACTGTATCTATGAAATACAATGAGTGTGTGTGTGTTTTTCAAAGGAAACATAGTCGTAAGAATTTAAAAAATGTGATGCGACATATGACATGAAAGGAATGGTTTTGTTCATTTTTCGAATATATATATATATATATATATATAAACAAGAAAAAAATGTATAAAAAAGAATATCTATTTAGTCATCAGTTGTTCAAAAAATTGTATTATTTCTTCCTTAAGCAATGGCTTTTCAAAGAATGAAATATTATCGTCAGATGAGTGCAAACAGATAAGTTAGTAAAATTAAAATTTTAGATTTTCGACACTTTTTTTGCTTATATTTATTTATTTATTTATTTTGGTTTTTGATTTGTACCAACGAAATTGTATTGAAAATCTTGTTGAATCTTGGGAAGAAGTTGCAAACAGCAAGTCATAATACATTATTCATTGGATAGTTGTTATCTATTCTATTAAACCTTTTAACTTTACATTTAAAATAGCAGGAACAACTTCATTTTCTACTTAATATCATATATATATATATATATATATATATATATATATATATATATATATATATATATATATTAGATTTCTTGAATGTGAGTTGATATATATAATTATTTCCACAATCAGACAACGCCGCAGCCCACAACCTATGAAAGAAACAAACCGGAAATCCTAGACTCGAGTTTCGCCCTCCTTTTATTTGCTCGCTTGGTTAGCTTGTTGGATGACATCGTCCTAGCGAGTATAAAATCCTACTTGTGAGACATCGGCCTGGGTTCATAGTAGTTGGATGACTACACCCCTTGTTGAAAAGAGTAGGTAAATTCCACAGTCGGTCATCGCCGCGGTTTGCTTAATCTGTGTAAATTAATAGACATTCTTGTATGTGGCGAGGTAGCTCAGTGGCAGAGTACTCGCTTACCATGCAAGTGATTCGGGTTTCGAATCCTGAGTTCGGATGTGTTCTACTGATGAGCCCAAAGGAGGGCGAAACTCGAGTCTAGGACTTCCGGTTTGTTTCTTTCATAGGTTGTGGGCTGCGGCGTTGTCTGATTGTGGAAATAATTATGTATATAAATATATATATATATATATATACTTGTTGGTTGCATTTTAATGAGCAAAAAATCAGTCCAAAATTATAATTTTAAATTTATTTTTTTACTGCAAATATTTACATTTTTTCCATTTCGTTTTATTCGCCTTTCGTAACCCGGTAAGAAAAAAGTAGTCTGGTCTACCAGCTGCTCTTCAAAGAACACTCATTTAATAAGAAGGAACAAGCGCACTATTCCAAAACAAATAGGACGAAAGGTGAGCAGGAAAGATAGGAACGGCAAATCGCAAAACACGATAGAAAACTTACTTTAAAGATGACAATTAGAGATAAATCCCCCAGACATTTGAAACAGCGTAAGCCGATTCTCAAGCCGCCATTTCAATCCGCCATCTTGAAACACAGACACACACACACACATATATATATATATGTGTGTGTGTGTGTGTGTGTGTGTGTGTGTGTGTGTGTGTGTGTGTGTGTGACAGTGTCGGGCAGCGCCGGTATGAGTTGACCGTTAGTCTACGGAGGTCAATAGTTCAATTACTGCGCTAGTATGAATAGACAGAAATAAACCTTACAAATCTCTGAACGTATTGCAGTTGATGATGGGAAAAAGAAACCCTGATTATATTATTGTATGGGCTTATCAAAAGATCAAGAAAAATAGGAAATTAACTCCTCAAAGTCGATATGAGAGTGACAGCTGAACTCAACGGGAGTTAGAAATGACGGTTAAGTGTCAAATCTCGAATCGGGTCAATTGGCCTTAAGTGGATCGTCTAAGATGGCCGTTGGTTAGTTAGCTGGTGTCAAAATTACTTTTAGAAGTTCTGGATAAACGCAATACAATTTATTTCTCAGGATAAAATCGGAGACCACCGTTACCCCCCCCCCTCATACCGGGTTGAGGCAGGGTGTGTCCTGATAAAAAGCCAAATGAAGAACAATTTAGTTACAGACGGACAGTCAGTGAGCGGCCATCGGTCGCTGACGCTTACAGTCGGAGAAGAAGAATCGGGGACGCCAGTCAGTTACGAGAGAATCGGACGAAAGAACTTGCTCTGTATTTCTCCCTCTACCATCATAATAGTTCGTGTATATGTTATTTTCTCGTCCTGAACTTTGAACAGATTTTCACTGACAACGATGCAGACGCCCAGAATTATTTGCGCCTGTCGATCCGACTAACACAAAGAATTAAACTTTGATATTATCGAACGGCCTGGCTTTGTAAACAAACCAGTGTACATTATTTTAAATTATTTTTTTTAATAATTCTTCTAAGAAACACAAACAGACAAAGTCGTTACGGACTTAATTCTTTCCATTCAACTGTTCTGCATGAAATGGGCATTCTCTTCACAGCGAGACAGGATGCTGACTCAACCCGGTTGATTGCTCACTGATCTAAACAAACACAACGTGGGAGGTAGTAGTCGCTGGAGCATGCGTTTCAACATCGGCAACCTTCATTGGAATAGCAACTTCTCTCGAGCAGTACCGGGTGAACAATCGAACCCGGTACGGCTGAACTGGTGACGTCAAGAAAGCTAGAGGAGTGGGGTATATATATATATATATATATATATATATATATATATATATATATATATATATATATATATATATATATATTTGTTTTTATCTACATACGCATATGTTTCATCTTTTCTGAAATCATCAGTGTAGATATGATTAATCATACCGGTCACCAAACTCGAACACCGGTATACGAGTCATGTTTAAAACTCAAATTCTGACGTCTCAGTCTACACGGCTGTTATCAACAACCCGGTTAATTAGCGAGAGATGAAACTTATTTAAAGGCAGCTGTCGTCAAAGTGTTCGACTACTGAAAAGAACATGCATTGAAGCCACGATGACAGTTGTGCTAATACTACTCACTACAGAGCCCAGCTTAGATTTGTGGGCGACAAATAATTATAAATATTTGTTTTTATCTTCATACGTATACGTTTCATCCTTTCGAGAATCGTCAGTATGGAGATGATTATTCACACCAGGCACTAGGCACCAGGCTCGAACCCCGGAACTAGAGTCATGCTTCATACTCAAATTCCGATGTCTTAGCTTATATATAGACACATATATGTATATATATATGTGTGTGTGTGTGTGTATGTGTGTGTGTCTGTGTGTGTATGTGTTTGTGTATGTATGTGTGTATGTGTGTGTGTCGCATACGAACGTCAAAACTGAAATGTATATTAGTATTGTCGTTGTCACAATGAATAGAACATTAACGGAGAAAAAACTATTCATGTAAAAGAATGACTTACTGTTCCATATTTGAGTTATTATGAGTTCAGACCCAGCAGCAACATTTGCTTTGATGTAAATGTATTTCTGAAAGGGAAAAGGAAACTTATGATTCATAACATTTTTAAGCGTCACCGTGTAGTCAAAAATAGCAGCATAAGGTGTCCATTATTTCAAACTTACATACACATTTTATAATAAAGTAATTTGGACAAAAACAGTTTCCTTGTTTGAAAACAATATTAATACTTTATTTTAAAAGCTACTAATATATAGTAGGTTGCCGTTTGACGAACAGATAGATTACTGCATTTCTACTCTCTCAACGAAAATACCCCGGCCCTAACCCTAACCCGACCCTAACCCAACTTGCAGCAAAACCATTCCGTTCATTACAGAGTTTTGAGATGACGAAAGATTATCTACTTTTATAGCTTATTTCCTCGGACCACTTGTCTTCGGAATTTCCTCCCTGTTCCCTTTTTCCCTGACCGTATCAAGATGCAGAAATTTAAATGTAATATGAACAAACATAGTTCTGCCCAACTCCCTATCCAGGTTACCCCTATAAATCTGCCCCATATCACAGTAGCCCATTACGATTCAGTTGCAATATGCCTTGATTTTAGTGAACAAACGTACATAAATTCGTATGAATCAGCAGGACACATCTTTGTTGATAGGTATGATTCTTGCAGGATGGGCCATGTGAAAATTGGCAATATCCCTAAGTTAAAGTTGTTCTAGTGAAACTGACTGGATTCGAAAATATCTACTTACACAAAAATATATCGTTTAAAAACATTGTAAAACGAAACCAAACTTCTGGGGTTTTTTTTTTTTGTTTTGTTTTTTATGAGTCACCACTTATCAAGCTTAAAAACAACTCGATTATAAGGGTCAATGAGATGGATAGATTTACAGTTGAATGAACATCCTGAAAGGATTGAAATTCCAGACGTACCGCCAACTCACAACAAAAGCCAACCAAGAAAACATTCCATTTGTCCAAAACATCAGTCAGGCTTACTTCCTATTTTGTTTTTTACTCCTCACATCTCGTGAGGAGTAAAAAACAAAATAAGGAGTAAGCCTCAGTAGGGAGGTGCACTTTGAACTCCCTGTAAATGTCGGTTCCCAACTAACCTATAGCGTTAATAATTAAATTGACTTGTAAAAAATAACTGTCGTCTTGTTTTAATTACAAACAATACTAATATTTGAGTCAATTGCTGATGATGATCTATTTCGCTTTTAGGGGGGGGGCTAATATAAGCACAACGTCCCATTTGAAAATTCAATTTTTTCAGATGTGTATTAAATTTTATCTATATTCATTAGACAACAATTAAGCAAGATTCTCTTAATTTCAATTCAAATTTTCAAAAGGCTACGTGTAAACACGTGTAGGTGTAAAATTTCGAAGTTTAACCGGATTTTAATCTGACAATTAAAAAATTTTTAAAATTAAACTGTTAAAAAGTAACTGTTAAAAACAAAATGTTAAAAACAAAAAAAAAGATTTGTTTAACAGATTTGTTTAAACAAAGATTATTAATAAGATAATAATAATTTTGTCAAAGATTATTTTGTCAAATTTGTCAGATTTTTTTGTCAGATTTTTTTGTCAGATTTTTTTGTCAGATTTTTTGTCAATTTTTTTGTCAAATATATTTTGTCAGATTTGTTTAACAAATAACAAATTTTTTGTCGTTATTCGTTATATTCGTTATTATTCGTTATTATATTCGTTATTATTATTATTATAATAAACATTATTATTATTATAATAAACATTTATTTATAATAAACATTTATTATAATAAACATATTATATACATATTATAAACATATTAAACATATTAACATAAACATATTAACATTAACATATTAAACATATAAACATATTAAATATATTATAAACATATTATATATTATTATAATAAACATTTATTATAATAAACATTATTATTCGTTATTATATTCGTTATTCGTTATATTCGTTATATTCGTTATTATTCGTTATTTCGTTTTTCGTTATATAACAAATAACAATTTTTTTGTCAAATTTTTTTGTCAGATTTGTTTAACAGATTTGTTTAAACAAAGATTATTAATAAGATAATAATTATTTTGTCAAAGATTATTTTGTCAAATTATTCTGTCAAAGATTATAATTAATAAAAGATTTGTTTAACAGATTTGTTTAAAAGATTTGTTTAATTTGTAAAAAAAATTGTTTTAAAAACAAAGCTTGTTACTGTTAAAAACAATTTTAACAGGATTTTAAATATTAAACACGTGTAAGTGTAAAATTTCGAAGTTTAACAGGATGTTAAATAGTTACATTGATGTAAAGAGCTTCATCATGATCAGCATCAAATTAAAACTAAAAAAACACTAAAAAAGTGTTATAAAGAAACATTGAAAAATAGATAGATAGATAGATAGATAGATAGATAGATAGATAGATACGTTGTTTATATATATATATACTAGCAGATACACCTGTAAGTTGATGCACACACAGTTGATTTTTGAATTAGTAACAGATTAGGAGAGAACATTGCAAATCGCATTGGCTATGGGCTTCCCCTGTCCATAAAATAAAGAATGAAAGTATGCAAGAAAGTAAAAACATCAAAGTGTGATTCACGTACCAGCCTACTACATTAACTACCTCCTGACACTCTCACCGGATCTGAACTTGAAGACGTCTGGTGACAAATTCATTAATTATACTAGCAAATATATCTTCCCTCCGGTCGCATATTTTTGCTAGTTATTTTAAGTTACATATTACATACATTACATTTCAAACTAAGTAAAAGGTGACCGCAAAAAGTGTTTAAAAACAAAATCTTAAAATTATCTTCGATAAATAGAAGAAAGTTGTTAACTGGGAGTTATTTTATTGTTTCAGAAGACAGCGTAACAAATTTTTTATTTGGCGGACCTATAGATGACCCACCCTCCAGTCTAAAATCTTTAATTGGACAAAAATAAATTGAAATAAATAATTAGATATTAAATCTGAATAAATATTTTTTTTTTTTCGCTAAAAAAATAATATCCATTTATCTTTCTGGAATTTAGGTCATGTAAGTTCGCACTTAAGGATAATTCTGCGAGACTATTGTTTACATTAGTTAGCATTTTAAACTAAACGCATTTTCGTATCAAACTTCTATATGAATTTTAAAGTTTTCTAACTCATTATTTTTTAAATTAAGCAATTTGATTCAATAAAATTGTGCTGTAAAACATTATTTCTAATAAGATTTTTTTTAAAAAGACGTTTTGATAAAAAATCAAAGTAAATATATTATTTTTGGGTGACTCGTACGATAAATGTCAGAGAATATGTTGTTTATATGTTATTAATCTTGTGTCCTCTCTCTATCTCTCTCTCCGTCTAACTCTCTCTCTGTGTCTGCCTGTCTTCTCTCTATCCCTCTCTCTCTGTCTTCTCTCTATCCCTCTCTCTCTTTCTCTCTCTGTCTTCTCTCTCCCCCCCTCTCTCTCTCTCTTTCTTTCTCCCTTCCTCTCTCTTTTTCTCTCTCTCTCTCTAATCTGACGTCATGTTAACACCTGTAGATTACTTGAAATAGAACTTTATGTGCGTTCGAAATATAACGTGATACCTAATAATCAGAGGTCGGGTAACCAAATGTTGGAGTGGATGCCGGCTGTTTCATCATATTCCATTACAATTTAATTTAATTACGTAACTCAATTATATCGATTTAAATAAAACAATGTATTTAATTAATTCTATTTATAATTTTTATTAAGATTATGATCGAGGAAAATATTTTAAATACATCTAGAAATCTGAAAAAAACAATCATGTGTGTATAGTTGTGTATATTAATTTAGTAGAAGCTTTAAAACAAATTAATTATGTAAATTTGAAAGACGCATGATGTTTGGGGAAGTTTTAGAATTGGTATATATAGGAGCTGATAAGTAGCTATAAAAAGAGAGCGATCAAAACTAATAATATAGTTTCGGTTTCAGACAGACAGACAGACAGACAGACAGATACATAATCTCCATTATTAATAGGTAATGGTTAGCCCCCCCCCCCCCCAAGAAAATATTCCACCCGTGGAATCGTTTATAAAATTTACAATCAAACCATATTTGGTAGAAATAAACTTCAACCTATGCCTGACTTGTCCACCAAGTTTCAATCATGAATGCCCAACAGTATTTGTTCTATCGCCGTTCAATTATAAGCACACCTGGATACGGCGTGCAAAATTATTCGCACTGCCCTGATTTGGGGTCATTATGGCACTATAGTCTGAGAATTATTTTGATAGATAATAATATCGTTTAGATTTTTTAAATGGGGGTGTTATGGTCCGGTGAGTGTGAAGTCTAATCGGATAACATTAAAGTGGGCCCTATATAATTGAACGGTGATTAAATATACACTGTTGGGCAGGGGTCTCATTTTATATGATACGTAACCAAAACATTTACTATGATAAGTTAAAAGTCTATCAAATCTATTTGGGTCATTTACAAACTAATACTGTTGTGAAAAATATGAACCCCTAATTTCCTCCGAGATATTGGAAAATATCAACTTGTATTTTATCAATTGTATAGAATGTATTATTTACAATATGTATTTTGTTTCGACATTAAATAATATATAAATATGATATGCAGTTAAACAAATGAAAGTAAATAAAATCAAATAGTTGAACTTACCGTTTTTTTATTCAACTGCGCATGCGCCATTCTTATTTCACTGCCGGCTGTGACTGACATACAACTCCAATTTAATCCATCTTCATCATTGGAAACACTAAGGCTAACTGGTCCAGAGCCAGTCATGGAATATCCAAAGGATATATAATTCGCATCGCTTATATGATTCGAGCCAAAAGACCATGCTAAAACAGCTGAACATGCCGGGGCGCCAACCAAAGACACATTACCTGTGAAAAGAGAAAACATAGACAATGTAGAAATAATATGTGTGATGGGTCACTTTAAAAAATAAGGCACTGACCGCCAAAACGCCGTTGTCTAAATTGACAGAACGCAAATGCTGTAGCATTAACGGACGCTTGGACGACGCTTTTCCACGTCCCGGATTGTATAGAATTGTATCTGCGTTTATTCGTCGTAATAGCTGTAGTAGTGACTCTTGAGTTGTCCATCTCTCTCTTTCTTTAATAGTAGAAGTATCATCATGTTTTTCGTCATCTCTTTGCATACAGGTTGACCGTGAGCATATAATTTACGTCACTTCCATGACACGTTAACTTAATTTTCTAATTTTCACTCCGAAATAGCAATTTTATTTCTACGTAATCTACTTAACTTGCTGTAATGCTACTGTGAATGTCTCACGGTTTTATCGTGACTCCAAGTGTGAACGGTCGCTTAAAGATATTTATTAAAAATTGCAATGAAGACGATGCATTCTGATAATATATGTTATTCATCATTTTTGTCATTTCTCCTATAGACGAAGTTGTCGCTTTTTTATTGACTTGCGCATGCGTCATTTTTTCCACTTCCAGTAATTACTTCCGTTCCAATGTAACTCCATTTATCTGCTACTGCACAAGTATTCATACTTTTCGTCTCAGGAGGCCACAATCACATACTTTCGGAGTGTAGGGCGAATATTTTACTGCAGTTTTCCTTCTCTTTTCGGGGGGAAGATTTTTTTCTTGTGGCCTGAGGCGTTCTCATACGTTAGAGAATGCTGACGAGACCAACCAAGAGTTTTGCAGCCATAAGAAAAAAAATTCTATCATTTGAAAAATAGTTAAAATTATTGCATTGAGTTCCTTAAATAGTTAAAATTATTGAATAAAATTCCTTATAAAAATATTGATTTGAATTATAAAATCTTGAAATTATTTATTATAACTGTTTTATCTTCTATACAAACTTCGGACGATTTTAACAGCTGTACCTTTGTCAAGAATAAGAAAAATAACCACAGGCATCATAGGCTACTAAACTCACAACTATACTACGCTTATTTACTCGACCGTGTTATAGTAAATTTGTGATAATTTTCTCCAACTAATACTAAATATTCATTTTGGTCCACCATCTTCGTCTCTCTCAAAAACATACTCCATATACATGGTAGCAAAAACTTTTACCACTATAACTGTACTACTGACACTCTTCCCATCGACACTGAGAACTAATAAACAACATCTACTTTTTATAAACGTGACCTATTATTTACTATTCGTCTGCTATTAATTTACTACATAGTACAATACATTACGCATACATTAAATGGACGCTCCTTCAAATTCCGCTGATTTTCGAGAATATCGGATTACGTTATTTCTACCTATTACGTATACAGTTATACGCATTCCGGTTTTTAGAGAATATATGTAACGAACATAGTTCGTTTTAGTGTCTCATTATTCAACATGGCGGCCACAGTTTATTCAGCGAATTGACTTTAGAATTACGTCAATATGCCTAAATGTATTTACAATACTTTGCCTGTGTTTGTGTTACAGAATGGATGTATGTATGTGAAGAAAAATTACATCAGCTAGTATGGATTTGGTATCTAGTGCAAAATCTTGGCACAAAAATCTGGAGAACAAGTTCGCTCTCGGACTAAAAATATAAACAATCCTGAACTCAGATCAAGTCAGAGATGGGTCAAGCACGTGCACTGTGACAGGTTCAGTGTCCCCTTTTGAAGTAATGACGTTGCGATCGTAAGAACGAGAAAAGAAAGAAAGAAGTCGGTCCGTCTTTTGGAAGCGTGCTGCACGAATGCAAAATCGAGATGGAATTAAAAAATGGAAAATAGGAATTTAATTCCTAAAAGAGTTGATAGCGACTTGTATGCGCCTTCCTTCCTATCCCTGTAACTAAATAGAGAAACAATTTGGCCGCTCTCTCAAATTTAATGAATGTGTCACTTTTATTGGTATGACGAGAAAATCTCTCCAAAATAAAGACCAGTTTAAATTCTCCGCCAGGTTCGCCTTTTTTCTTATATGCATGAAAAGTTTTGATTACAGACACTAAACGATGATGGCTACGAGGTGCGGCTCACCACGACGATGACGACGGCGATGACGATGGTGATGATAGTGACGAAATACAACACACTGCAATGATGATGACGACTGAGACGGCGACGGGCGTCAGTATACAAAAAGATAAATGTATACGAGGAAACTGAAGTAAGAGACGATGGATTTTAAAAAGAACTGGTTTTAAGAAACGACGACGTTACATATGCTTCCAAGATACTCGAAACAGTCTTAAAGTTGCCATTTTCTGAATCATTCACCTTTCGAACGCATAATATACCAAAAAATTGAAAAAACATCGATTTCTTCATATAGAAATGACCCAAATTTGGTCGACTTCTTTCGGATTGTACAATCTGTGCATGCGTGCGTGCGTAATGTAATATGTAGGTATTTTGTTGAACTATTCCTGCGCACACGGCGTCAGAGTGACGTCTTCTTAACTTTTGTGAATATCATCATTTCTCTTAGAACACACTATGTTTATTAGTGCTCTGCATGCCTCCTTAATTATATGTTTGTTTCAGCAGTGCTCAGGAGGCATACTAATTTTTCTTTCTTCTTTCATTACAAAAAATGGAATTTCTATGCAAAGATACTTTTTAATAGTGCTTGGTATGCCTCTTTTGCTTTAAAAGTGGTCATTATCATAGATAGAGCGGGTGTTTAATCAAAGAGAAAGATTATGGGGAACTACCGGTACCGAGGGATGGGCAGAAAGACTCCTAAATGGATTTTTTTCTTATTACACAATATATATTTATCTTGTGTGCCTAAACTTAAATGTACATTCGTTACACATGGTCCACTTTCAGTCACATTTAACTACCCACGACGGAAGAGTTAGACACAATGTAAGTTCTTACTGTGCCGAAAATTCACCAACATAAATAAACCTTTACGCATTCTACAAGGATTTGCTTTCAATGACGGACGAGAGAATAGCTAACAGGCCAGCCCGAAACAAGTAACATTTTCCATAATGTGTCAGTGAAGGAGATATCCTTCTAAACTGTGGCAATTTCTATTTTTATTCAGCTGAAAAGTAATCCTTTAGGTGGATTAATATTGTCTGATGTGACCTATTTGCGTTCTCTCAGATGTTGACAAATGTTAACTCATTCTTTTATTTTTTTTCTCCTGGGCAACGTCGGGCGCCGGGTCCAGCTAGTTTTCTATGAAGTAAAAACAAACATTGCATATTATATATATATATATATATATATATGTGGGGGGGGGGAGAAATCGAAACTTTTGGGGGTATTGGAATCGTATCGGAAGCGGAAAAATGTGTGTCTAAATTCTGATATCAAAAACGATTTTTTTTTTTTTGTAGTTGTTTATTTTGTTTAAAAGTAAATGATAACATTATAAATATTTATTTATTTTAAACTAACAGTAAAACTAAAATCTATAGATCACCCCCACATGTTTATTTTTACGTTTACAACAATATATACACATAATATATAAGTTTTTACGGTAATCCGAAAATAAAAATAAACAATCGAATTTACTTTTTCGTCGGCGCAAGTATTGCTCTCCTTATTATAAAGAGTAAGTTGTTTTTGTTATGAATAGAAAGCTTTTATTTGTTCGTTAATTTCGTTTACAAATGAACAATCGAGTCTCGGTTTTGTCACACTGGCTGTCTCCTCTTCCTCACGAGTCTTCATATCTGTCAGTCTCTCTTCCCTGACAGACACCCCAAAAACCACTTGCTAAATAGCGTTTCTATTCCTGATCACAGCTTTATCGGGTAATATGATTTTTATCGTACTTTTCGACATACTGACGTCATGGACAAATAATGTTTTCGTTCTGTAATTTACTTCCATGATGATTCATTATACTATTCTCTTTTGTTTACAAAAGAAAACGTTTGCAAACAACCCAGGTTCGAAATCCGCGTCCTGCCTAATAACATTATATTAGAATCCCAAGTTTAGCCAGATGCAACTGAAGAAGGTAAGATGTTATATCGGTCGAAACCCTGAGTGAATAACATCCAAGATAAGATTAGTAGTCCGAATGAATGAAATAATTTTTTCTTACCTGTTTGTAATTCCCAGCGACAGCTCTGCCCACCGCCTAAAAGCCATCTGCACTTATCGTTGATGAAGTTGCACGAGAAATCTGTTTCTTTAAATCAAAATAAAGAAATGAGAAATTTGATATTAAGAAGGAAGATATGAATCTGGTGGTCTGAGAGCAAAATAGGTCAACAAAATTTCGATGTTGTTAAAACGTCATGCGTATATGTTCTAATATTACACTCCATCTTTTCAAATTATAGGAATATCATGAGCACCACTGAAAACCATCAGAAAATAACAAATGCGATATATCGCTTACATCAAGATTTAGACAAATATTTATACTTGTCGAAGTTGTTGGAAGAAGAGACAATGGTAGACAAAGAATGGTTAGGATCAAAGTGTAGTATGTGTTTAGTCATAATATGACAGCCCCCAAAACCTGCCCTTGTACCTACTGCGGCATTAACCCTGATCGGTTTGGTTTCCTCCGAAGGACGAAGTTTCTAGGGAATATAAGATTCACAGGCGGACCCCAGTCGCATGTATATCACGGTCAGGACAGATGACGATGTTAGGTTTTGCAGTTTTTTGTAGAGAGGTGCCATCGTCTTCCCATGTACAGCGCCTTGTATTCTCAATTGGTCACTGTTACGAACGGTATGTCCTCCGATCGCTTTATCATATCACAGGGGAAGTTTGCGATGCGAATGGAATAAACAATGATTCTGGTTATAAAAAAATATATAAAAATGTTTTTTCTCAGGTTCGAATATTTACGAAAATGACACAACATGTGTGAATAACAAACACAACGAATTTCTAAATGCATATAAAATTTATTGAAATAATTCATGGATTCTTGTCATGGGGTAAACAGGTATTATATAGGAACAAGAAAAAAAAACGAAAATAAATGGCGTACAGCATTTGTATGTTTTTGGCAATATAAGAAATATTACTTATCTGAATGGGAAAGCGATTTTTTACTTTGCATTTAACTTATTTTTTGTTTTGTTTTACGATTGTTTGTTTGGATTCATCGCAGGAATGTCATTCGTGCTTTCATGTTGATTTTGTAATTTCAAATTCTCTCATAGTAGAATCTTCTGATTTTCGGGTTTATTCCGCTGAGTCACTCTATCCGGAATATTCGCCGCTTATCATTTGATGTCAGTAGATCATCGACTTCACATATTTTTCTTTTTATCATCGATTTCGGCTTTGTTAATATTTCGCAAAGATCCAACTGGTTCAACATGTATTTTCATATCGTTGCTTTATTGATTTCAACGATCATGCTTTTAAGCCTTTTGGGAAAGGCTATTTATTTTACACCTTTCTTAGTGGAGATCTTTCAGGAACTGAAGACTTTTCGTTTTTCTTCTGATTTTGGCGTCTTGATTTATCCGTTATTTTTATTTTTCCTTCTGCCCATCTCAGACGCTGTTTTTTTTTTTCGTCATTTAAAATGAACGAGCTTCTCGCTCGCCCGTATGTGTTTATCGCGGTTAGGTATCTGCTGCTGATTATCCGGAATGGGCATGATTAAATTAAAGTAGGATCAACGAGTTACTTTGTGTCTGTGTGTTCGCTCTTGTTTTGTTTTGTTTTTAAAACTACTGGCGTTTCTTTTTTAACGATTTATTTATTATTTTTTTAAGTGCGCTCATATGTCACAGTCACCCATCTGGTACTGAGCATCGTCAACGTCACTTAATTTCGGTGATCTAACGAAAATGGGTGTCAACGTCATTGTGTATTCGAAAAGAGATAAGGATTTTTTTCATTTCTCGTCACCTGAGACAATTTCACTTGTGAGGGAATGCCAATGAGACGTACATGTTATTTTATTAGTCTTGGGTGGTCCTTGGGAGGGGTTGAACTTGTCCTGTATAAAGCGTAACTTATAATACACATTTCCCTCGTGTGGAGACAGGTAAATAGAATAACGTTCTTGCAAAAGCTCAACACCTGGAAAACACAAATATATCCGTAACTCTAATTTCATCCAACATCCGCTAATAGAGTAATCTAGAAAACCATGATCAGCGATTTTTGCAACATATGATTTTACTATTAGGTCACAACATATCAAGGCCAAAACCTACTCGAGTATAAGGGTTAATGAGATGAAATGATTGTCAGTCGAAAAGTAAGGAACAAGAAATCGCATGAAGTAAGTTTGATTACTTATGGGCAGTTTATGACAAATATTTATTGAGATTTGATTTGAAAACGACCATATTGTAATCTACTGGGGAGCACTCCCGCAATAATGTGTTCCACGGACGGGAAGCTCTGTCCATGGAAATTTCGCTTGGCGCTAGACACATGGAGAAAGAAAGGAAAGTCTTTTCCGTTGTTATAGAGGTTCTTGCTGTGAATGTCTTACAAAGAGAAACAGAGTTTAGAGCTCAGTCGAGCACCTCACATGGAAATAACGATAGAGTTTGGCACTGAATTAAACGGCCAAATAAATAAACCAATTCAATAAATGGAGGCACATATTGACAAGACGGATGATCTCTTCTGTTCTCACAGAAGAGAAGTTGCAAGTCTCTCCTTACTTTATCGTTATTTCAATGGAAGGTGCTCGACTGAACTTCAATCTTTGGTTCCTCCTTACAAGACATTCACAGCAAGAACTCATATTCTACAACAACTGAAAAGAGTTTCCTTTCTTCCTCTGTAGGCCTAACATCAAACGGAATTCCCACGAACAGAATTTATTTCCAAGAACTTCCCATCCGTGGAACACATTACCAAGAGACTGCTCCCTTTCGAACTACAACGTCGTCGTCTTATAAATTCAATGTCCAAAAATACTTGCCATAAACCGTATTTGTAAGCAATCAAATTTTGTTCATTCTATTTATGATTTTCAAACCTCTCATAATATTATTCCTCATTCAACCTTTATCCTGGAATGGCTTTTCGCCGAGATAATTGGTGACTCATTAATATTTATAAAAAAAAGACGATTGCAATTACAATACAATGCAGAATTGTATCTTAACTGGCGTTTAAAATAACGCAAGATTTTATATTCTTAAGAGACGTCCATTCAACTTGCGCGTTTAACGATGAAAATGTTATTTCAAACTGAAGCGTAACAGACTACTGAATGAGCCGACAGACGGAGCTTCTAATGAAGAGACTTGGGCGCGTATGAGAACGGATATTCTGAAATTGCGCCCTTTCAATCTCTGTATTTAACGATGAAAATGTTATTTCAAATTGAAGTGTGGCAGACGAACAAACCACGAACAGAGCCTCTTATAGAGATGATCGGGCGCATCTGAAAGTGTTCAAAATACACACATGCATCATTTGTCTCATGCGATGTTTCAGGTGATGAGATGTCGCTACTTCCACGCTTGTTATGAAGGTTGGTCAAAAGATGTAACCTTTTCTGATAAACAGGCATTTCCTATTGAAGAGACAACTTTACAACTTGTTTCATCGCCCTGTCTTACAGACATTCAAGTTTTGTGTGACGTAAGTTTTTATATCGTTTATCACCAATTTGCGAGCACAGCTCAATAGTTTAATTTTGGGCGCTGAGTATACTTGCACATTGAAGTTGGCAATGACCCTGCCAACATGTCATGTGGAATTCTTTTAATCTCTGTTCGAATCCTTGTGCGCAACAATAGTTTGGAGATTCATAGCATAGGCCTTGCCTTTTAGGTATTCCCACAGAAAACAATCCAAAGGGGATAGACCTGTAGAATGTGCAGACCAAGAGTGATCCGATCGACGAGAGATAAGCCTATCTTCAGGAAAGTAGCCATTGTGGTGTTCCAGTGTAGAATTGGAACAATCCGTTGTTGCTCCATCTTTCTGATCAATCACAGTATCCATCTCCATTTTCATGGTTAATTCCCATAAAAATGATAGCAATTGATATATCTTTTTCTGTATAACTGTTGAGGGCTTTAAATATTATCTGCCTCTAATGAGTACCGGATAACAATGTTCTTCTTGTCTCTATCTATCTATCTATCCATCTCTCTCTCTCTCTCTCTCTCTCTCTCTCTCTCTCTATATATATATATATATATATATATATATATATATATATATATATATATATATATATATATATATATATATAGTCTCGGAAGATTCCTAACCATTAAAACTATATAAAAAAAATTTTTTTTTAATTATATAAAAAAAAAAAAAAAAAAACTTATAGTCTCAAGTCTTCCAGTGGAAAATCACTCATGTAAGTCAATTTATTTTTTACAGTTATTATATTAGTTAGTTTCTAACACTATTTTAAGGGATCATCAGTTGTTTACCATGAAAAACTGTTTCGAGAATTTATATATTGTGTGTATTTAAGCAGCATTTTTTCATTAATGCAGATGTTGTCAACATAAAAAAACAGAAGAGTTCTGTTGTTTTTAACAACATCTGTATTAATATATATATATATATATATATATATATATATATATATATATATATATATATATATATATATATATATTCTCTCCGTCTAGATACTTACCATCATTCCGGTGTTTATCTATTGATCACCAGAATTAAGAATTTCTTTTTATATAACGTCGGTGGCCTTATATTCTGTGAAGTCATCAGATCTGGTAGGCCTATATATTATGTCTAAACTGACATATTTGAAAATAGTCATAGCAGTTTACATAGAAATGTTAAATTAACTATTAGAAGAGAGTCAAACCAAGTCAAATGTGATTTTAATTATATATAAGGAAATTAAACAATATAAGCAAATATAGAACCAAATTCGTAGATATCATTTTAAACATAAATAAAATACATACGAAACGTATTTAAAATAATTCCGACCCAATATACGTACACTCAGAATCCAGCTCTCATCTAGTATAAAATAACATCTTACTAGTTCTATCAAGTGTGGCCTTAGCAATACTTAATTAATGAAAAAGCATTCAATGAATTTAATAACGGTGTTTATGTTAACATGTAAATGAAATATAAAAAACAAGATATCCAAAAGAATCACAATAGAAGAGATGGAAATATCATTTGGTTAATCTTGTCATACAAGCAGATGTTGAAAACCGAACTCGGTAAGAAATCGCTAAAGCTTATTTATAAACAGTTTCCAATATGTCGTCCTCTACATAAAAAATGAATAAAAGTAAATCTAAATTGAGTTACGGCTGTGATGAAAATTTGAAGTAGAAGTTCCATGAATATCACGAGCACTTTCGATTATTTGTTTAATAATATTCAGCTGACAAAAACAATGAACACAAAGGCTGGAGAAAAGAAGAGAATTTCTAAAACAGAACTAACATGTACCAGATCATGTTGGGCCTATGGGAAAGGGTAGTACAAGTTCAATTTACCAGCATTTCAAAACACATAACTGCTCACTCTCTAATTCAAGACAAAGTTTAGTTAACCACACGAAAATATTACATTCTGAAACTAATTTATAAAAACTAAAAAATACTGAAAAATATCTTTCTTTAAACTGAGTAACAATATTTTCAAATGCTTAACGTAAAAGTAACAATATTTTCAAATGCTTAACGTAAATACAATTTATCCTGTGACACTAATTCTAGCGTCCCGGAATTCAATTTGCAAAACGCTATTCTGGGATTACATCGATTTGTCGTTTTTACGTTTAACGACCTTAGATACGGCGTTTTCGGCGTTTATTTTATTTTCTTCTTTTCTCCAGCTTTTTGTTCATTGTTTTATGTCATGTGAATAAAATTTGACGAAGAATTGAATGTGCTCGTGATACTTATTAAACATTGCTTGATATTTGTATTTTCTGAGGAGCTCATGGAAAATGGATTCAATATTGGCATAATAATGTCGGTTGGTCTCATATGAGCGAAACGAGTACGTAAAATAATTGCACTTAAAATTGACTGTTTTAAAATGTTTTGTGAGATAAATAAAATCTTGGCTTTTAGAATGTAAATAAACCTTGTTTACTGAGTGATTTTAATAACAAGCAGTACTAATAGCTGCATGCACGATCCGAATACGTTCGTTGATCACTCTAAATGCTTGTGTAAATTTAGCCGCTGATTCGCTATTTACAAAGTTAAATTCCTCCCTAATTATTACCTAATTGTCTATGGCCGAGGGATTAAGACTCTTGACTACAGATCAGTGGCGATTTGTGATCAGGGTTCGCGCCCGCCGACCGTTAAGAATTAGCTTCCTGCACTGAAGATTGCGTTAGCATGAAACATCGATGTCTGTAGGTATTAAAATAATTAATATTTATTTATAAATATTATATATATATAGAGAGAGAGAAATAGTGAGATTGATAGAAAGAGTGCAATAGTACTTTATGATATATATGCACATGTATTATGAGATAATATATTACGTATATATTTTTGGTTTCAGTATTTAATTAAACAGTGCTTTATACTTATGAATATATACTGTTTAAGCTTTGTAGTATGCATTAAACCTGATGAATTCCTTAAAGAATGAGCCAAACGTTTCTGTGTAGCTAACTTGTCATAAGTATATTTTTACTATTATGTGTGTCTATCAGTGGCCGTGTTCAAGTTGAAGACCAGCAGTTTAGATCAATTATTGTCGAAAATCAATTTATAAATTCGCAGTCTATCTTTCTTTTTAGAAACATAATTCTCTTACCTAATGCCGAGGTGATTGTTAAAAGTGCCAGAAGAAAAACGAACATGTTTTGGTTGTTGAATGTTTCACTTGTTTCAACGAGAATAACAAGATGTGAGATGTGCGCTGTTTTAATCTGTATTTATAGCGATGTTTAGGAGTTGAAATCCGATTAGATTGGAACTGCTTTATCGTCTGAAACAGGTGTTCAAAATCACAGCTTATCTCAGACTTTGATTAATCCGACTCGAAAGAATATTTGTTTTTCTTTACTCGTGTGAACAAGGAAACGAAAACATTGCTTACATTGATTAAAAAATAAACACTTTTTTATTTACCGAAAAGTCTTACATAAAATAAGGATATTCTCAGAGTCCTCCACGAATGTAACGGAAAGAATCTCTTGGAAGGAACGGAACAAGATAAAAATGAAAATAATATAAAATAAAATAATAATAATAATAATAATAATAATAATAATAATAATAATAATAATAATAATAATAATAATAATAATGATGATGATGATGATGATGATGATGATGATGATGATGATGATGATGATGATGATGATCTACTCTATTTCAAGAATAGATAGACTCTTCCTAACACTATATACAGAGTTACAACGACATGTTATGGCAGTCATCAGTTGAAGTCATAGCCACAGTATCGGACGCATACTTTCCGTGACATATTATTCCGCATTTCTGTAAATATACTTTTGTAAATATACAACCGCATTGTTTTAATTATTATCAGCCCTTCAAGGACACAACACTGGCGACGATGATTCAAACCTATGTTCCACAACATTGGCGACGAGGTATTCGGACCTATTCAGACGAACATCATTCGAGCGTATGTCGCACAACACTGGCGACAAGGAATTCGGAAATATTCGGGCACGAAAATCACCCGAACTTATGTTGCACACAACACTGGCAACGAAAACTCGGATTTATGTCGGAAACAGCATCACTATTACTAAAACTGGAATGTTGTATTTTCGAAAGAAAGATTTTGCTGGTATGTCCTGGATAATTGTTAATTACAATAAAAGAGCGAGAAGTTGAAATCCAAATAGATTCTTAACAAGCAAAGTGCGTCAAATCTGCGAAAAAAAAAACACTCCAGCGTCGTGAAGTTGGATTGAAGAAAGAAATTGACGAAACAGTTATAAATCAAGATTTGGAAAATACAGTCGTTCGACCGCGAAGGAAAAAACGAAAAAAAACACAACAAAAAAATCTGTCATTTTATTTTTAATCAGAAAAATGAAAATAAGTTGTAACGAACTTCTTTTTTGGCTCACTGAGACGTTAGAAATTTATCTCCAAATAAATAAGCTACGACTGTATACAGACTGTTTCGCTGTTTCATATATATACGAAACAATCAGGTTACTGGAAGTAACGACAAATGGAGGATTTCAATAATGCTATTCTAGAAATGTTCAGGCACCAGTAAGATCATTTACTGTAATTGCAGAATGAACAAGCGGGAATGGATGCAGAAAAATTGAATTGCAGAAAGAACAAGCGGAATATCAAAAGAATGGAAACAGAAAAGCTTCGATTACATGAATTTAAAAAAAACAGCACAAAAGAACAAATAGAATATCAGAGGAAAATGGAAATAGAAAATCTAGATCAAATCAAAATATTTTAGGAAGTGTTTCTTCATACCCAACAGAAACAGAAACATATACGAATTATTGAATCTGCGTCAAAATGATAAAGATGAAAGTGCATTTTTACAAAACACTATTTTGAACACAAAAGTACACACTGCAAAGTAAAAAATAAAATGTCAGAAAAGCTTTACTAGAATTGCTAAATGTTACTAAGTGGAAAATATTAGGAAGTTTGCTCGATTAAGATATGTTTTCGAGAGCTGGCATAGTTTTTATCGCACTTGCTCGCTCTAGGTCTGATCTTCCATCCTCGTTTATTATTTGACCTAGATAGTTAAATGCATTTTGACAATTTGCGAGCGCCTCTTTACGAGCTATTTAAGAAGGCACAAGATTGTATCTGGTCGACAAAATGCTAGGAGGCATTTAAGAAAATAAAAATTCTGAATTATTTTAACGCATTATAATCTAGATCGCGAAACCATTGTAGCTACTGATGCTAGTTCATACGGCATTGGAAATTCGCTAAAACCTATCGCTCACGCGTTTCTTACATTATTGTCTGCAGGTAAAGTTTCTCACAAATCGAGCAAGAAGCGTTGGGTATTACTTTTGCATTTACAAAATTTCATTGTTTCGTTCACAGAAGAGATTTTTATTACAAACCGACTATAAACCTCTGTTAACAATTTATGGGTCGAAAAAAGGGTTTACCAACGCATACTGCAAATGAACCACATATATGGGAACCATTCTTTTAAATTACAATTACAAAAAAAAGTATCTCTCATCTTCAAAAATAAATCATGCTGACGAATTGTCTAGACTGATACTAAAATATGCTGAACCTCTTGCCTCACTACAAAATGAAGTTGATTTGTGCGGTTGTAAATTTAAATATGTGAATGTGAGTTAATAAACAAATATATGAGAATAAATTTGAATGGAAACCTCAGTATGGTCAATAATTAATTATTTACTTACTTTTTACAATTGAAAGAAGACGATTAACTAATTAATTTGAACATTTATGTTGGAGCTTTATAAAATAACGTCTTTTTAAAATGTCTGTCTCTGTTTGAAGCCGCAAGGGAAGCCACTCTGCTATTGAACGCAAGTGAAGCAACTCTGATAAGTTATATCCCTTTAATATGTCTATTTTAGTTTCCTATATAGAAATGCTTCTACCAAACACCTCCATCTTGAGCTTTGTGTTTTTGACGTGGCCTGACTTGCATTGGATTCAAACGATTTTGAATGCAAACAGACCTATTTGGTAATTAATTAAGTTGAGTTCGAGGATGTTCCTTTTGGATGGCTGGGTGTGTTGTTCGGGCAAATCGAATGTATCCAACAGTATAACCAATGGGAAAGTATCTCGTGTATTTTGTGTTCCTTGCATGTCGGTCTCTGCGATATGTGAGTGATTTGCGTGTCGAACCCAAACAGAAGACTGCACATTCACATCATTAATGACATTTCCGCTCTTACGGAAAATGTAACTCTGTATCCACTTTTGACTACCATTCCGATAGCATTTTACTAAGACTTTCTGTCTCGGCTTAACAGTGCGACTCAACTGTACGGATGTGTTTGACACTGTTCTGTTGAACTGCCGCTCCATCTGCATGTTTCTCTTGCGAGAAATCTGCATATTTGGACAACTGGCATCCATTGGAAAACGTACTTTCCGGTTCAATACAGCTTCAGCCGGTGAAATACCATTAGGGGCATTGTGGATTAGAGTAGCTCTATCACTTGCAAGCAATATCTCTAGTATTTCTGGAGGAGTTCCCTCCCCTTTGAGTTTCAAGAGTGGTCTGTTAAATGTATCCACAAAACGTTCGACCTGGCCGTTATATTGAGGATGAAAAGGTTGAGTACGGATGTGTTTGACACTGTTCTGTTTGCAGAAATCTGTGAATTTTGCTGAAGTGAATGCAGTACTATTATCAGAAACTATGATCTCTGGTACTCCAATTCTGCTAAAAATATCTTGCAATTTTAAGATTGTTTCCTCAAATGTAATGTGGTTGATTGGGAAAATCTCAGGCCATTTACTGTAGGCGTCTACTAGTAGTAGAAAATATTATCCATGAATGGGTCCTACAAAGTCAATATGAGCACGTGACCAGGGTAAATCTGGAATAGGCCAAGAAAAAAGCCTAGCTTTTCTCGGAGCTTTTGCAGCTAACTGATATTTTGAATAGTTTTGGCTCAGTTCCTCTAATTGTTTGTCGATGTTTGGCGTCCAAAGTCCAAAGTGAACTTGTTTTAAGACACAATTTTGCAATTTTAAAGGAAAAGTAACGCGTTCTCCAAAAGGAATACAACCATCAACCTCAGACAATGATGATTGATGCTGACAAAAGGGTTGAAGGTTTTTGTCTTTACATACCTCAGGCCATTTTGTATGATGGAAGTGCAACACTGATTTGAGTAAGGGGTTAGAATCTGTAGCCTTGCGAATCATTTGTGAAGTAACTGTAAGTGCTCTGACAGTTAATGAAGGTACTGAACTAATTTCTGATTCCACAGATAATGCTGAAATGGCTGAATCCTCTTTGACTTTGGTTTGCTTATCCATGAGTTTGGATAAAGCATCTGCATATCCGATTGAATCAGTTGAATAGTAGTTGAGGAAGAAATCATAATCCAACAGCATAGTGACCCATCTTTGCAGACGGTTATCTGTGTTGACAGGGATAACTTTTTTGGATCCGAAAAGTAACGTCCATATATCATCTTGTGGATTTTTTTGTAGCAGAAATTATCGCCAATGCTTCTTTCTCTAACTGACTATAGTTTCGCTCGGCAGTTGTCAGTGACCTGGATGCATGAGCTATTGCTTTTTGGCTGCCATCGGGAAAGCTATGTGAAATGATAGCTCCAATACCATAATCAGAAGCATCAGAAACAACAATGATATCCATGGATGGGTTGTAGTGTGTGAGTAACATATCTGAAGAAAGTAAAGATTTAATCTTATTATTTTTTTTTAAAGGATTGTTAGACGGTGCTAGAACTTTATGAAGTCTTGGATAAAATGCACTGTAGTGGCTAACCATGCTTAGAAAAACGTGTAATGTTTTAATATTTTCTGGTGCCGGCATTTTGTTATGGCTGAAATATTTTCTGGCACTGCTCGGCGACCATTTTTGTCAAAAATAAATTCCAGATCTTTAATTTGTATTTCTGACAAAATTCACATTTTTCCACCTTTACATGGAATCCATACAGTTGAATTCTTTCAAATGTAGAAATCAAACATTGTAGAAGTTCTTGTTGTTTAGCACATGTAACGATGATATCGTCGATGAATGCTGCAACTCCTGTCAATCCGGTTAACATTGCAATCTATTGTTGGCTGAAATATGGCTGGAGCTGGTTTGAATCCGAATGGAAGGCAGTTGAATCTAAACTGTCCCTTGTGAGTGTTAATTGGCAGGAGCTCTTTTGTACTCTTCATTAACTGCAGGAAAGCCTCTGAAAAATCAATTTTCGCAAAACAAATTCCACTATTTAATTTTGCGAAAAGATCCTCTGACAAAGGTAAGGGTTACTGGTGTGCATTTAAACAATTGTTTAATCCTGTGGAATAATCGGCACATATTCGTACTCTTCCATTCGCCTTTTAAACCACAACAATGGAAGCTGTCCATTCAGAGTAATTAAGTATTGTAGTACTCCTGCGTGTTGCAGACGTGCCAACTCCTTGTTCACTATGTCTAGTGAAGCAAAAGCTACCGGATGTTTGCGTCGAAAAATAGATTTTGCATTAGACTTTAATTTGATACTTGCTTTTAGTTTGGTGCAAAATCCTCAACTATCCTGAAAAACATGATCTTGATAAAATATAAAAATAATAATGATAATAGTAATCATGATGATGATGATGATGATGATGATGATGATGATGATGATGATGATAATAGTGATAATAATTATTATTATATTAATAATGATGATAATAATAATAGTAATAATGATGATGATGCTAATAGTAATAATAATGCTTATGATGATGATGATGATGATAATAATAAGAAGAAAAAGAATAATAATGATGATAATAATAAAACTAAAGATGATAATGACAATAATAATGATAATGAGAATGATAGTGGTGATTATGATAATAATAATGATGATGATGATAATTATGATCATAATAATATGAATTGAATGATAATAATATCCGTAATAATAATAATCATTATTACAATAATGATAATAATAAAAATGATAATAATAATCATAATAATAATGATAATAATTATAATGATAATAATTATAATAAGAATGATAACGGGAATGATAATATAAGTGATAATAATGATGATGATAATAATAATAATGATGATGATAATAATAAAAATTGTAATAATAATTATAATAAAAATGATAAACACAATAATAATAATAATAATAATAATAATAATAATAATAATAATAATAATAATAATAATAATAATAATGATAAAGTGGTATATTTACTAGTGTATATTTAAAGAAGTACAGAATAGTATGTAGCAGAAATTCAGCTTTGTCAGTAATTTTTTCATGTCTTTCTAATCCAGCAGAAAAAAGCTTCTGAACAATTTTCTTTTCATTCTTCCGAATATCTTTCTTTCAATTCTTTCTTCAACTTTTCTGACGCAGAATTTAAGGTTGCTATATTTGAAATTCATTGAAACAACGCTAAAGTAAAGTCCAACTGGCCTCCACGTCATTTAAAACCAAAACCAAAACAAAAAAAAGAAATATATAATTTTCTTATATAAACAAACAGTAAATGACGGCGGAATATCACTTGAAGTTCATTGATACAGCGCTAAAGTCAAGCCAACTGGCTTCCCCGTCATTTAATACCATTTTCTTTTATATGATTCTTGTTCTTTCTGCAATACCAATTGCTATTCTAGAATTGCATTTTGTAATTCCTCCATTTTTCTCGTCACTTAAATTAAACTGACTTTTCCGTATATATATATATATATATATATATATATATATATATAGATATATATATATATATATATATATATATATATATATATATATATATATATATATATATATATATATATATATATATATTAGCGTTCGGACGATTAATCGGAATCGCAATTGGAAATCAGAAAAATCGAAATTTTTAGGAGTATCGGAATCGGAAAAATGTTAGCCTTACTTCCAGATTCCAAAACGATTCTTTTAAAAAAGAAATTCTTGACAATAAAAATAAAACAAACACAATGTATGTATTTATTAGAAGTTTTTTTTTTTATTTACTACATAAGTCTAACGGTTACAGGCCCGCAGGTTAGAAATCCCAAATTTAGCATTGACTCTCATAGTCTAATTTTATCTTTTTATTGGTAAATTATGGTAAATAAAATAGATATTCTCGAGCTCACTTACACCTAGTCCCTTATAAAACCTTTTTTAATGTTCAAATTTCTTTTTGCCCCTATTTGCTAAACGTCTATATGAAACTTCTAAGAGAGTTTACAGTTGAGTATTAAAAGCCTGAGATAAAAAAAATTCTTATTTTGCTGGCAACGTCCTGACCTTGCCTGTTGTCTACTCATCCCGTATATATCCTCTGAAATAATTAATGTTTTGTTGTATTTTCTTTTTGGTTTGAAACCCTTTAAACCTAAGGCTTATTTCCCTTTTAAATTAATTAAAGCTTTTCTCAATTCATGAAGAACTTGAAAACGTATCTCTTCAATAGCTATTTTCACTAAATTTAGCAAAAGATGGTACCGATAATAATGGAAAAAGGGTACGAGTGAAAAATATAGATGAAAATCTCACAATGATTTTGTCAAAATCTTAGATACAATACTTAAAGGGAAAATATTTAGCAGATTAAAAAAGAAAGTATATCTTTTTTTAACAATACCCTCAAAACAAATTAGATTCTACATTTTTAGGGTATTAGGTGTGAACACACTGATAAAATCAATCAGAATATGAGAATTTAGAGTGGGTGGTAGTTGCGCATATGAATTTAATGTACAATTACCTCAAATTTCTGGGGCATTCCTACTTTTTCGGGCGTTAACTAAATATTTTACCACTAACTCTAAGTTCAACCGGCAAAGTGGTAATCGCTTTATTTTAAGTATTACTACCTGAACTTATGGTTAGTAGTAGGAATGAGGCGTGCTTTTATGACTTTTAACAATGACATATTGTATACTAAAGTTCGACAAAGAACATTAACATGGCCAAGATACAAACGAACAAAATTTGTTACATGTCCTTAAAACGCTGTTTTGTACGTTTTACGTTTAATTCATACGCAAAAATTATTTTTGTTGTTTTATTTACTTTTACCACTAAGTTTCTCAGGCTGTTTACATGTAATGGCCTAAAAATGAACTCTAATAGTACCTTATTTGCTTTCACAACAAACGTTTATGATTGCGAATTGGCAAAAAAACAAAAGAAAACAAGCTCCGGTAAATTCATAAGAATGCAGTATTTACAAAGTACCAGAAAAATGTTTGAAAATTAAATAAAAACATATTTATCAAGAAAAAATTTACTCATAAACATGTATTGATAATTATGAAAGAATTGAATATAAAACGATTTCTTTTTAAATTTTTAAAAATCAATTTACTTTTTCGTTTGTGGGTTTTTCTTTGTGTTGAAATTATTTTGGTAGGCTTTTTTACGCTCACCACTAAATCACCAACCCACCACTCTACAAAAAATGAGAAATCTACTTTGTTTGTGAACATCCTCTTAAAAAAAACAATCATTTTAGAATTAAGTGTGTGGGATCAGTTTCACACATAAATTTAACGTTAAATGTGCTCCTATTTTTACAACATTCTAGCATTTTATTTTGCTCTGGGAGATAATTTTGTACGTTTATTTGGAGTGGCTATACGGTTTTACGACCTTGCCAGTCGGACAAAGTTGGCATTATTAGTAGTAGTAGTATTATCATTGTTATTATCTTATCTTGTTTTTCGTTCTACAGTAAAACAAATCAATATACTACATATCTGGTATATTAATAGTAGCAATAACCGAACAAATCTTTATAATTAGAATGAAAATATGAACATTTTCTGACAGAGGGAAGGCGCAGACAATTTAACAAAGTCCCCGCCCTCGTCATGATGAGAATGGTTTTCTAAGTAGTAACATTATTATTTAGAAACTCGTTCTTAACATGGGTGTTTTGGTTAACTATTCTGCTCCAACTGCGTTTTTTTTTATTTTGCATGCCAGTCATGGATCATTTTAATTTTTTTATGAAATAAATTAAATAGAATTTTTTAAACCAACGACAAACTAATGTAAATCGACTTTGTTTTACAAGAGAAATAAATATTTAGTTGTCTCACAATGTTCAATCAATTGCATGGAAAACATTTAAGAAAATTATTAAGAAAGATCTACTCGTGTAATATACGCTCCCAGGTGTATTTTTTACGTTTGCAAAAATATATGCGGACATTACACTTTTTTTTTACATTCATTTGAAAATTTTTTAAAAGCAACAAATCTATAATTAAATATTTAGAAAATTAAAAAGAATCGGAATTAGTAATTCTATCGGAATCTGGAATTTAGAAAACAATCGGTAATTGTAACGGAATCTAGAAGAATTTTGGAATCGTCCAATGATATATGTATATATATGGGTACATATATATATATATATATATATATATATATATATATATATATATATATATATATATATATATATATATATATATATATATATATATATATGAGAACGGAAGGATGAAGGTAATCCGACGTGATGGGAAATGAAAAAGGAAAAATCAAATAGGATGTTTTTCTTTTTGTTTTGTTTTTTTATATATTCATCAACGTTTCGTCAACGGTCGTAGCTTTTCTTATTGGGAAATAAGAAAAAATAAGTTGGTCCAAATTTATTCACGTGATTAACGTGAAAAGAATCTACAAACCTATATGTTGGGTTATTTTTCGTATTTTTATTCGCGGTTGAACGACTTAAATTTCCGAACATTAATTACAGGCAAACTTGAAGAAAAATGTATCGTAATAGGCTAAAAACGACAATTTCTCTTCAATCCTTTTCGCGACGTCGGGGTGTTGTTTTCGCAGAATTTACTTTGTTTGTTAAAATTCAGTTTGATTTCAACTTTTCGCTCTCTTGTTATAATCAACAAATATCGAGAGCAAAGTCTGTTTTTTTTTTTAAATCTAACATTTCAATTGTAGACATAAATCCGGGTTTTCGTTGCCAGTGATGTGTGCAACATGAGTCCGGCTTATTTTCGCGTCCGAAGAAATCCGAATTCCGTCTCGCCAGCGTTAGACAACATACGTTCGAAAATAATGTTGGTGCGAATAAGTTCGAGTACGTTGTCTTTAGTGTTGTGGGATATAGGTTTCGTCGCCAGTGTTGTAGGCTTGAAAGGCCGATAATAATTTAGACAACGCAGTGGTATATTTACACGAGTGGGATTTACAGAAGTACAAAATAGTATGTTACCGGAAGTCTGCGTCCGATATTGTGGCTATGGCTGCCACCAATGACAGGCACGACACTTAGTTGTAACTCCATTCATAGTGTCTGAAAACGTCCATCTATTTCCTAAATAGGGTAGGTTAACATCACACCATAACGACGACGACGACGACGACGACGACGACGACGACGATGATGATGATGATGATGATGATGATGATGATGATGATGATGATGATGATGATGATGATGATGATGATGATGATGATGAAGAAGAGGGCGGAGCTTAGAGAACTTATACTAAGTAGATATTCAATATATTTTTTGTTTTGTCTTTGTTTTTGTAACTGTCTTATCTGTTGTAATTTATCATTTTCTCTCATAAAAATAAGACATAAACACTATCTCTGTGAGAGGAGCACAGGTAAAGTAAGCGTTTGCCTGGTGTTGCCACATAAACCAAAATATGACTAATGCTAGATAATAACGATAGAAGCTTAGGGGCTAAGAAGAAAGATCTGAGTGCCATGATCGGCAGGTGCTCCTTCGTTGCCCAACATTGGGGACCCGATCGGCATGCTGCAGATGTTGGATCCTCTAATTTCAGGGAAAAGAAGATCACAGACCAAAAACAACGGTAAGTAACCTATCTAATGCCAGGTACGACAATCACACAGATAAAACACACGGAGAAAGGAGTGCATAGAACAACAAGCAAACAAGCTGTAGAAATAAATGAACCACACAAGATAATAAACTGGTAAAGGAATGTTTCTACAGAAGCAACCCCAAACAAAAAATCTTCCAGAAGCGAATGAAAAATCTATGGGGCATGTCTACTGACTGCTATGCAACTGAACAAAGGATTGCAGACCAAGCAAGACATATCTTCAAGAGAGGGAAATCAAATAAAGTATAGATAGTGTAACATATCAGAAAATATCCCGTGGTGAAAATGAACAGGTAGAAGACTGGCAAACCATTAAAACTAAAACTGAAGAGGATAAAACAAAAGAAGTTGAAAACATCAAACGATTTATGAACGAGGACCAAACAAAACTCCTATCTCTAACGAACGAAGATTGGAAGAAATTAGAATTAGAATCAGAAAAGGTAAACAGTTTACTATCACAGACCTAAACAATTTATGCAGGGTCAAGATTCGTGAGCATGAAGCAAGAAATAGAAACAAAATCTGGCCAAGAGAATAGACCGATAAACCCTGGATGTAAAATCAGACTGGAGACCTGGATCACCAAACTTCGGAAAGAAGCTAAAACAGTAAATAGGATGAAAGAGAACAGGAAACGATGGAAGAGAGGAAATCTGACTCACAAGTAAAGACTAAATAAGAAACATAAAGAACTAAAACAAAAGATAGCAGAAAAAGACGGGAAACTGAGGCGATACAGATAGAAATCGGAACAGTACAAATAAAACAAGACCTTTGCAAACAATGAAAGACAGTGTTATCAAAATGTAAACGGAGGAAAAACAAGAACAGAACAACTAGATACGAAACACTTCTGGAGCCAAATATGGTGACAGCCTCAAGACCACAACAGAAATGTCAAATTGCTAAAAAACATGAAAGAAGAATTTCAGGGAATTAAAGAAGAAACAGAAATTAATTAAGAAACGCTTAAAAAAAAATACAACCCGAAGGAAGATTGCAAACTGGAAACCGCCAGGAAACGATGAAATACATGCCTACTGGTTTTAAAAATTCGCGACCTTACATAAAAGACTAACGCAATAAACTGAGAAAATGTATCCACAAAACAGAGGAAACAGAATAGATGACCAAAAGAAGAACTACATTAGTACAAAACGACGCCGAAAAGAGAACGCTCCGAAGCAACTACAGACCAATAACCTGTTTTACAACCATGTAAAAAATCGTAACGGCAAGATTGAGTGAACAGATTTATTGCATAGCAATCGTGGACTACTTTGCAAGTAAAAAAGAAATGCCGGAAAAGAAAACGAAGGACGCATAATCTGGTATACACAGGTCAAAAATATCCTGAAGGCGGTAAAAAGCAGGGAAAAGAACATAGCCGTGCATGGATTGACTATAAAAAAAACCCTACAACAGAGTTCCTCATACATGGAAAATTGAATGCTTAAGAATTTACAGAATATCCGACAAGATTATCGATATTATTAAGAAAGCAATGGGAACATGGAGACTGGAACTGACAACACCTGATTGAGATAAGAATACAGAGAGGCATCTTCTAGGAAGACTCTCTATCACCACTACCTTTTATTATAGCCATGATGCCACTCAACTACAATATTAGGAAATGTGATGCTGAATACAAGTTGTCAGGCGCATAACAAAGAGTAAACCACCTCATGTATATGAACGACCTGAAGCTATTAGCAAAAAGGAAAAAGGAACTGGAAAAGCTGATTAACACGACCAGAATCTTCAACCAGACCATTCAAATGGAATTCAGAATGAAAAAGTGTGTATTGCTAGATATGAAAAGGAGAAAACTGGAGATATCAGAGGGCATGGAACTTCCCAATCAAGAGGAGATGGGGGGGGGCTGTTGGCGAGCATGATACATACAAATATTCTGGAAGCAGCCACTATTAATTTACAGAAATGAAATCGAAGAATGGAAAATAATACCTGAGAACAACAAGGAAATTCTTAGAAACAAAACTTTATAGTAGATATCTAATTAAAAGAAATAAACACATTGGCAGTATCACTAATAAAATACTCTGGACCATTCATAGGCTGGAAAAATAATAACTTATGCATATTGGCCAGAACACGAAGAAAACTAATGACTATGCACAATGCATTATAAGCGAAAGATGATACTGACCGACTCTACGTGAAAGGGAACGAAGAGGGAAGAGGACTGGTAAGTATATAAGACTGTGTGGAAGACACAACAAAGATTTGGAAAAATACATAACTCAGAATACAGAGAGACTGATCACTGCAGCATGAGACACCGTCAAAATGTACAACACATGAAGCAGCGAAACCGGAAACAAAAAGACAAGAAATGAAAAGTGCGAAGAGAAACATAAGAATGGCAAGAGAATCGAATCATGAAAACACCTGGACATCGCTAAGAAAGGACACTAAAAGAGAGACATGGAATCAATACTGACAGCTGCACAGAACAATGCAAATAGAACTAAATACATTAAAGCTAAACTAGATAAAACCCAGGAAAACAGTAACTGTAGACCCTGTGGACAAAAGAAGACGAAATGGTAAATCATATAATAAGTGAATGCAGTAAACTAGCCTCAAAAGAAATCAAAGAACAGACACGACTGCGTGGGGAACTATGCAAACGACTGCATTTCGAACATGCAAACAAATGGTACAGACACAAACCGGAGACAGAACTGGAAAACGAAAACCACAAAATTATCCGGGACATGGGTGTATAAACAGATAATTTCATACAAAAAAAGGGGACCGGATGTCATGATAGTTTACAAGAAGGTAAGAAACTGTCAAATTGTAGATTTTGACGTCCCAGCAAACTACAAAGAGGTCGAAAAACAAAGCCAATACACGGGACATGCCAGAGAACTGAAAGGAATATGGAACATGAAGAAAGTCAATATAATAGCAATAACAGTAGGAGCACTAGACTAGTCCTGGAAAAACTGGAAAAAAGACTAGGTGGAATCAAACGGAAAACTTAGACTAAACAACGGACAGCAATGATGAAAAATGATGAAAGCTTAAAGAAAATCCTCGAATGCGAAAACCAACCAACATAAATAAAAACACTAACTAGCCACGTGGAAATTGCAACAGAAGTAAAACAAAAACCTAGAAAGGTTATAAACTGTGGCTCCCCATTATATTCATCATCATAATTATTATTATTTTCATTATTATTGTCATTACTATTATCATTATTATGATCATAATTATCATCATCATCATAATCATCATCATCATAATCATCATAATCATCATCAATAGCAGCAGCATATTAATATTATTATCATTATTATTATTATTATTATTATTATTATTATTATTATTATTATCATTATTATTATCATAATTATCATCATCATCATCATCATCAGTAGCAACATCATAATTATTAATATTATTATTATTAATATTATTATTATTATTATTATTATTATTATCATTATTATCATTAATATTATTATCATCACCATCACTATCATCACCATCACTATCATCATTATTATAATTATCATTATCATCATCATTATCATTATCATCATTATTATTTTTATCATCATTATTATGGTTATTATCATAATTATTATTATGATAATTATCATCATAATCACGATTATTATTGCAATCATTTTCATAATAATAAATATCATTATTATTATCATAATTATTATAATCATCATTATTGTTATCATTATTATTATCATAATTATTATCATAATTATAATCATAGTTATTATCATTATTATTACAATTAATATTATATCAACTATGATAATATCCATCATCATCACCACTACAAAGAGGTTTTATCAGTGTATAGTTCGCCACAGCCAGGCTGAAAAATCAAAATCCGTCGAATATTAATTTGATTCATACCCATTTAATTTCTACATTCCGATTTTCTTCTTTTTTTCAGTCAAATCAAATGTATTTAAAAGTTCATGTTATACAAATATAATATATATTTACCTTTTCCCGTTTAAAATATTCATATTCGTTAAAGTGCCCATATAAAATAATGATTAATTAAAAAATGCAATTACTGATAATTAATTATTAATGATAATTAAACATGTATAAAAATAATGAATATTGGATGCATTTTGATTTTTCGACCTAACTCTAGCGAATTATACACAGATATTTGTAATATTTTGAATACCATAAAAATAGCAAAAACAACTGTCTGTTAAAAACGTATTTGGGGGTGAAATATGGAATGTTTTTATGAAAAAACTATGATCATAATATTAAATTAAGATATTTAGTCGTATTGTACACTATTGAGCTATTACATATACCTTTATTTGAACTTAAAGAAATGTATATGTTATGATATATATATGTGTGTGTGTGTATGTGTGTGTATGTGTGTGTGTGTGTGCGTACGCACGCGCTTGTATGTATGCTATAAGTGACCGTGTTCAAGTCGAAGATCAACATTTTAGATCAATTCTTATCGAAAATCAATTTATGAATTCTAAGTTATTTTTTCATTTCAGAAAACGAATTCTCTTATCTAATGCCGACGAGATTGTTTAAAAAGCCAGAAAAAAAAACATGTTTTTAATTGATGAATGTTTCACTTGTTGCAAGGAGAATAACTAGATGTGAGATGTGTGCTTCTTATTCGGTGTTTATTGTGGCGTTTAAGAACTGAAAGCCGATTAGCTTGGAGCTGCTTTATTATTACCAATAATTGTAGGAGTACTGAGAACAATGCCGAAAAAAAACTGGAAAAAAACAAAGCAAAATTGTAATCAAATGGAAGATTAAGATTAAACCACGAACGGCAATAGTAAAACAGCTGAAATCTCAAGGAAACCAACCCACATTAACTAAGAACGCAAACACGCAACATAGAAGTTACAATTGAAGGTTTAAAAGGGCATAATATGTGCAAAACCTTCCATTTGAAAATTCAAATATTTCAGATTTGCATTAAATTTGATCCATATTCATTAGATACCAATTATGCAAGATTTCCTGAATTTCAATTTCTTTTTAAGATTTTTTAAATTTTAGATATTTTTTTAGAATCAAAATCATGTAATGGATTTTGATAACAAGTGGAATAAGGATTCTAGACATAAGGTTTAGTAGTATTAAATTTTTATTTCTATTTTCATAAGAGGACATAAAAGTGGTGCAAACTTTTCAGTTCAGAAAATTAATTTTACCCGTCCTAGGACGGGTATTCTTCTCGCATTAAACAAGAAGTGAGTAGAGAGGGAGAGGAATAAAAGAGTGGTAGATATATATATATATATATATATATATATATATATATATATATATATATATATATATAGAGAGAGAGAGAGAGAGAGAGAGAGAGAGAGAGAGAGAGAGAGAGAAATATAAAGAGATGTAGAGAGAGAGCGAAAGAAGTTTTTAAAATTGTTACACACTTTGTAAAGGTAGATAGACATGCTCGTAATAATATTAAAAGTGGTAAATAAGGCCAAAGAGATCAGAAGATGATGGTAGGAAAAAATATGTATAATAAAAAAAGTAGAAAAAAAGAAAGACTAAACAAGAAACATGAAGAACTATAACAAACTATACTAGTGCAATTATATAAAGATGCGTGGGTGCCAAAATAATGTTAGAATGAGCAGTTTCCACGTAATGTTAAAATATCGAAGTCTTAAATGCAAAAGAATAGAGTCTAAGCGACGTTTCCCTTTTGATTGGAGTGATAAAAAGAAGAACAAAAAACGAATATAAAATTAAATATTTTTTTATTAATTTAATGAATATTGGACGCATATTGTTTTTCAATCGGGAGGTGGTGTGTTATACACAGATGAATCCTTTTACGTGAATGTTTGTTAAATTGTGTATAACATAAATGTGTATATTTACAAAAATGGGTAGACACAATTGTTTGTGAACAAAATGTTTTTACAATTAACTAGGATTATATAATGTTAAATTAAGAGCTCTAGTCATATTATAAACTATTGGGCTACTCTTTAAACCCTTGTTCGAAAAGATGTATAATATATATATATATATATATATATATATATATATATATATATATATATATATATATATATATATCATGATTTTTTGAGGAGTACAAAAATGGAGGATGACTCTTAGAGACTGATCACATCTAGTCCCAATAGAACTTCCCTTTGCTTACAAAGAGAGGGACGTTTAAGGAATTTTAGCATGGACTCCTTCACTATTCTCAGTCATGCTCACTCGTTATACCATCTAAAAATCTTGGAGACGATCCACGTTCATCTTAAACGTCCCTCCCTTTTTAAGCAAAGGATATGTCTATTGGGACTAGATGTGATCAGTCTCTAAAAGTCATCCTCCATTGTACATATAACATAACGCTATTTTATTTTCTGTACTCTCTCTCTTTTCACCCCCCCTTTTTTTAATCCCTCGTTTTTTTAAATCCCTCGATACAGCCTTTGTTAAGAGAGGGCGAAACCTGTCGGCTGGCATTTTTTTCTTGATTAACTGTTAATCATTAACGATAGAATTTGTCTTCCCTTCATACTTTCGATATTATATATATATATATATATATATATATATATATATATATATATATATATATATATATATATATATATATATGGGGGGGAGTACCGGATAATCTCCGAAACTAATGAATGGATCATTAGAATATTGGAATATATACTCTAGGCATCACGATAAGTAACATGGGAACATATATTTTTTGTAAATTTTAACATTTAGGGGGTTCATATATATAAAGTTCGATAATATATTTCATTGTACAGAATAAACTCCTAAACTAATAAACATATCATTATTAGTTTTAAAATATATATCCGTGGCAACTCGGTGAGTAACATAGGCACATTTTTTTAAACATTTAGCATTTAGAGGGTTCACCCACGCAAACTTGCGCCCACCCCAAAAAACTTTTTAAATAAGTTAGATACAAAAAATAATAGAGAAAAAATGTCTCTACTTTAAATTTTGTTATTTTTAGTAATACATTTTTAAAAGAGTCGATGAGCCTGTGACAGTCAATAATATGAATGTGCTTGGTAAAATACTAAACTATTGAACTTATTATGAATTATGGTATACGTATTCTAGGCAACAGATGATTAACATGGGCACGTCATGATTTTTTTCGTAAACTTTACCATTTAGGGGTGGTGTAAACCCTAAACCGTACCATATCCATCAAAGAAAGAATAAACATCAAAATTTAAAACTAATGCTATAGTTATTGTCTTGGGACGGGTATTATACTAACGTATGTATAATGCGATGTTTTTTTCCCGTCACTGAGTATGAAAATTGTTCGTTCTACGTCAGATTGTGTGCTATATACATGAGAAAGAGACTGATAGGAACAGACTAACGATAGATTAGGGAAAAAGTCGACGATAATTAACATGTTCGTCATTTTCGTAAGAAATAATAAAAAATGATGAGAACAATTAGTCGGTGGTAATTTATACTTTTAAATATAAAAATATATCCTAGTGGCGTAAGTAATAGATAAATATAATGTTTTTTAAACTTTTTTTCATATTAATTTCGAATGAAAAATAATTCTTCTTCAGAGAAAGAAAGTCCGAATCAATTTAAAAGCAATACCTTAGTTTTTATGTGATGGTAGCTTATCTCTTCGATATGATCGGATCGATGTTCAATCTTCTTCGCAGGGTGATGAAACGGCAACGTTCTTTTTTTTTATTTTGAACTTATATATATATATGATTATTTTTATTTACACAGACATGTACAAAATCTGCGACACTGGCATGTCGTTGTTATCGATCAACAGTTATTTTAAACTGAGATATCATCAGGCAGAGTTAGAATTCGATCTTAACCTTAGATCATATTTGGAAAGAATGAAATGGAGAAAAAGAAGAAGAAAAGAAATTTTAAATTTATATATATATATATATATATATATATATATATATATATATATATATATATATATATATTGGGAAGTCATGACAGTATGTATTTTGAAATAAATAAAATTAATTTTAATCTATGCTTTCGAAAAAATAATTTTGCAAAAGCAAAATATTTTTCTCTTTTCATGTGGTCCAAGATGGAATGTGGACTTCTGGGGTGTAAGAAAAATCAAGCCATGTCTATTCGTTAGTATTTATTTATTTAGTAGAAGTTTAGACATATTTTTCAAAATATTGTTTTCGTAAGAATATACCTTTTTTGGAAACACCATAACAATGTGTTTTTTAAATAAATAGAATTTATTTTAATCTAAACTTTCGAAAATAAAATAAAATGTTTTTCAAAGTAAAATGTGAATTTATTTTAAAATACACATTGTTATGGTTTTCAAAAAATATATATATTCTTACGAAAACAATGTTTTCAAAAATATGTGTACACCTATACTGATTCATACATATATATATATATATATATATATATATATATATATATATATATATATTATATATATATATATATATATATATATATAAAATATGAGACTAAAAGTATACTTTTAGATAATTGAACCTATAGTGAAATGAATCAAGCTCAATATACGAGATAGAGCAATTAAAAAGATAAATGAAGGAAGAGAGATAAAGATGTACGGATGACAAATCTATTTCATCTTCGATTGTTCAATGCAAGGTGTACTCGATAAAAACATGTTTATTTTTCCTTCCTTAAGCCAGGTTTTTCAAAGAGTGGCAATAGATAAAATGTTATCATCAATGGAGTATTGAAATTACAGATAGATTTAAGGAGGGAAATAGGCCATTATAGAAGTATCCAGGGAGGGCAATTTAAAGGTGAGAGTTATGGAATCTATGAGAAAAAGATTGTCGGTAGAGCGCTGCGTCCACAGAGCAGATGGATTGTATGCAAAGGGAGATAAGAGAGGCAATAGATAAGTATGTAAGAGATGTTAGCTAATAATTGAAAAAGGGTAGAGGAATTAGAGTGTTGGAGTAGAGGAGATTAAGGATTAGTGGAGTGGAGAAGAGTAATGTTAGTTCCCAATTTATATTAAGTATTATGGGTTAATAAAGTTATTAGGTGCACAGGGGAGGATACGCTATGTTATTGATATGATTAGTTGTAAAGTTGGAAATATAAGGAAGTAAAATGTTAACAAATTATAAAATTTAAGAATTAGTCTCATGTTATAGGGGGTTGTTGGCCGGGAGGAGGGGTGTAAGAGGAAGTAATGAAATTGATGTATTTAAATTTTTGTTTGTGCCTAATTTGAGATTAGTTCGTGTTTAGATTTAATAATATATTTTCTTTTAGCTGCTGTAGCTATCCTAAGTGTTTCTCATGTAGATAGTTGGCAGAAAGCCAATCCTGAAGTGTAGGATGTTGACTTTTTTAATATTAACAAATGTAGGGAGTGTTTTTACGGTTAAAGTTTTTTTTTTTAATTGGATAGAGAGATGCCAGTTAAATTGTTGTTATAGTGTTTGAATGAGTAGATATGGTTTGAGATTCTAGCCCCAATGTAAGTGTGCATTTTGATGAAATAGATTTGTCATCCGCATATTTTTATCACTCTTCCTATATTTATCTTTATATATATATATATATATATATATATATATATATATATATATATATATATATATATATATATATATATATATATATATATATATTAGCTTGACGATTCCCCACGGGGATCAAACGTTGAAGCCTCTGTGTGGCTTAATTGCCATAAATATATTTTTATAACTTACTATATATATATATATATATATATATATATATATATATATACAGATATATATATATATATATATATATATATATATATATATATATATATATATATATAAAACAGAAATCTTAACATATATTATTTTGTTTGATTTTAACACGAAAAAATAATTTGAAAAGATAAAAAGGTATAATTAAGCAGACGAATTCTGTTATTTTTAACAATGTTTGCATAAATTAAACATGCTGCTAGAATACACAACATATATATATATATATATATATATATATATATATATATATATATATATATATATATATAATACTCTTATTCATCTCAAACAAGGCACATTGGCACTTGGACGTGAGGAGCTACTATTAGGGACCATGCCTAAAGGTACACTTTATGCAGGGGTTTGAACAGCGCGATGTCTGTTCACATTACATTTAAAATTTTACATATAAGTACAGTCAGGTAAGCAAGAAAAATGGGAGGGAATTCTAAAGTCTGGCAGTTCGAGAGAAAAATCTATTAGAGTAAAAAACCTTTCGTCATCTGTGGGATCTCTACAGTTGAGGGTGGAATTTTGTTGCTTGTCCTGTTTACGTCGAGTGGGGAAAAAGTGCTACGATTTCGTCAGAGCACATTCCATTTAAGTACTTGTAAAACAATCACAGGGATGCAACATTGCGGCGATGTGACAGAGGTAGAAGCTTTGTTCACAGTGCGGGACCTATTAGATTGTAGACTTTTTTGGGGACCCTGTCTATTAGAGAGAGGCTAGTGGCAGATGCACAATCCCAGATATGGTAACAATACCCCATGCATGGGGGAATGGTGGCTTTGTAGATATATAGGATACTGACAGGTGTGAGTAGTTTTCTAGTGCGGTTGAGGGAGCCCAACTTCATTGAAGCAGCCTTGGCAATGTTTTCTATGTATTTGTTCCAATTCATGTTGCCTGTAAATATCAGACCGAGGAGTTTGAATGATGAACTCTTAGGCAGAGTGTTATTAGCGATGTACATCGATGGTTGAAGAGGTTTCTTGTAATTGTTAAAGGAAAGGAGCTTTGTTTTAGTAGCATGAAATGTTACCATCCATTTACGTCCTCATTCCACTACAGACTTGAGGTCATTTTCTAAAGTTTCAGATATTTCCTTGGATATGTGTACATTCGTTTGCTTCACATGATTTATATAGAAGGTTGTATCATCAGAAAATGTACTCATCTCGGACACAATTTCATCAGGGAGGTGGTTTATGAATATCAGAAATAATAAACGTCGAGAGACCAACTCCTAGGGCACACCCGCATTAATATCATGTTGTTTGGATGTACGGCCATCGAGGACAACCTGGATTTTTCTCTTGTCTAAGAAGGATCTGATTATATTAAATATTCGTTCAGTAATACCGTATGATTTAATTTTCATAAGAAGACCTTCATGCCAGATCTTGTCAAAGCCTTTGGATATGTCAGTTTCTCCTGCCTTATATGCGTTCAGAGATGATCGTTAGGATATCCGCAGTAGAACGAGCTTGTCTAAATCCATACTGTCGGTCAAAAAGAGGTTTAGCATTTACGACGTGATAGAGTAACTCTTCATCGATTAATGACTCAAGGATTTTAGCGAAGAGAGGGAGGAGATTGATGGGGTGATAATTGAGCGGGGCAATTTTTTCACCAAAATTCTTGAATACTGGTACCACAGAGGCAATTTTCCAGCTACCAGGGAAGCAAGATTGGGCAAGAAATTTGTTGTAGAGTTTGGAGAGAACGGGGCTAGCTAAGCATTTTTTTATTAATATAGCAGGAAGTGTCTAGCTTTTTATGATATCACGGACATGGGAAGGTGTGATTATCAGATCATTGAGTGTGGCTTCTGTCCGCAAAGGGAAATTTGGTTGGGAGTGGTTTGTGTGGTCGAAGGAGGGGTTGGAGGCGAATCGTCGGGTAAACTGTTCAGCCTTTTCGGCGACAGCATGGTTGTTGGATCGTGGGGGAATTGTTGATTGTCTATTATTCATCACACTATGATGAATTTTCCAGAAATCGCGAGTTCCTAATTTCTGCGACTCAATGCGTTTTCTGGCCATTTCGGTAGACCTTCTCTTGGCGTCGGCTACTTATCTTACAATGATTTCTAGCTTCTATAATTTTTTACCTGTTTGTGTTTGACTTATGGTGGATGAATTGGCGCATACTTCTTTTTCGAAATAGCAAGTGCACAGGTTGAAGTAAACCATTGGGGAGAATGGGGCTTGCTATAGAACTTCCATGTGGGAACATGGGCTTCAATTGCTACTTTGACCCATTCATTTGCTTCATTTACACACTGTTTAGCAAAATGAGAAAATATTTTACTACATGCGGAAACTCTGGTCTGATCCAATCAATCTTTTTGAAGTACCTCGTCATTTTGAGCAGTGGATCTTCAGCTTGGAATCAGAAGTTAAGGGCAGTATCTCGGATAGTGTAGTCAGGAACAGATCAAGAATTGAGGCTTGCTGGTCCTCATGATCTGAAAGACGGGTCGGAAAAGTGACAGTCTGTGGAAGGGAATGGTATATAGAGAAACTATATGTGCTGCTACCAGCTGCGTCTGTATAGCTTGAGTAACCGAGCCAATTACCGTGGTGGACATTAAAATCACCAAATACATGTATGTGGGCGCTAGTATCTAAAGAAAGTGCTGCATCTATACTATCAGAGATATGGTTAATCATGGAACAGTCATGTATCGAAGGATAACGGTAAATAAATATAGGTAACTAACGCTGTGTTTCAAGGTTAGCATATGAAGGCTTGATCATCTGATTCTAGATTATGCTCTCTAGTCAAGGGGAGGGTGTTACCAATAGAGCCTCCAAGTCCGTTCATATCTTTGTCTGGGTCGCTACGGCAGAGTGTCAAAGCGATTGAAAGGGGTGAAAAAATGAATAATGAGAATAAAAATTGTGTAAAATTCAATATTTATTTAATCATCAATTGATTCAAAGAAGGACTATATAAAAAAAACTTTTCCTGGTTTTTATTTTACCCGATTTTTATTCTCATCGTTCATTTTCTTATACTACTGCTTTATCTCGTATATCGAGCATTGACGAGTCAAGATAGGATTTAATTTAAAGATATAACTTTTATCTTTATCATTTCTCTATTTATATATATATATATATATATATATATATATATATATATATATATATATATATATATATATATATATATATATATATATACAACAATATAAACAAAATAGAACATTTGAGAACAATGAAAGGCAGTTGTTTTATATTTAAACAGAGGAATGAAAAGAACAGAGCATCTGGACTCGACACACACGACACACATCTGGACTAAAATATGGGAAAAATTACAACAACATAAGAGAAACGAGGAATAGTTGAAAAACATGACAATAATTTCAGGGAATGTAGAAAAGAGCAGAAACATAAATTAACTTAAAACCCCGTAAGAATACCTTAAAAATGGCGAACTGAAAAGGCACCTAGCCACGACGGAATATATGGCTTTTAGTTTAATAAATTATAGATTATAGATGCAAGACTTACTAACATTAAGCAAATCTATAAACGAAGCTAACATACCAGAATGTCCAGTATTTTTTTTTTCAGACAAACCTCGTATAAAACAATTGCATCCATCACATGTATTTTCTTAGATTTTTATTAAACAGAATATTATTAGTTACTAGCCTACCATTGACCCGTTGGTTCACAAGCACTACCACTATTTATTCTACATTGATTTCATTCAAAAATCTATAAACTGTCCATGTCTATTAAGAGGTTTTTCGTGCTCACAGAGATATTAAGAAATATCAGAGAGTGGTTGAATCAACATAGAGATAGAGGGGTGAGAGAAATAATATATAGCTAAGAAAGTGATGGGTGGTTTGTTCAATTAATTATAACTTGCGGCTAGTTAGAACAATTAAAATAGTGTTTTTCTAAGCAGAACACAATCCCAAAAACTAAAGTATAGTTTAGCATGTAGTTTGTGTTATTACAGTTAACTATGTTTTTGTTATCACAGTTGAGCTGGAAATGAAAATATCCTCAAGAAAAACAAACATTGACTAGCTCACATTTATCATAATGATAAATATCATTATTAATTGAATAACTGTATGTGTATTTGAGTTAAATTCAATCAGTCGTATTAATTAGTGAGCTGAACTGTATAGTTATTAAGTTGTATAATAACCTGACTTCAGTTAGCTGTAGTAATTACGTAGCTAAGTCTATTATCAGATAGCTTTGTTATCTATACTCAATTGCTAGTTGAGCTTGATTGTTATCTGTCTACGCGCTAATCAAATCGTTATCGAAATTAAGCTAGAGGATTGTCGCGTTAAGTTCAAGTAAAATAGATTTAATTTGGCTGTTGGATTAATTCGGCGAAACTATATCGATATGCTTTTTCTTTAATCGTTAGAACCTGATAAGATATTTTGACTTATATAGTCTTACTTGAACTTTGTCAAAAATAAAACGTTTATAAGTGATGACGATAAGTTCACCTACTCAGACATATATTTCTAATTTATATCTTTTTTTGACTGTGTTAAAGGTGTGGCGTGATGGATTCACTCGAACTTAGTCATTGTCTTTCATTTTACTTCAGTTGAAGTGTTTAGAAATCAAGGGCCCTATTACTGGGGCAAACACTTGATCTCTATATGAGATACATAGATATTCGAATATTCTATTAAAGTTTTCCTTTACCTCTCAAACGTTGAGTTAGTAAAGAAGTTAAGAAGTTAAGAACATTAACCAGTTAACTATGTTATAGTATATCTTTCTTGCGGTCTCTTGGTCTTACCGCATTCCAGAAAGAATTCAACTTGTCTGGTGGAGTATTCTCGCTAAGTGCTGTATCTTGAGGTAGCATTACTTTGAGAAAGTGCACCATTCTTCGTATGAACCAGCATATAGCCGTGTCGATGGGATTATATTTGGGCTTCACATTCTATGTTATTTTGAATATTTGGTCAGGGTTTACTTGTAGGGTGAAGTATCCTCATGTCAGGTTTTCCTGACAAACCCTTGTACAGAAAGACCGAAGACACTCGGCAATGGTGTCTAGTAGGTAATTCAAACTCTCATCTGTGATTAGTCATCTGTTATGCATGTTGATGTGCCAAAACATACTTTATGATGCGTAACATACAAACAGTCAAGTCTACGTTTCAAAGATAAACGAATCCAATTGTTGCAAAAAGTAGCTTTGAGACTTTATAAGTAGGAATACATCAAAATAATTAAATGTAAAAGTTATTTTTTTAATTTATCTCACCTATATTATCGTCAAAACGGCTTACTGTCTTTTAAATAGCTAATACAGCATAGCCTTTTGAAATTATGTACATATAGTAGAGAGGAAAGATCCAAACACAGATATCTGTATGCATAATTTACATAAATATTTTTAAACAGTTTATAATAAACTAGCTGGGTCCGTCGCCTGCTGTTGCCCGGGAGAAATATAAAAGAATGAATAAAAAGTTTTCAACATCCGATAGAACGCAAATAGGTCACATCAGACAATTTTAATGTTTAGAATAATTGTGGGTTTGAACTTGTGGAAGGGGGAAGGGGGAAGAAAGGAGTGAAGGAAGGAAAGAGACGTGGTTTTAAGAGTCTTCCTGCCCATCCCATGGTACCGGTATTTCCCTAGAATTTTTATTTTTGTATAAACACCCGCTCTATTTATGATAATGAGCACTTATAAAATTAAAGAGGCCTACAGAGCTCTATTAAAACCAATACTACCCGTTATCTTTGTATAGAAATTCCTTTTTTGTGAGGAAAGAAAAAAGGAAAAAAGAATAGTAAGTATGCCTCCTGAGCACTAGTGAAACACACAAATATAATTTAGGACCTGCAAGACACTAATAAGCCATGTGTGTGCGATGAGAAATGATGATATTCAATATGGTTAAAGTACTACATATTACATTGATTTATTTTCAAATTAATACATAATAACGTTGAATTTTTAAAAACCCGGCCCCTATTCCTCCCTTTCTCGTATGCAAAGGTTTACCAAAGTAATAAAAAAAAGTTGTGTGAGTCGACTGGGTCCGAACGCTAAACCTCTCGGTCTTGGATCTACGTCGATAGCCTCCTGGCTACGAAAGCATGTAACTGCCATGCGTTTTATTTTACGATCCACCAGAAGGCGTCACACGTTTTGGGTCATTTCTATACAAAAAAATCGATGTTTTTATTCCTAATTTTTGGATATTATGCGTGTGAAATGTGTAGGATTCAGAAAATGCCAACTTTATGGGTTTGTCGAGTATCTTGGTGTATATTTACTTCATTCAGAATTCGAGTCGCTGAAGAAATTGTTGCCACCAGGTTGAATAATGAAACACTGTAAGGAACTATGTTCGTTAATTGCATTCTCTAAAACCAAAATGAGTATAATAATATAGGTAGAAATAACGTAATACGATATTCTCGAAAATCAGCGGTATTAATAGGGCCGTCCATTAAATGGGAGCGTAATATATTGTATTATGTAGTAAAGTCCAGTTACCCTATCGTTACATCGAAGACTGAATCTACGGACTCGTTCGATGTAGTGATAGGGTACTGGAATCCGCAATTTATATATATATATATATATATATATATATATATATATATATATATATATATATATATATATATATATATATATATATATATATACTTTAATATGCTTTAAATGGACGACCAACCAGTATTACTTTACCTACATGAGCGAGCCAGGCTCTTCGTTCGACACCGGAATTTGAATCATGGCCGCCAACACCACCTGTGCGGAGAAACGTTTTATCAAGTAACAAAGAAATAAGTTTGATTATTTTTATTTTTGATTAAAAAAAAATGACTCAATAACTTGTCACCTCTGAAGATGGAATTTATTCCGAAATATAAGATTAATGTAAAAAAAAAATAATCTCGCATTGTTAATGGCTTACATATCAATTTTATATATATATATATATATATATATATATATATATATATTAAGCAAACATTGTTAAACATAACATAATGTTTCTGCTTGATTATACCATATTCATATTTTCGATTTTCCTAATAATCATTTTGTGTCAAAATCAAAAAAATAATAATAGATGTTCCATAAGTATAACGAGAACTTTTGATTCGAAACATCTTCAGGTGACAAAAACAAATGAACAAAAAAGCTAGAGAAGAGAGGAGAATTTCAAAAGACAGTCGAGAACGCAAAGGGATATAAATTGTATTGTTTTTTTTTTTGGAGGGGGGGTAAAAAAATCCGGTGATCCTACCACTAACCCTAAGTCCATGTGGAAACAGTACCCCCCTCCCCACCACCACCACCACCACCACCAAAAAAAATCACTTAACTCTATCGATAACCTTTAGTCCAGGTGGCAATCCAAAAAATTAACTAGAACGGTTACCTACTTTCTTGGCTTTTTAGCTAGGAGGAAAATTCAGTATCAATTTTTGTATAATTTTGTATATTTTGTGCAAATAAATATTGCAAAGTGTAGTATCTGTTATGTTACTACACTTCATCTTTTCTGTCATCGGTCAGTGAAGAAGAAATCCTTCTAGACTAAGGCAATTATATTTTTGGTTACAATCCAGAGTTCCCTTTTTTAGATCTGGATTTTCCACACATTAAAAAACAACCTTGTGTTTACCTCGGTGCAACAGAAAATTTGTCAAAGGAAAATTCATCAAAGGAAAATCCGGCAAAGGAAAATTCGTCAATTTTGTCAAAGTAGGAAAATTCGGTAATTATGAAATAAATATCGATTTAAAATCAGATTTTAGAACCGTTCTTGCGGGGGATATAGTTGTAGATACGCCCCCCCCCCTCTCAACTAAAAAAGAACACTTCTTGTATTATCTTTTTGTTATTTATTTAAATGTTACGATATCTTTTATTTATTAAATTGTTAGGTGAAAGTACAGAATCGTTAGCAAACCCCAGCTCCCTATGTTAAGAATGGCTTTCTAAATAATGCTATTATTTCAACCCGGTTCGTAAACTACAAAAGTACCATCTTTTCTAATTATTATATTAATAAAATGTAGTAAATTAACATCTTATTACGAAATTAAATCCATCATAATGCATTTCGGTTTCTTCGATAACTAGTAAGCCATTTTAATATTTTGTTAATAGTTGAAATGATAAATCCATTACTTCGTGTTCGACATTTGAAAAGAAGTTTGGAAGTATTTAAACCGTCGAATAGAAAGTCATTTAAACTTGCTTTAAAATTCTTAGCAAATCTTCATGTATTAAAATTTAGAAATAAATGTTTAAGGGAGATCTAGTTGTATAAAGGGGGTGCGCCAGCCTCCCCCCCCCCCCAAAAAAAAAAGAAAAATTTTTAAATAAATATTTGAAGAGTTAATTCCACTTGGTTTGTACTTTTTCAAATTTATATTTAAGAACATTAATACACATGCGTCCGCATTTTTCAGTCTAGTATATATATATATATATATATATATATATATATATATATATATATATATATATATATAGAGAGAGAGAGAGAGAGAGAGAGAGAGAGAGAGAGAGAGAGAGAGAGAGGGGGGGAGGGAGAGAGAGAGAGGGGAAATTTAGATTTTTCACTTAGAAGATAGTTTATTCAGTGAAGATCGGGATTAGGCCAATAAAATAAGCTCGATGTTACTCATTTACAGGGTACAGAGCATTTATATTGGATGTATTGAAGGTTTACCGAAGCATTCCGTTCAGGCGGTTATACATCACCACAAAAGACTGTTTATTTCAAAGTATTATTTATTTACGATATACATTAAACTAAAGATGTTTCTTCCTACACGTGTTTCACTACCAAGCGGGTCCTTGCTTGGCAGATCATAAGGGAAATTAAGTACTTGGATTAATAGTTTCAACAACTGATAATAGACAATATATATATATATATATATATATATATATATATATATATACATATATATATATATATATATATATATATATATATATATATATATATATGTATATATATATGTACATAGATATACGTGTGTGAAAATATATGTTTTGCATATACATTCTCTTCTTTGTATACACCAACCTTTTCAATGTGAAAGCTCGCTGATTGATAATATATAACAACAGAGCTAATATAAACACCAATTTGCTACATTCCAAAAACGACGATTTTATTCATTTTACTAATCCTTTTTTTTTTCAAAACAAAACAACATTCGTACAGTAACGGATCCGTTTCGTTCAACAGAAGAAAGATTCTGGATCAACATACAAATATCGGTTCTTATTCTGTTGAACGAAACGGATCCACAACTATACCAACGTTTTCCTTGTTTTCAAAATATGATTAGTAAGATGAATAAAATCTTGATTTTTGAAGTGTAGCAAATAGTTTATATATATATATATATATATATATATATATATATATAAGAACTGATGAAGGCAAAGCAAGAATCATCAAAGACTGGTTCCAGCAGCAGTTCACCGACCAACAGGAACAACCACTGCAGCCATTTAAGGGCACCCCAAGACCACTCCAGACACCCATAACAGAAGAGGAAATAAAAACTGCCATCACTGCACTTCAAAATGGTCGTGCCACTGGTCCAGATGGTGTGAACAGCGAGCTGTTTAAGCACTCAAAAAACATTGTGTTTCGCCCATTTGCTAAAACCATTAACTCATCTTTCGAACACAAGACACCCATAGAGACACTAGGAGAAGGCACACTTATCACCTTACCCAAGCCAAAGAAGCCCCCTGGGTCACCAGCCAACCTCCGGCCAATAGCCCTGCTGAACAGCATAAGAAAGATCTTGTCTATCATTACCCTGTGCTGCACCTGAGACAAAATCGACTGCTTCACGGGACCCTGCCAAAGTGGTTTCAAAAGAGGCAGAAGCTGCGCAGATATTGTATGGGCACAACGTATGCTGACCTCAGTAGTGATGATAAAGAAATGGGACGTCCACAAGATGGGCATTGATATGTCGTGAGCCTTCGATACCATCAAGCGACAACGCATCCTAGATGTTCTACTGCAAGCAGGCTGCAATGATGACGAACTAAGACATGTAAGATCTCTGTAAGCAGGGACAAAGCTAAGAGTCAGAGTGAAAAAACGAGCTGTCTGACTCATTTGAGACCACCATAGGCTCCCCCCAGGTCGACAGCCTCTCACCGGTGCTCTTCACCTGCTACCTCGTTGCAGCACTCTCATCCGTCCGAGAAAGCTCTAACAGGCCCAGCCCACCAGTCACCAGCCTGGGTCTGCCATTAGAAATGTAATATGCAGACGACGTTGATTTCCTGGACGTAGAAAAGAAGCCTCTGGATCAGCTCCAGCCAATAGCTGCAGAGAAACTGAAAACGGACAATTTCTTCATGAACGAGATGAAAACAGAGTTTAGCCATGTATACCTTGCAGAGTTGGACCCACAAGGCATAACCCTCCGCGGCAATGAAAGCTGGCGCAAGAACAAGACCCAGGGCTCCCTGCTGTGCAGCACTACAGACGTCACAGCCCGCTGTATACATGACAATGTAACGTTTCATTCATTACATAAACTCTGGAGCCGACGAACCAAGATCCCGTTGAAGACTCGACTCCGTCTCTATAACGCGTACTGCGTGTCAATCATGCTCTACAATAGCAACAGCTGGACAATAACAAAAGCCATGCTTGACAAGCTGGATGCGTGCCACTGCAGACACCTCCGTTCCATCACAGGTCACTGCTGGCCGAAAAAACTTATCAGTAACAAGGCACTATACGAGCTGTGCAACGAAAAACTCCTCTCCACAAATGTCGCTGAACAAAGATGGTCTATGTTAGGCCATGTCCTACGAATGAACCCTGACACTCCCGCACAGAGGGCACTAGACTTTGCCGTTACTGGCTCGCAAGCCTACCAACCGCGACTAGGACGGCACTGCACAAATCTGCTGGGTACACTACGTGCTGACCTCAAGCAGGCGGGACTAGGACCACTACGTACAGCGAAACAACTTGATTGCCTACGACAACTTGCGCATAACAAGATCAGGTGGCCTGGGACACGCATGGAGGACTGGTTGCAGCTACGGGATGTCATTTGACTACCGTAGCTGCAGAACACAGTTTTAATAATAAAATAAATACGAAAAATGCTCAGTTTTTCGAATTTTGCAATTCGAGCATACCTATTGTAAATAATCGGCCATCGAGATCTTTTTAGCGAAACAATTAAAAGTAATGTACAGCCTTCTGTGATATATTAAAAGCTGTTCTCTGATGATAGAAACCAATAAAGGTAGATATTACTTTTTTATTCTACTCAACAGAATTTTTTTTACAGCTTCTTCATAGACTAATAATATTTTAATAATAAGCTAGAAGTACTTAAATTAAACTATGTTATCATTTGCTTGTATATATCGCGTTGGATTTGTAAGGAGTACAGAGAATCAGAGACACGGAATAGACTAAGCGAAAAAACATGGGAAAAGAGGAAACCTCTCAAGAACAGGGAGGTAATCCCAAATTTAAGTAGTCTATGTAAGAAAATAGAACATTTAATTTATGCTCACAGCAACCTGTAAGAATAAAAATAAAAAAGGCTAATCGAGATAAAATACTGATTTGTACGATGCAATGCCACCGATGTATTACTTAGAGAAATAGACCGACTTAATTTTATTTATTAGATATACATAAAATGAGTTAAGGATTATTACCAGGTAGTAATCAGTATATGTATATATACATTCTAAAAGTGTTAGAAACAATTAGTCTGTTTCATGCTTAGCCACCATTCCATATACTAATATTCCATTTTGTCTGAGAATTTGTATTCCATGTTTTAAACTCCCTCATATATATATATATATATATATATATTTAGCCTGGAGTTCTGCAAACGCCTCAACAACAATAAACAAACAATTAGAGAGAAATCCACACGATACCCAGTAGCCGATTTATTTATATCTAGGTATACTTGAACCATGTTTATGACCACTTTACTCTTGCCTCATAGCTATTAGGGACGGACACCTGTTTGTTCACCATTTCACTTGCCTTTTCCCCCCTTTTTCCATTCTACAACCACCCACCTCCTACCGTACACACACTATTCCCCATTAAACTGACGAACGGCGAAAGATCGCGACCGAAAATGTTGTTCTCTTTTGAAAAAAACTTTTTTATATAAGGGGCAATTGATATTCCTACATGTCAAAATATAGAAAATAAATAAAAGATATATTAAAATATATTTTTTACATTAATTTTATATTTTTTATTCTCATCTTTCATCTCTTGAATTATATATATACATATACGTAATAAATATTATTTTCATAGACACATCCATATATGTTTCATCTTTAGTGTGGTTATATACAACCGTTTCTTTGGTCGCATGATTCGACACTCGTTCCCAGTCACCATTAACTATCAAGATCCAAGGCGCCAATCAATTCTGCCACCAGGACAGCCGTATGAAATGAGAGAGAAATAGATCGAATTTATTGTTAAGAACATAGAAAGTCTTAAATTGAATATATATGTATATATAGTTGAAATTGTGTGGTGTAGTGTGGTGGTTAGAGCCGCAGACTGTGAGCTGTGATCTGGACGTGCTGAGTTCGAGTTATGTTGAAGCAACTATATCACTTTCACTAATACCATTAGGAAAGGTATGAATCCATATATCCTCCCTCCAGCTATGGATTAAATAATAGCTTAGAATAGACTCTCAACCCTAGATTGTGCAACTATAAGAACTAGTCTAGGAAAAGGGAAACTTCGAAATAACACCAGTCTTTTTCTGCTTTTCCCAGAATTGTTTCCAGTTTTGAACTAAATGCCGGTTCAAGGGAGGTGCGCTTAGAGATTGCGCAACCATTGCTTCCCTATAGACTTCCCCGCGCAGACATCATAACAGGGCTATCTATTGTCTTTCTGGGCTAAAAGGGAGCCGCCAAGATCATCTATTTAAGATGAAACTTAATAAACGGACGTTCACCCACAGCATGTGTAATCAAGAGAGCAAATAATCATAGCGTTATCTTATCTCATGAATGCTAACGTAAATTGTACTTTGGACATCTTTTTCGTATCTTACAGTGGATAAAGTCTAAATTGCTAAACTGCTAAGGAGTAATTCATAAAAAAACAAAGATACTTTTAAACCTAACGAAATCAGTTGACAAGCCGAGACACTAACAGGTTGTATTGCCGTAGGATCCCGTACAATGTGGCTGGAACTGTTTCTGTTATTCGCTACGTTGACTGCGTTCTCCGATGGTAAGATTTCCATTTATGCTGTCCCACTTCCTTTTGTCTGTGTCTGTTTAATTTGACCCGGCCCCCAGACTCGGCCCCCAGAGGGGAAGGAGCATGTCTACTGGGGCGTTTGTTAGAGAATGTAGAGCCGACTTCCAGGCTATTCAAAACAGGATAACCTTACAATATAGTTAACAGTAGAGAAATGTTATATATATATATATATATATATATATATATATATATATATATATATATATATATATATAATGGTGAATTTAAATTTAATGTGTGTTTTTAACCTTTTTATTTTTTCATAAGTATAATCCTTAAACCCATTTTCTCTCCTTAACATTCTCTAGAAGACACATAATTAACCCTCAAAACAGTAACGGCCAAATATACGCTCATTATAAACATTGACTCACGGGATTTGTACAGAAATATTTTTTATTTTTTTATATTTTAAATCTTTTTCATTTTTAAATCTCAACTGTTACATTCCACTCCTCTTTTTTTCAAGCCTTATTAAATCTCCTTTACACTAATTGTAAATAAATATACATAACATTCTAAGCAAATAACGCATCCAAACGAGAGTGACACGTGACTTCACGTTTCTGAAACAGGTGACAACATAACCTGAAGGGAGCCGAATGGCTAAATCCTTCTGAGCTTGAAACCGACGGTACTAATGTTGTACTAATTTTTATGTTCCTAATAAAATATATATATATATATATATATAGAGAGAGAGAGAGAGAGAGAGAGAGAGAGAGAGAGAGAGAGAGAGAGGGAGAGAGAGAGAGAGAGAGGGGTGTATTTAAGCAAACATTGTTAGAACTAACAGAATTAATTATACTTTATTTTATTTTTGCAATTTTTCTAATGTTTTAGTTCAAATAAAATAATTAATGTATGTTCCATATTATCCCGATCGTTTTCGATTGTTAAGAACAAAAAAAAACAAAAAAACTAATACTTCATTGGTTTTACAACCATTACCCTATCCCACCACCTCGTCATGCATCTACAAAATCATGACTGCCCCCCTCTAATTTAAGATAATTTTTAATTAATAAAACAAAAATAATATATTCCGAAACCAATTTAAAAACTTAAAAATACTAGAAGACATCTTTTTTCAAACCCAGCAACCCACGATTAATAACCTTACATATGAAACCAATAACAACAATTTAAAATTCTTAATGTAATACAATTTTATACTGTGACGCTGATTCTGGCGTCCCAGAATTTAAATTCTGAATTTTTCCTGGAAATACTGAGTTTGATTTGTTTTTAGTCTAACTGACTTCACGTGCGCGTCTTTGCTTCCATTTTGAAATTCTCTTATTTTATCCAGCTTTGTTCATTTGTTTTTGTCACCTGAAAATTATTCGACAAAAAAATCGAAAACATTCATGAAACGTATGGAACGTACATTAATCTTTTGATTTTAACGCAAAAAATATCATTAGAAAATTGAAAAATACAAAAGGTATCATTAATCAGAAAAGTTATGTTATTTTTAACACCGTTTACTGAAATGAAAAGCATGCTGGCTAAATAAACACAATTCAATATATATATATATATATATATATATATATATATATATTATACGTGCATAGAAGTAATCCATGTACACGTGTTTCTGGCTCACAGCCATCATCAGCATGGTTAACTTAGACAAGGATCGAACCTTCGATATTGATGTATGAAGTCCAGCGTCTTACCATTGGACCACGACGCCCTGCCTAGAAATATGTACGATTTTTTTCACCTAAATATTTACTGTATTTTTATGTAATTGTTTTTATTGGTGGTTGCAGTGTTTGTTGTTTGTTTTGTTTTTTGTTTTCTGCTTACTACTATTTGGAGTCTTTCACTTCCTAAGTGATTAAGATACAGACATTTTCATTATTAGTCGCCCTTAATTTTATACTTGGTAAGCTTTTTGAATGACATCGTTCTAGCGAGTATAAAATTTTACTTGTGAGACAATGGCCTAGGTTCTAAGTAGTTGGATGACTACACACCTTGTTAAGAAGAGTAGGTACATTCCACAGTCGGCCTTCGCCGCGGTTTGCTTAATCTGTGTAACTTTCTTGTATGTGACGAGTTAGCTCAGTAGCAGAGTACTCGCCTCGCATGCAAGTGACTCGGGTTTCGAATCTTGAGTTCGGATATGTTTAACTGATGAGCACAAAGAAGGGTGACACTCAAGTTTCGGACTTCCGGTTGTTGGCTTTCATGGATTGTGGGTTGCGGCGTTGTCTGATTGTTGAAAATAATTATATATATCATCTCACATTCAAAATCTAATATATATATATATATATATATATATATATATATATATATATATATATATATATAGTATCCTGGTTCGAATGGTTTCGGTAGGAATCCGAATAAGAGAGCTAGATTTCCAATTAAGCAGAGCATGTATAAATTTGAAGATGAGATGAATTAGATGCACATTTAGGTTGTATACATAATAGTCTATTTCGACCTTATCTTGGTCTCTTCAGATGTACCTTCAGCCACGATTCAGACATGAATGACGAGAAAAGTAACACCGTTTTATATTAAAACGAATAAGACAAAATTAAAAATTAAAAAATATAAAAATAAAAAAATATTTTCTGATTGGTCGTTATAATGAAGGGGAGAATTGTGATAAGTGATTAAAGTTAATTATGCAAATTTAACTGAAAGAAAAAATGGGGTGGTGGCGAAAGTTTTGAAAATAAATATAATTTATGTGGGAAAGAAAATTAAAGGAGAACCCGATTAAAACCAATGTTGCCGATAAAGAAGTAGGGATATTCCTATAAGAATTACTGATTATATTACTATGTAAATGTTTGGATTGCCATTATGGGTGTTTGCGTTTAAAATTAAATTGATTACGACATTAAAAATGTATGGTATCTTACAGCACGTAAATTACGATCAAAATAAACAATTTTTCTAGACGAAAGCGGGGTGATGAAGGACGCAAAATTTTCAGACTAAAATAAAATTTCTTATTTTTTCAAGGTAGTGACTTTCATTTCAGATGTTGAAAAGGAAAATTAAAAATGAACGCGATTAAAGCCAAGTTTGTCGATAAAGGGGTTTAAAATATAATTATGGGAATTATAGGATTGGATTACACTTCAAATGTTTGGGTTATCATTACGAGTGTTTACGTTTAAAAATTAAATTGATTACGACATAGGATTTGCGTGATGAGTTACAGTACATAGGTTACACGATTAAACCGGTATAATGGCGAAAGCAATATCTAACCATAAAATGAACTTCCTTATTTTTCGAAAAATTATTCTTATTTAAAGTATAAAAAAATATATAATATAATATAATACTCGTACCCAGATGGGTAAGTTAATTCTCTAAACAGAGCAGTTTTGCACTACTTTCATATCCCTTAGAACTATCAAAATCAAAATATAATGATACTAAATAATCCTTATTCTAATTTTGATCAAAATATTTTGACTCTAGAAAATGTTTAAATTTAAGCCTGAAGTGTAAAGAGTCTTCAGAAGAAACTGTAATAAAGAAAACCTTGCTTAATTTGTGTCTGATGACTATGGATCAAATTCAATCTAAATTTAGTATATTTGAATCTTGAAACGGGAGGTTGTTCCAATATCATAACCTCTAAATCTCTTTAAAATACTCCGAAGAGATTGGAATTTAGAGAATATTTATTAATTGATACCTATTTCTAAAATCTTATAAAATCGAGGGTATGAACATATAAACATACTTCACTTTATATAGATAGAGATATATACATTCGAGGTTTCTGTATGTCTGCAGCCGAATCCAATTCTTTATTCAATCCAAAAGTGGAATGAAGTCTCTGAGAAATATCATAGTGGTTACAGCCGTGGACAGTGGGGTCGACGTAGTGAGTTCCAATGCGATCGGACTGCATAACTTTCACTAAAACTTTTGGGCAAGGTATGAATCCAGATATACTTTTTCTAGCTATGAATTAAATAGTAGGATAAAATACACTCTCAAGCTTTGGTTTTTTATCTAGTCAAAGGAAAAGGAGCAACTCCGAAATAACACCAGTTGTAGTAGAGACTTCTAAAGTTGATAGCTGTCATTTGATTTAGTTCCTTCGGTAGATTGACGGGATTACGTCTCGGTAAAAGTATAAGCTTCGCAAAAAAAAGAGTTGTAAGGAATAACCTATATACGTACTTTTACTAGCTCTGTCAGTCTTAAATATGGCGCCGATTTATGAAAGTAAACAATAACTTATTTCCTAATGAACATATATATATATATATATATATATATATATATATATATATATATATATATATATATATATATATGTATATATGTATATATATATATATATATATATATACATGCTTCAATAATGTAAGCTTTTGTTTCTTTGTGTTTTGGCACGATTTGAGCCTTTCCTTCAGATGAGGCACACTAATTGAAGATCCAAGATATATAACTCTCTGTTTTATGTGTCTGAGTTATGACGAGACGGACCGTAAAGAATTGGATTCGTTTTAAAAATGAATAAAGACGTAGTAATTGGAATTATTGTTTCTATTGTTAATTATACATGCTCTTCAGCTAAAAATGTATGTATATATATATATATATGTTGTGGTGGCAACCACTCATTTGCATATACGAATAACGTTATACTATAAATGGCAAGCCTAGGTTGGCCTTAGTGTGTGTTACCTAAATGCCACCGGAAGTGACGCCGAAGAGCGTACATGTCCTCCCACCAAGACTCTCTGACTCGACACCTTCATTTGTACATACTGTAACTATACCTTTTCTTTAATACACTTATTATTGCATTCTCCTTGTTGTTTGCGTCTTCATTGTATTCCTCACTAATTAGTGTTCAACCTTACAACCACAAGAATATATATATATATATATATATATATATATATATATATATATATTCATGTATCCACATAAAATGTTATAAGGAGATATAATATTTCATGTATCAATTTTCAGTATTTACTGCAACAGTGCTCGATACAAAAGTAGAGCTAGGTAGTAAGTTATGAAAATATATTTATGGCAATTAAGCTACACAGAGGCTCTCGCGTTTCATCCCTGGGAGGGATCGTCTGGCTAAAATTCATGGAGTTAGTTTTGCCTGGTGTTTTTATATACACAACTAGCTGGTTAAAAAGTCATATTTTTGTTGTTTTCTTAGACAATCGTTGGGCTTCTTACTAACAAAGGTTCGGTTGATTTTACTTCCTATTTCCTATTATATTTTTCTGTTTTCTATATGATTATTCACCCCGGTTTCTTTGTTATTGTTTTAGCCAATCGTTGGGCTTCTCATAAGGAAAAGTTTGATTAGTTTTCCATTTTATTTCCTATTCTATTTTTCTGTTTACTATAGAGTGGCCTATTCCTGTTTCTTTCTTGTGTCAATATAATGGGTGACCTTATTTTAACACATGGTTCCTTGTATTTCTATTTTAGGTTTTATTTTTTAAGTTTTTTAGGTGTTAGCTTTGTTTAGTGTTTTTACTTATGTGTTTGTTTATTTATTTATTTGTGTATTGCTAGCATACGGTAAATTTTATTCTGTGCAAATGCATATATATATATATATATATATATATATATATATTTATCTTTTATATATATATATATATATATATATATATATATATATATATATATGGCAGCATTGCCTCAACGCTAAGTATAATTACATCCTTCATCATAGTGATTTTGCTATGAGAGAGCCTATATATATATATATATATATATATATATATATATATATATATATATATATATGTAATAGACTGTGAATGCAGCTATTAAGTATATATGCTTTTAAGCTTGTAATACAACTTCATTGAGCTTGCAGTTTGTAACATATGAAAATAAATAAATTGAAATAACAAATTAAAATTATGGTTTTGGATTGATTTTTCTTATGGTCATTGGAATGTAACTATAAATTATATATATATATATATATATATATATATATATATATATATATATATATATATATATATATATATACATATATATATATATATATAGTTGCATTTCAATGAGCATAAGAAAGATCGCCCCAAAACAATAATTTTCATTTGTTTATATAATTTCTTTATTGTTATATTTCGGCGAAGACCTGTACTCTTTCTTCGTTTCACAAACAAAATGATTTTTCCAAATTTAATACTTTTTCTACATCTTACGCGTGTTTCACAGCAAAGGCAAGAGAAATATATTTTCCTTATTTTAAGATTGCTGATCATTAAGGCAGTAGTTCATTTAATGGTAATAGGAAAACATGTGATTCCAAAGATAGGAGAACGGAGGTACAGGTTTTAACTGAAATATTAAAATAAAGAAATGGAAAGAACAAATGAAAATTATGGTTTTAGATTGATTTTTTCTATGGTCAATTAAATGCAACTATAATATATATGTTCTGAAGCTTGTAATACAACTTCATTCAGCTTGCAGTTTGTAACATTTTCTTATAAAGAGTATACTTAAATATATGTTTGTAAGAACTCACATATATATATATATATATATATATATATATATATATATATATATATATATATATATATATAAAGAGTTTATAGGTTTAAAATAGTATTAAAATCTGGTTTTCGAAGAAATTTTTTTAAACTCTATTAGAAGGAAAAAATTAGAAATTGCTAATAGCGTTAAATACGCGAAAGCCGCTACTCTTCAGAAAAACGTATAAAACATCCAAATATTCAACAATGTAACAACAGATATTTAGTTTTTACGAACTTTTTACTTCTGAAACTTGATTTAAATGCTATTTTAAATATATAAACTCGTACATATATTAAGCTCTATTTTTATATTATAATATTGAGCTTTCACGTTCTCCTGTCAATTAGATAAGATTCGTGTAGATAGCTCTAAGTGAAATTCTTATTCGATTTTAATTAATGATTACTCATTATTTGCCTTACCATTAATAAATCGAAGAATTAAACATTATTAGAAAGTAATTTTCATATTTTCAATGTATTTTCATTAAATAAAAACTATTGTTTTTTTCTTTCAATATAACTTTTTTTATCATAGTTTACTCCAAACAAGGCAGGACGCCACTGTAGATGTAAGGGCCTACTGAGAATTAGTGAGTAAGTTTTGAAGATCATACGAAGTTGTGTGCTGTGCAGCGAGATGCCTGTTTACATTAGTGTTAAATTTCTGCATGTCAGTAAGTCGGGAAAACAGGAAGCAGGGAGGGAGTCCCAGATGCCGGCAGCACGAGGAAAGAAACTATTGGAGTAGAAGGCTCTCTGGCATCTGGGGACCTCCAAGGTGACTGGATGGGACTTTGCTAATTGTCGGGTCTGTCTAGTGTATTTACGTCGAGAGGGCATCAGGGCAGCAAGTTTAGCGGCGCACAATCTATTGAAGTACTCGTAAAACAGGCACAAGGATGCAACATTACGGTAGTGGAACAGCGCCTGCAGCTTGGTCGACAGTGCAGGACCTATTAAGTAAGCGACTCTTTTTTAGACCTTGTCTAAGAGGGATATGCTAGTAAATGATGCACCAGCCCAGATGTGGCAACAATACTCCATGCATGGGCGGAGGGTTGCTTTGTCGAGATAGGATAATGTCAGAGGTGAGAAGTTTACTAGCTCGGTAGAGGGACCCCACCTTCTTTGCAGCAGCCTTGGAAATGTATTTGTTCTAATTCATGTTACCTGTTAATGTTAGGTCGAGGTGTTTGAACGTTGGACTCTCGGTGGTTGAAGAAGGTTTTTGTAGTTATTGGAGGAAAGGGGGTTTGTCTTTACAGCATTAAATGTTACCATCCATTTATGACCCCATTCCACTACAGACTGGGGTTACTTTCTAAGGATTTAGCCATTGCCTCGGATATGTGTGCGTCCATTTTGCCAACATGACGAGAGTAAAGCGTGATGTCGTCAGCAAATATACCCATCTCAGACTCAATGTCATCAGGGAGGTCATTTATGAAAATCAGGAATAGTATATGTACAAGGATGGATCCCTGAGGTACACTTGTATTTATGTCATGTTGCTTGGATAAACGGTCATCGAGGACAACCTGGATTTTTTTCTTTTGGTTAGGAAGGATCTAATTATATTAAATATTCGTCCAGTAATACCATATGAATGAATTTTATGCTGAACTTTGTCAAAGGCTTTAGATATATCAAGCGGTACCGCCCTATCTTCACCTGCTTGGTCCAGTGTATTATATATGCGTTCAGAGATGACCGTTGGAATATCTACATTAGATCATACTTGCTTGAATCCATACTGACGGTCTGAAAGAAGTTTAACATTAACGAGGGACCGGACTTTTGCTATATTGATTCAGGATTCAAAGATTTTAACAAAGATCTGGAGTAGACTGATGGGGCGATAATTCTGAGGATCAGTTCTATCTCTAGAATTCTTGAAAACAATTTTCCAGCTATCAGAGTAGCAACATTTGGCGAGGCATTTGTCGTAGAGTTTAGAGAGGACAAGGGCCAATTCAGCAGAGCACTTCTTTATTACTATTACGATTACAGGCACACACGCTTTGGAGGTGTCCACGTTTTTATGATGTCCCTGACCTGAGATGGGGTGATGACCAGGTTTTCAAGTGTGGCTTCAGTCCGCAATGGGAATTTAGGGAGGGTGGTTTGCTGAGTTCAAAGTAAAGTTTAAGGCGAAACGCTGGATAAGTAGTTCAGCCTTATCAGTTGCCGTGCAAACAACATCATTGTTGTTTCAGAGCGGGGGAATTATTGTTTGTCCATTATTCACCACACTATTGTAGACTTTCCAGAAATCGCGAGTACCTAGTTTCTGTGACTGAATGCGTTTTCTGGTTATTTCTGTATACCTGGTATTTGCTTCATATATCACTACTTTACAAACTATATAAATTTCTGTCTATTCGCAGTTGACTTATGGCGGCCGAATTGTCGGAATGCTTGCTGCCTCCTAGCAATAGCAGCTTCACATTCAGAGGTGAACCATTGATCAGAGTGGGTTTTGCTGAAGAATTTTTGCATTGGTACATATGCTTCAATGCCAGCTTGGACCCATTCGATTAACTCATTTGCATACTGTTCAGCAGGGAGTGAAAAAGTTTTACTCCATGGGGCGTCGCTGATGTGATCTCAGATAGATTCAAAATCAGTCTGCTCATATCTCGTCGTTTTGAGCAACGGCTCATCAGCTTTGGGATGAGTTTTTAGGGTGATATCAATCATCACCACGATGTGATTAGCGTTCCTGAGCGGGCTATAGGCACTCGTCACACAAACCTCGGGCAGTGAGGTCAAGAACAGTCGAGGAGTGAGGCTTGCTGGTTCACACGATCAGAGAGGCGGGTTGGGAAAGTGACAGTCTGTGAGAGGGAGTGAGCTAAGAAGAAATTAAACGTAGAGTTACCAGCTGCGTCAGTAAAACTGGGAACCCAAGCCAGTCACGGCGGTGTGCATTAAAATCCCAAACTTCATGAATGAGGGCATTCGAGTTAGGTGAGAGTGATGTATCTATGCTTTCAGAGACGGGGTTAAGAGGGGTACAGTCCTGGGGCGAAGGAGAACGGTATAAGAAATATAAGTAACTAACACTGTGCTGCAGGGTCAATCCAAAGCACATGTAGGCTTGGTCATCTTATTCTCGCCTATGTTCTCTAGTCAAGGGGGTGTTCCGAATATAAACTTCTAGCCCGTGCATATGTTTGTCAGAGTCTTTACGGTAGGGAGGGCGGTAATCAGTCACGTCAAAGTGGTGAGAGGAGATTGAGGATTAAAGGTTTGTTTCACTTAGTGCTAGGATATCTGGGGAGTTTGTCAGGAGAAATGTTTCTACGTCGTTGATGTTGGTTCTAAGTCCCCGGATACTTGTGAATGCTAGCCTTAAGGACAGGGGCGAACATGCTTTTTGTGAGTGTCTGGTTTAGGTTAGATTTTATTTACTTTGTAATGTCATGTTTGTTTTGAGATATAGTGGGGAGGGAAAAGTGGGTGCTTGTTTGGTGCCAATAAGCTCCAATAGTCCATTTGTCCTGACTTGGTCCATGATGGTTGTAGCCTCGGGAAAGACCACCAAAGATAAATGTAGGGTTTATTTCCATGCGCGAGATGGTACGTTCAGTTACTTACGATATCAAACAACTGTTGATGGAGCAGCCGTTCTTAGCGCTACCTAAGAGTTAGGGCTTCTGTACTAACAGTCAGCAACAGCAGACATACAAGCTGTCTAACCTGTACCCTCGCGAGTGGTCAGTGGAACGGGTTTTTATCAGAGTTTTCCTTCTCCTAGATGGATGATCTTGTAAGGTCTACTGGTCAATCACATCGAGAGGAGAGCCTGTTCCTGTGTACTAGTCGGGTGTTTCAAAGCCTTTTCTAGCTGTTTCTAGCTTTTCTTAGGATGACCCCTTCGCCGCACCAAATTTTTTAAAGTGACCTGATCACCACATGGTGGGTGCTTTATTAACAGTAACCATAGTGATGGGTGGAGTAGGGATAGATGAGAAGGGTTTGTTTTGCGACTTGTCTTCTTCAGACGGATATTTATCCATTGATTAAAACAGTTGAGATTATTGCTCTTTCATTTTAAACTATCTTTAACCCTACCAAATAAGAGCGAAATATAGATTTAAGTCTCATCAACAAACGAGAGATACAAACATCGACAATTTGCAAGATTTTAGCATAAATGAAAAGAAAAATAAATTCAGAGAAAGCAGGTTTGACACTTAACTTAACATTACTCCTTCGCCACACCGAATCTTTTAAAATGGCCTGGTCACCGCGTGGTGGGTGTATTATTAGCAGTAACCATAGAGAGTGGTAGGTGTGGGTTGATGAGGCGTTATTTTTGGTGACTTGTATTCTTCAGACGGTATCTTACATATGTATCCATTTGTTAAAACAGTTGTAATTAATATATTTTATATTTAATGTCTTTTATACTTACTGTCTTCTATATTGATAAAATATAAATATCAGAATTTTTTTTAAAATTATATATATATATATATATATATATATATATATATATATATATATATATATATGATATGATCCCGATTATTAAGGACGAAACGTACACGTACATTGATAATAAACAATAACAAATATTTATTATTTGTAGCTCCTAGAAAAACTCGTCTAGAAGAGCACTGTAAGTGTAGTATTAACACAGCATGACGTCGCTAGTTTTAAATGCATCGTTCCTTTTATTAAAGTCGAACGCTCTATGACGTCAAGCCACCGCATAAAGTGTTAAAATTATCACGTTTATTCGCTGTTCAACATGGCCCAGTGGCTCAGGCATCGAGATTTGAGTTGCAAAATACTTGTAATCCGGTGTTTCGAATCGCATGACCGGTAGTGTATAGTCATATCTCTATGCTGATGAATCCTGATTATTAAGGACGAAACGTATACGTACATAGATAATAAACAATAACAAATATTATATATATATATATATATATATATATATATATATATATATATATATATATATATTAGGGTAGGTCGATTTTACACTTTTTTTTAATATTAAAAAAAGGCACGTACCGAAAGTTGTATATAGACCTATTAAATACTCATGCAAAAAATTAGATCAAAAACTTCAGCGGTTTTTTGAGCGTTTGGTATCAAAGATCGTAGACAAGAATATATTGAAAATTCCTCGTTTTTGCAAGATTTACTTGAATATTGGTGTGAAAACCAAATAATTTTAGCATTTAAAGTCAGGGAATGTCCTTTTATTTTATAAAAATGATATTAATTAAAGAAATCTTCAAATTGAAAATTTGCCCCCCCCCTCATTTTCAGTATCTGCTTTTGTAAACTACCTTTTAACGTTATGAATTAAACAGTAATATTTGAATACCTAAAAAAATGATTTTTTTCTGTTATAAGTGAAAATATAACAAGCAAAGAAATAAGGAAAAACCTAACACTATTTTAATGGAGCTTAATATAGAGAGTCAAATTGCTCCATATAAGACCCCTTAGACAAAAATGCTGGTCTCAATTTCTGACTCAAAACTTTGGCTGTAATGTGTTGATGTCTTGCTTCAAAACCATATACAGTTTGTGAAGCTTCTGCTATTAACTTAACTGCCCGTTCCACACCCTGAGAATATGAGGGCAAATCTGGCAAGTCAAGCTTGGTTCCATTCATCAACGATTCTCGAAGTTCAGATTCAGGAAAATCTTCCGTCATTGGTGGTTCAAAAATGCCGCATAATTTTAAATCTATTAATTGTGTCCAATGTGTGGCATTAAAATTAATAGGTGGTATTCTTTTTAATCTTTTTTCTGGTTGACTCCTCACTCCTGAAAGAACAAATTAATTAATTGAATTATTAAAAAATTCCAATCTGTACTGCTTTAATAATTATGGTGAAATTAGATAAAATCTTTAAAAATCATTCTATAAATTGGAATAAATAATTGAGTTAGAGATATATGAATAAATATTACTTACCTTATGGCCAAAATTCTTTTTAAAGCTTCTTCTCTTACTTCAATCTCCTCAGATTTAACCATGGAATATAGAAAGTTTTCAGGCAGTAAACAAAATGTATTACCTTGTATATTTCTAAATGTGATATCTTTGATTTCATGAGGCTGCTCCTTAATCCTCTGGATCATATTAAAAATGTGCACTTGCTGATTGTGGAATTTACTATTTCTTTTAATTTCAAACCAAGAAGTACACATTTACAATAAAATTTACTACATAGTGTAGTTTTGTTGTGTGCCTTTGTGGGTATGCACCACGAGTCCATAAACACATGAGCCTGATGGCCAAAGTTAACCATCTTGCTTGGTTTAAAGGACCAATTTTCCAGGAGGCATATCTAGAGTCAACCTTACCTCTAGAAATACCTACTGTGTATTCATAAAGGAGTCTTTGGTCAGAACTAAGATCATGTATTTCATCAATTTTAAAAATTGTCTCTAGAGGATTGCTAATAGTGGAAAATGATATTTGGGGTAAATCATGGCAATCATTTGAGCATAATTTCCCCAGAGGGCCACTGAATGTTGTAGGGCCCTTTGCGCAACCATCTACGTTTTTAAAAAGGGCTCTGAAAGGTAGTTCATTATGATGCAAAGAGCAACCAATTGTGTGAAGATTTTTATAAAGTTTTGTTTTTTTCTAAAATTGCAACCATTCCACCTTTGCAACCTGTGTTGGTATTAGTGTTGTCAACAAGTATAGCCTTGATACTGTTCTCACTGTGGAATTCATGCAAAACATCCACCACTTGATCTGCATGAACAGCACCTGTTGCACCACTATTAGGAAGAACTCTATGTGTCAGATATTTACTTTCACATGGTGTTTCTTTTGTAAAAGTTAAATGGTGTTCTGGTCCCTTAGTTATTTTCATAATTCTCTGTCTATTTTCATCCACAATTTCCTTATACATCAATGTGTCCTTATCCATTCTCCCATCAACTCCAATACATATAATATTTTAGGTGGGGTAAAAAACCCTGGCTGAAATAGTTTTATTTATCTACCTCCAACAAGGTAAGATGTGACACAAGGTCAGGAAAGTGGGATTAGATAAGCCTGCGCTATAGAGGTGAGCACTCTGGCCATTAAAAAATTGACTGGGCAGCCCCGTCGACATTCCCCTGTAGGGGCGCCTCAGACAGTTAGCAATAAACTTACTCTTCCCCAAAGAGGGAAGGCAAAGCCTGGGAGGGTGCACCTCCTAGAATTGCACAGGACGGACAAGCCCCAATAGACGGGCGTAAATCCAGACCCAAAGGCCCGGACGATACCGGTTTATTTGGTGGGGTAAAAACCCCTGGCTGAACTAGATTTTATTTATCTACCTCCAACAAGGTAAGATTGACACAAGGTCAGGAAAGTGGGATGAGAAAGCCAGTGCTTAAGAGGTGAGCACTCTGGCCATTTAAAAATTGCCTGGGCAGCTCCGTCGGCATTCCCCGGTAGGGCCGCCTCAGACAGTAAGCAATAAACTTACTCCTCCCCAAAGAGGGGAGGCAAAACCTGGGAGGTGCACCTCCTAGAACTGCACAGGACGGACAAGCCCCAATAGACGGGCGTGAATCCAGACCCAAAGGCCCGGACGATACCGGTTTATTTGGTGGGGTAAAAACCTCTGGCTGAACTAGTTTTTATTTATCTAACTCCCACAAGGTAAGGTGTGACAAAAGGTCGGGAAAGTGGGATTAGATAAGCCAGCGCTCGACAATTCAATATATATTTGTGATAATTAAATGTGTAAACACAGAATCAACACGTGAATTCAAATTCGCTCGTTGAAGTTTCAACCGGTGAATACCATAAAAAATATCCAATAAATAAAACGCCTATGTAAATAAATAATTATTTATATATAAAATTAAATATTATAGTGTTTTATTCCTTTTTAATTTGAATATGTACATTTAATTTCTTAAGAAAAGGAATAATAAACTTTAAAATATTTATTATTAAGTAATGTATTACTTTTTTTGTTAAAACTCGGGTTTAATTTAAGGCGATACTTCTGCCGGTGAAATCTAGGCTGTGGTAAAAAATCTCGATTTATTTGATCTTAAAGTTTAAATGCTCAAATAAATACCAAGTTTTGAAGAAAAATATATCTTGTGGTAACTTTTGACATTATTTGGCAACTTTCTTCGAGTGCGATTATTTACAGTTTCAAAATCGACCTCCCCTAATATATATATATATATATATATATATATATATATATATATATATATATATATATATATATAATTGAAACGATAGCTTTTTTATAATCAGTTAACATAGTGCGAGATTTTGTTAAACAAATGAAATATTTATTAAATCATTTTTTTATCCAAATTTTTGGTTTAAAAAAAATTTCTGATTCTAAAATTTCAAAGTTACTGTTTCAACGGCGCTCCTAAACTGCAGTAAAATTTAAATATCATTATCGTACGCACGCGTTTCAGTGCGCTCCCCTACAGAAGGGACATAAAAACAGTATCTTTATAATATTAGAAGATCGATCTTCGGCCAAGCCGTAAGACTCCGACTATGAAAAAAAGAAGAAAAGAAATAAAAAGAAAATATTGTCTGTACCATGAATAAAGGTTTTTAATACCGAAAATTTGGATTTAAAAAAAAAATGATTTAATAAATATTTCATTTGTTTAACAAAATCCCGCGTTATGTAAACCGATTCTAAAATTTCAAAGTTATATATATATATATATATATATATATATATATATATATATATATATTATAACTAATTAAAAGTCGATTATTTCACCACTTCAGAACAGAGCCGAATCAAGATAGCAGATTGACATACAATATGATCAGTACACTTTTAGATGGAGCTTTCTAACAACAATACATAATTAAAGGGGGATAATTAACTATTAAGATAAGTCCTGTTTCATTATTTATTATTTTTATGAAGCTCTATCTAAAAGACCTGCTGCATTTATTTGGCACTGTTTCCATTTCGAGAAGTTGATCTTAGACATACACATATACAAATAGATGAGTGACCTTTATATATAGACTAGCGGGGCTACCCGGCGTTGCTCGGGGTGTTAAAAACATAATTGAAGAAAAATCGCGTGTGTAACATCTTTATATTAAAACTTCTATTTCTCTCCCTCTCTCTCTATAGCTGTCTCTTTATCTTTCTACTTTTCTCTACCCTGGTCGCTACTTTTAAATTTTGCCTTTTGCGAAGCTGTTTCTTCCCCACCATTTCATCCTACGTTTCACAGGGCAATAGTATGACTTATTTCTATAAAAAGTACCACCACTGTCTGCGCCTTCTATATAGGTACTTATAACCGCCCCGGTGTTCATACTATATATTTTGAATCCCCTCATGATATCCTTCATCATTTTAACTCCCCTCGTTGTATTCATCATTTTCGATCTCCTCATACTATTAATCATTTTCAATCCCCTCATAATATTCTTCATCATTTTCAATCCTCTCGTAATATTCCTCATTATTTTAATCCCCTCATGATATTCTTCCTCCTTTTCAATCCCCTCATGATATTCTTCATCATTTTCAATCCTCTCATGGTATATTTCATCATTTTCGATCCCCTCATGATATTCTTCTCATTTTCAATCCCCTCATGATATTATTCATCATTTTCAATCCTCTCATGACATTCTTCATCATTTTCAATCCTCTCATGACATTCTTCATCATTTTCAATCCCCTCATGATAGTCTTCATCATTTTCAATTCCCTCATGATAGTCTTCATCATTTTCAATTCCCTCATGATAGTCTTCATCATTTTCAATCCTCTCATGATAGTCTTCATCATTTTCAATCCTCTCATGATAGTCTTCATCATTTTCAATCCTCTCATGATAGTCTTCATCATTTTCAATCCTCTCATGATAGTCTTCATCATTTTCAATCCTCTCATGATAGTCTTCATCATTTTCAAACCTCTCATGATAGTCTTCATCATTTTCAAACCTCTCATGATAGTCTTCATCATTTTCAAACCTCTCATGATAGTCTTCATCATTTTCAATCCTCTCATAATATTCTTCATCATTTTCAATCCCCTCGTGATATTATTCATCATTTTAAATCCCCTCATGGTATTCTTCATCATTTCCAATCCTGTCAGTCTATTCTTCATCATTTTCAATCCTCTCATGACATTCTTCATCATTTTCAATCCTCTCATGACATTCTTCATCATTTTCAATCCCCTTATGATAGTCTTCATTATTTTCAATCCCCTCATGATAGTCTTCATCATTTTCAATCCCCTCATGATAGTGTACATCATTTTCAATCCCCTACTTATAGTCTTCATCATTTTCAATCCCCTCATGATAGTCTTCATCATTTTCAATCCTCTCATGATAGTCTTCATCATTTTCAATCCTCTCATGATAGTCTTCAGCATTTTCAATCCTCTCATTATAGTCTTTATCATAGCTCTATCTAGGATATTGAGCACTTTTCTCCCGGACAACGCCGAGTACTTTGAAAATCCAGGAGGCCTCATGAGCACTACTGAAATCACTTAGGTATCCTCTCTCCTTCTGATCTGTGAAATAGTCCAAAGGGGAACAAAGATGGCGTTAAAATATTTTCCAAACATATCACTACAGTAGCTCTATCTAGGACATTGAGAACTTTTCTCCCGGACAACGCCGAGTACTTTAATAATAAATGAGGCCTCCTGAGGACTACTGAAATCACTTAGGTATCCTCTCTCCTACTGATCTGCGAAATAGTCCAAAGGGGAACGAATATGGCGTTAAAATATTATCCAAACCTATCACTACAGTAGCTCTATCTAGGACATTGAGCACTTTTTTCCCGGACAACGCCGAGTACTTTGAAAATCAAATAGGCCTCCTGGGGACTACTGAAATCACTTAGGTATCCTCTCTCTTTTTCCTCTGCAAAATTGTCGAAAGGGGAACGAAGATGGCATTAAAATATTTTCTAAACCTATCACTACAGTAGCTCTATCTAGGATATTGAGCACTTTTCTCCCGGACAACGCCGAGTACTTTGAAAATCGAGGAGGCTTCATGAGCACTACTGAAATCCCTTAGGTATCCTCTCTCCTACTGATTTGCGAAATAGTCCAAAGGGGAACGAAGATGGCGTTAAAATATTTTCCAAACCTATTACTACAGTAGCTCTATCAAAGGCATTGAGCACTTTTCTCCCAGACAACGCCGAGTACTTTGATAATAAAGGAGGCCTCCTGGGGACTACTGAAATCACTTAGGTATCCTCTCTCCTTCTGATCTGCGAAATAGTCCAAAGGTGAACGAAGATGGCGTTAAAATATTTTCCAAACCTATCACTACAGTAGCTCTATCTAGGATATTGAGAACTTTTCTCCCGGACAACGCCGAGTATTTCAAAATCAAAGAGGCCTCCTGAGCACTACTGAAATAACTCTTATCGATTCCCCCATCCTTTTCTAGCGTAGATGCTGTTAAAATATTATCCAAACCTATCACTACAGTAGCTCTATCTAGGACATTGAGCACTTTTTTCCCGGACAACGCCGAGTACTTTGAAAATCAAAGAGGCCTCCTGGGGACTACTGAAATTACTTAGGTATCCTCCCTCCTTTTCATCTGCAAAATTGTCCAAAGGGGAACGAAGATGGCGTTAAAATATGTTCTAAACCTATCACTACAGTAGCTCTATCTAGGATATTGAGCACTTTTCTCCCAGACAACGCCGAGTACTTTGAAAATCGAGGAGGCTTCATGAGCACTACTGAAATCACTTAGGTATACTCTCTCCTTCTGATCTGGGAAATAGTCCAAAGGGGAACGAAGATGGCGTTAAAATATTTTCCAAACCTATCACTACAGTAGCTCTATCTAGGATATTGAGAACTTTTCTCCCGGACAACGCCGAGTATTTCAAAATCAAAGAGGCCTCCTGAGCACTACTGAAATAACTCTTATCGATTCTCCCATCCTTTTCAGCGTAGATACTGTTAAAATATTATCCAAACCTATCACTACAGTAGCTCTATCTAGGACATTGAGCACTTTTTTCCCGGACAACGCCGAGTACTTTGAAAATCAAAGAGGCCTCCTGGGGACTACTGAAATCACTTAGGAATCCTCTCTCCTTTTCATCTGCAAAATTGTCCAAAGGGGAACGAAGATGGCGTTAAAATATTTTCCAAACCTATTACTACAGTAGCTCTATCAAAGGCATTGAGCACTTTTCTCCCAGACAACGCCGAGTACTTTGATAATAAAGGAGGCCTCCTGGGGACTACTGAAATCACTTAGGTATCCTCTCTCCTTCTGATCTGCGAAATAGTCCAAAGGGGAACGAAGATGGCGTTAAAATATTTTCCAAACCTATCACTACAGTAGCTCTATCTAGGATATTGAGCACTTTTCTCCCAAACAACGCCGAGTATTTCAAAATCAAAGAGGCCTCCTGAGCACTACTGAAATAACTATTATCGATTCTCCCATCCTTTTCAGCGTAGATACTGTTAAAATATTATCCAAACCTATCACTACAGTAGCTCTATCTAGGACGTTGAGCACTTTTTTCCCGGACAACGCCGAGTACTTTGAAAATCAAATAGGCCTCCTGGGGACTACTGAAATTACTTAGGTATCCTCCATCTTTTTCATCTGCAAAATTGTCCGAAGGAGAACGAAGATGGCGTTAAAATATGTTCTAAACCTATCACTACAGTAGCTCTATCTAGGATATTGAGCACTTTTCTTCCGGACCACGCCGAATACTTTGAAAATCGAGAAGGCTTCATGAGCACTCCTGAAATACATTAGGTATTCTCTCTCCTTCTGATCTGCAAAATAGTCCAAAGGGGAACGAAGATGGCGTTAAAATATTTTCCAAACCTATCACTACAGTAGCTCTATCTAGGATATTGAGCACTTTTCTCCCGGACAACGCCGAGTATTTCAAAATCAAAGAGGCCTTATGAGAACTACTGAAATAACTCTTATCGATTCCCCCATCCTTTTCAGCGTAGATGCTGTTAAAATATTATCCAAACCTATCACTACAGTAGCTCTATCTAGGACAATGAGCACTTTTTTCCCGGACAACGCCGAGTACTTTGAAAATCAAAGAGGCCTCCTGGGGACTACTGAAATCACTTAGGTATCCTCCCTCCTTTTCATCTGCAAAATTGTCCAAAGGGGAACGAAGATGGCGTTAAAATATGTTCTAAACCTATCACTACAGTAGCTCTATCTAGGATATTGAGCACTTTTCTCCCGGACAACGCCGAGTACTTTGAAAATCGAGGTGGCTTCATGAGAACTCCTGAAATCCCTTAGGTATCCTCTCTCCTTCTGATCTGCAAAATAGTCCAAAGGGGAACAAAGATGGCGTTAAAATATTTTCCAAACCTATCACTACAGTAGCTCTATCTAGGATATTGAGCACTTTTCTCCCAGACAACGCCGAGTACTTTGATAATCAAGGAGACTTCCTGGGGACTACTGAAATCACTTAGGTATCCTCTCTCCTTCTGATCTGCGAAATAGTCCAAAGGGGAACGAAGATGGCGTTAAAATATTTTCCAAACCTATCACTACAGTAGCTCTATCTAGGATATTGAGCACTTTTCTCCCAAACAACGCCGAGTATTTCAAAATCAAAGAGGCCTCCTGAGCACTACTGAAATAACTATTATCGATTCTCCCATCCTTTTCAGCGTAGATACTGTTAAAATATTATCCAAACCTATCACTACAGTAGCTCTATCTAGGACGTTGAGCACTTTTTTCCCGGACAACGCCGAGTACTTTGAAAATCAAATAGGCCTCCTGGGGACTACTGAAATTACTTAGGTATCCTCCATCTTTTTCATCTGCAAAATTGTCCGAAGGAGAACGAAGATGGCGTTAAAATATGTTCTAAACCTATCACTACAGTAGCTCTATCTAGGATATTGAGCACTTTTCTTCCGGACCACGCCGAATACTTTGAAAATCGAGAAGGCTTCATGAGCACTCCTGGAATACATTAGGTATTCTCTCTCCTTCTGATCTGCAAAATAGTCCAAAGGGGAACGAAGATGGCGTTAAAAAATTTTCCAAACCTATCACTACAGTAGCTCTATCTAGGATATTGAGCACTTTTCCCCCAAACAATGCCGAGTATTTCAAAATCAAAGAGGCCTCCTGAGCACTACTGAAATAACTCTTATCGATTCTCCCATCCTTTTCAGCGTAGATACTGTTAAAATATTATCCAAACCTATCACTACAGTAGCTCTATCTAGGACATTGAGCACTTTTTTCCCGGACAACGCCGAGTACTTTGAAAATCAAATAGGCCTCCTGGGGACTACTGAAATCCCTTAGGTATCCTCCATCTTTTTCATCTGCAAAATTGTCCGAAGGGGAACGAAGATGGCATTAAAATATGTTCTAAACCTATCACTACAGTAGCTCTATCTAGGATATTGAGCACTTTTCTCCCGGACAACGCCGAATACTTTGAAAATCGAGGAGGCTTCATGAGCACTCCTGAAATCCCTTAGGTATCCTCTCTCCTTCTGATCTGCAAAATAGTCCAAAGGGGAACGAAGATGGCGTTAAAATATTTTCCAAACCCATCACTACAGTAGCTCTATCTAGGATATTGAGCACTTTTCTCCTGGACAACGTCGAGTACTTTGAAAATCGAGGAGGCTTCATGAGCACTCCTGAAATACCTTAGGTATCCTCTCTCTTTCTGATCTGCAAAATAGTCCAAAGGGGAACGAAGATGGCGTTAAAATATTTTCCAAACCTATCACTACAGTAGCTCTATCTAGGATATTGAGCACTTTTCTCCCGGACAACGCCGAGTATTTCAAAATCAAAGAGGCCTCCTGAGCACTACTGAAATAACTCTTATCGATTCCCCCATCCTTTTCAGCGTAGATGCTGTTAAAATATTATCCAAACCTATCACTACAGTAGCTCTATCTAGGACATTGAGCACTTTTTTCCCGGACAACGCCGAGTACTTTGAAAATCAAAGAGGCCTCCTGGGGACTACTGAAATCACTTAGGTATCCTCCCTCCTTTTCATCTGCAAAATTGTCCAAAGGGGAACGAAGATGGCGTTAAAATATTTTCCAAACCTATTACTACAGTAGCTCTATCAAAGGCATTGAGCACTTTTCTCCCAGACAACGCCGAGTACTTTGATAATAAAGGAGGCCTCCTGGGGACTACTGAAATCACTTAGGTATCCTCTCTCCTTCTGATCTGCGAAATAGTCCAAAGGGGAACGAAGATGGCGTTAAAATATTTTCCAAACCTATCACTACAGTAGCTCTATCTAGGATATTGAGCACTTTTCTCCCAAACAACGCCGAGTATTTCAAAATCAAAGAGGCCTCCTGAGCACTACTGAAATAACTATTATCGATTCTCCCATCCTTTTCAGCGTAGATACTGTTAAAATATTATCCAAACCTATCACTACAGTAGCTCTATCTAGGACGTTGAGCACTTTTTTCCCGGACAACGCCGAGTACTTTGAAAATCAAATAGGCCTCCTGGGGACTACTGAAATTACTTAGGTATCCTCCATCTTTTTCATCTGCAAAATTGTCCGAAGGAGAACGAAGATGGCGTTAAAATATGTTCTAAACCTATCACTACAGTAGCTCTATCTAGGATATTGAGCACTTTTCTTCCGGACCACGCCGAATACTTTGAAAATCGAGAAGGCTTCATGAGCACTCCTGAAATACATTAGGTATTCTCTCTCCTTCTGATCTGCAAAATAGTCCAAAGGGGAACGAAGATGGCGTTAAAATATTTTCCAAACCTATCACTACAGTAGCTCTATCTAGGATATTGAGCACTTTTCTCCCGGACAACGCCGAGTATTTCAAAATCAAAGAGGCCTTATGAGAACTACTGAAATAACTCTTATCGATTCCCCCATCCTTTTCAGCGTAGATGCTGTTAAAATATTATCCAAACCTATCACTACAGTAGCTCTATCTAGGACAATGAGCACTTTTTTCCCGGACAACGCCGAGTACTTTGAAAATCAAAGAGGCCTCCTGGGGACTACTGAAATCACTTAGGTATCCTCCCTCCTTTTCATCTGCAAAATTGTCCAAAGGGGAACGAAGATGGCGTTAAAATATGTTCTAAACCTATCACTACAGTAGCTCTATCTAGGATATTGAGCACTTTTCTCCCGGACAACGCCGAGTACTTTGAAAATCGAGGTGGCTTCATGAGAACTCCTGAAATCCCTTAGGTATCCTCTCTCCTTCTGATCTGCAAAATAGTCCAAAGGGGAACGAAGATGGCGTTAAAATATTTTCCAAACCTATCACTACAGTAGCTCTATCTAGGATATTGAGCACTTTTCTCCCAGACAACGCCGAGTACTTTGATAATCAAGGAGACTTCCTGGGGACTACTGAAATCACTTAGGTATCCTCTCTCCTTCTGATCTGCGAAATAGTCCAAAGGGGAACGAAGATGGCGTTAAAATATTTTCCAAACCTATCACTACAGTAGCTCTATCTAGGATATTGAGCACTTTTCTCCCAAACAACGCCGAGTATTTCAAAATCAAAGAGGCCTCCTGAGCACTACTGAAATAACTATTATCGATTCTCCTATCCTTTTCAGCGTAGATACTGTTAAAATATTATCCAAACCTATCACTACAGTAGCTCTATCTAGGACGTTGAGCACTTTTTTCCCGGACAACGCCGAGTACTTTGAAAATCAAATAGGCCTCCTGGGGACTACTGAAATTACTTAGGTATCCTCCATCTTTTTCATCTGCAAAATTGTCCGAAGGAGAACGAAGATGGCGTTAAAATATGTTCTAAACCTATCACTACAGTAGCTCTATCTAGGATATTGAGCACTTTTCTTCCGGACCACGCCGAATACTTTGAAAATCGAGAAGGCTTCATGAGCACTCCTGGAATACATTAGGTATTCTCTCTCCTTCTGATCTGCAAAATAGTCCAAAGGGGAACGAAGATGGCGTTAAAAAATTTTCCAAACCTATCACTACAGTAGCTCTATCTAGGATATTGAGCACTTTTCCCCCAAACAATGCCGAGTATTTCAAAATCAAAGAGGCCTCCTGAGCACTACTGAAATAACTCTTATCGATTCTCCCATCCTTTTCAGCGTAGATACTGTTAAAATATTATCCAAACCTATCACTACAGTAGCTCTATCTAGGACATTGAGCACTTTTTTCCCGGACAACGCCGAGTACTTTGAAAATCAAATAGGCCTCCTGGGGACTACTGAAATCACTTAGGTATCCTCTCTCTTTTTCCTCTGCAAAATTGTCGAAAGGGGAACGAAGATGGCATTAAAATATTTTCTAAACCTATCACTACAGTAGCTCTATCTAGGATATTGAGCACTTTTCTCCCGGACAACGCCGAGTACTTTGAAAATCGAGGAGGCTTCATGAGCACTACTGAAATCCCTTAGGTATCCTCTCTCCTACTGATTTGCGAAATAGTCCAAAGGGGAACGAAGATGGCGTTAAAATATTTTCCAAACCTATTACTACAGTAGCTCTATCAAAGGCATTGAGCACTTTTCTCCCAGACAACGCCGAGTACTTTGATAATAAAGGAGGCCTCCTGGGGACTACTGAAATCACTTAGGTATCCTCTCTCTTTCTGATCTGCAAAATAGTCCAAAGGGGAACGAAGATGGCGTTAAAATATTTTCCAAACCTATCACTACAGTAGCTCTATCTAGGATATTGAGCACTTTTCTCCCGGGCAACGCCGAGTATTTCAAAATCAAAGAGGCCTCCTGAGCACTACTGAAATAACTCTTATCGATTCCCCCATCCTTTTCAGCGTAGATGCTGTTAAAATATTATCCAAACCTATCACTACAGTAGCTCTATCTAGGACATTGAGCACTTTTTTCCCGGACAACGCCGAGTACTTTGAAAATCAAAGAGGCCTCCTGGGGACTACTGAAATCACTTAGGTATCCTCCCTCCTTTTCATCTGCAAAATTGTCCAAAGGGGAACGAAGATGGCGTTAAAATATGTTCTAAACCTATCACTACAGTAGCTCTATCTAGGATATTGAGCACTTTTCTCCCAGACAACGCCGAGTACTTTGAAAATCGAGGAGGCTTCATGAGCACTACTGAAATCACTTAGGTATACTCTCTCCTTCTGATCTGCGAAATAGTCCAAAGGGGAACGAAGATGGCGTTAAAATATTTTCCAAACCTATCACTACAGTAGCTCTATCTAGGATATTGAGAACTTTTCTCCCAGACAACGCCGAGTATTTCAAAATCAAAGAGGCCTCCTGAGCACTACTGAAATAACTCTTATCGATTCTCCCATCCTTTTCAGCGTAGATACTGTTAAAATATTATCCAAACCTATCACTACAGTAGCTCTATCTAGGACATTGAGCACTTTTTTCCCGGACAACGCCGAGTACTTTGAAAATCAAAGAGGCCTCCTGGGGACTACTGAAATCACTTAGGTATCCTCCCTCTTTTTCATCTGCAAAATTGTCCAAAGGGGAACGAAGATGGCGTTAAAATATGTTCTAAACCTATCACTACAGTAGCTCTATCTAGGATATTGAGCACTTTTCTCCCGGACAACGCCGAGTACTTTGAAAATCGAGGAGGCTTCATGAGCACTCCTGAAATCCCTTAGGTATCCACTCTCTTTCTTATCTGCAAAATAGTCCAAAGGAGAACGAAGATGGCGTTAAAATATTTTCCAAACCCATCACTACAGTAGCCCTATCTAGGATATTGAGCACTTTTCTCCGGGACAACGCCGAGTACTTTGAAAATCGAGGAGGTTTCATGAGCACTCCTTAAACCCCTTAGGTATCCTCTCTCCTTCTGATCTGCAAAATAGTCCAAAGGGGAACGAAGATGGCGTTAAAATATTTTCCAAACCTATCACTACAGTAGCTCTATCTAGGATATTGGGCACTTTTCTCCCGGACAACGCCGAGTATTTCAAAATCAAAGAGGCCTTCTGGGCACTACTGAAATAACTCTTATCGATTCCCCCATCCTTTTCAGCGTAGATGCTGTTAAAATATTATCCAAACCTATCACTACAGTAGCTCTATCTAGGACATTGAGCACTTTTTTTCCGGACAACGCCGAGTACTTTGAAAATCAAAGAGGCCTCCTGGGGACTACTGAAATCACTTAGGTATCCTCCCTCCTTTTCATCTGCAAAATTGTCCAAAGGGGAACGAAGATGGCGTTAAAATATTTTCCAAACGCATCACTACAGTAGCTCTATCTAGGATATTGAGCACTTTTCTCCCGGACAACGCCGAGTACTTTGCTCAAAAAAGGAGGAGGTAATGCATGGGATCAGTACATCATGACAACGGAACCGATACTACCCTACCTCAACACTTCTCAAAAAAGGAGGAGGTAATGCATGGGATGAGTGCATCATGACAACGGAACCGATACGACCCTACCTCAACACTTCTCAAAAAAGGAGGAGATAATGCATGGGATGAGGGCATCATAACAACGGAACCGATACGACCCTACCTCAACACTTCTCAAAAAAGGAGGAGATAATGCATGGGATGAGGGCATCATGACAACGGAACCGATACGACCCTACCTCAACACTTCTCAAAAAAGGAGGAGATAATGCATGGGATGAGTGCATCATGACAACGGAACCGATACGACCCTACCTCAACACTTCTCAAAAAAGGAGGAGATAATGCATGGGATGAGGGCATCATAACAACGGAACCGATACGACCCTACCTCAACACTTCTCAAAAAAGGAGGAGATAATGCATGGGATGAGGGCATCATGACAACGGAACCGATACGACCCTACCTCAACACTTCTCAAAAAAGGAGGAGGTAATGCATGGGATGGGGGCATCATGACAACGGAACCGATACGACCCTACCTCAACACTTCTCAAAAAAGGAGGAGATAATGGATGGGGTGAGGGCATCATGACAACGGAACCGATACGACCCTACCTCTATATTTCTCAAAAAAGGAGGAGATAATGCATGGGATGAGGGCATCATGACAACGGAACCGATACGACCCTACCTCAACACTTCTCAAAAAAGGAGGATGTAATTCATGGGATGAGGGCATCATGACAACTGAACCGATACTATTCTACATCTACACTTCTCAAAAAAGGAGGAGGTAATGCTCACACCGGCGAATACCGTAACCCCCCCCCCCCAATTTGGCCTGAAAGGAGGAGGTAATTCCTATAATGATAACAGAACGGCCACAGGTAGGGAGGGGGGGAATATTAGCGTCTATTAATAATTAAGAAAGAAAGTGTAAGAGGGAAAAATGACAGAAAGGAAAACTGCCACTCTCTGACGTCATGATGACCTGATATAACCGGACACAATTTAGGTCAAGACCGGGTACATCCGGCAAGGGATTATGGGACAGGTGCGGATGTGATTGAGCAACCCTTGTGTCACTACACACTCTTAACGTAGGATTCCTATGTTGTTATTGATGCATCCGGACAGAAGTTATTGGATGATCTGATAGAACCGGACACAATTTAGGGCAAGACCGGGTACATCCGGCAAGGGATTATGGGATGTTTACAGTGACTCTGCATTTTTATCGGATTAGTACATAAATACATTAGATTATTTCGAATTTAGTACATATTAACGTGTAAAAAGTCGTGTAAAATACGAAAAAACTGCTACCTTTTGTCGGAAAGTGGTCCGGTTGACTGTCAGCGAGTGAATCGTTATTTGCGATTTTGAGATATTATGATCCCAGGATATGTACGGTGCTGAAGATATACACTTTTTGACATGTCGCCGCTTAGTTTTTGAGGAGAAGCTTCACATACAGACATACATACATACAGACAACTGCCCTTTATATAAGAGACTAGCGGGGCTACCCGGCGTTGCTCGGGGTCATAAAGACATAATTGAAGAAAAATCGTGTGTGTAACATCTTTATATTCAAACTTCTATTTCTCCCCCTCCTCTGTAGCCGTCTCTTCATCTTTCTACCTTTCTCTTCCCTGGTCGCCCCATTTCACCGCTACTTTCTAATTTTGCCTTTTGCGAAAGCTGATTCTTCCTCACCATTTCTCCTACGTTGCGCAGGGCAATAGTATGACATATTTCTATAAAAAGTACCACATCTATCTGCGCCTTCTATATAGGTACTTATGTCCGCCCTGGTGTTCATACTTTATACATATCTATCGCCACCCTGGTGCACATACAATATACGCACCTATCGCCGCCCCAGGCAGATACTATATAAGTACCTAATGCCGCCCCTATATGCATACTAAATAAGTACCTATCACCGCCCCAGTGCGAATGCTACATACGTACCTATCGCCGCCCTGGTGCAAATGCTAAATACGTCACTATTGCTGGCCTGATGCAAATGCTAAATATGTTCCAATCGCCGCTCCGGTGTGCGTGCTAAATACGTACCTATCATCGCCCTGGTGTGCGTGCTATACACGTACTGATTGCCGCCCTGGAGCGCATGCTAAATATATACCTATAACCGCCCTGGTGCGCATTCTATATACATACTTACTGCCATCCCTGTGCACATGCTATATAGTACCTATCGCCACCTCTATGCACTACTATACACGTACCTATTGCCACCCTGGTTCACATACTATATATATACCTATCGCCGCCCCGGTGCGCATACTATATTCGTATCTATCGCCGCCCCGGTGTGCATACTATATATTTTCCTACGAAACATTTTAAGTTAAAAAAACACAAACTTTCGCCCGACCCCCTAAAAAGTTTGGCCCAACCCCTACAATTTCCTCGACCCCTTATATCACAAGCCGCACCCTCCAATTTTGTTTTAGAAATATTTTGAGTTCAAAACAAAAAAAATTTTAAAAACTAACTTGACCCCTAAAAAGTTCGGTCTGACCCCTAAAATTTTCCGTGACCCCTCAACCTCACCAGCACCCCACATCCTAATGGTTTTTTCACTCTCCCCAACCCTGAGAAATATTTTGAGTTCAAAACATAAAAAAATAAAACAATTTAGCCTGACCCTTAAAAGGTTCGGCCTGACCCTTAAAATTTTCCCCGACCCCTCAATCTCTCCAGCCCCCTAATTGTTCACTCTCCCCCAACCGTGAGAAATATTTTGACTTACAAAACCAAAAAAAAAAAAAAAAATTCGGCCTGACCCCTAAAATTTTACCCCGACCCCTCATTCTCTCCAGCCCCCCATCCCAACTAATTTTTAACTCTCCCCCAACCATGAGAAATATTTTCAGTTCAAAACAAAAAAAAAAGAAAAAAATTGGCCTGACCCCTAAAAAGTTCGGCCTGACCCCTAAAATTTTCCCCGACCCCTCAATCTCTCAAGCCCCCTAATGTTTAACTCTCCCCCAACCCTGAGAAATATTTTGAGTTCAAAACAAAAAAAACAAAATTGGGCCTGACCCCTAAAAAGTTCAGCCTGACCCCTAAAATTTTCCCCGACCCCTCAATCTCTCCAGCCCCCTAATTTTTCACTCAAACCCCACCATGAGAAATATTTTGACTTCAAAACAAAAAAATTTGGCCTGACCCCTAAAAAGTTCGGCCTGACCCCTAAAATTTTCCCCGACCCCTCAATCTCTCCAGCCCCCTAATTTTTCACTCTCCCCACACCCTGAGAAATATTTTGAGTTCAAAACAACAAAAAAAAGAAAAAAATCTGGCCTGACCCCTAAAAAGTTTGGCCTGACTCCTAAAATTTACCCCGACCCCTCAATCTCCCCATCCCAACTAATTTTTCACTCTCCCCCAACCCTGAGAAATATTTTCACTTCAAAACAAAAAAAAAACAAAAAAATTTGACCTGACCCCTAAAAAGTTTGGCCTTACCCCTAAAATTTACCCCGACCCCTCATTCTCTCCAGCCCCCCCATCCCAACTGATTTTTAACTCTCCCCCAACCCTGAGAAATATTTTGACTTCAAAACAAAAAAAAACAAAAAAATTTGGCCTGACCCCTAAAAAGTTCGGCTTGACCCCTAAAATTTTCCCCGACCCCTCAATCTCTCCAGCCCCCTAATTTTTCACTCTCCCCCAACCTTGAGAAATAATTTGACTTCAAAACAAAAAAAAACAAAAAAATTTGGCCTGACCCCTAAAAAGTTTGGCCTGACCCCTAAAATTAACCCCGTCCCCTCATTCTCTCCAGCCCCCCATCCCAACTAATTTTAAACTCTCCCCCAACCCTGCGAAATATTTTGACTTCAATACAAAAAAAACAAAAAAATTTGGCCTGACCCCTAAAAAGTTCGGCCTGACCCCTAAAAAGTTAGGCCGGACCCCTAAATTTTTCCCCGACCCCTCAATCTCTCCAGCTCCCTAATTTTTCACTCCATCAACCCTGGGTAATATTTTCAGTTCAAAACAAAAAAAAAGAACAAAATTTGGCCTGACCCCTAAAAAGTCTGGCCTGACCCCTAAAATTTTCCCCGACCCCTTATTCTCCCCAGCCTCCCAATCCCAACTTATTTTTCACTCATCTTCAACCCTGAGAAATATTTTGAGTTCAAAACAAAAAATATATATAGAGTTGTTCTGACTCAACGGGTCACTGTAAACGTTTACTTGTTAAATTCTTCTTTTTTTATACATATATAGAGTGGTTATGACTCAACGGGTCATTGTAAACGTGTACTTGTTAAATTCTTCTTTTTTTCTTTTTTTTATACATATATAGAGTGGTTATGACTCAACGGGTCACTGTAAACGTGTACTTGTTAAATTCTTCTTTTTTCTGTTTTTATACATATATAAAGTGGTTATGACTCAACAGGTCACTGTAAACGTGTACTTGTTAAATTCTTCTTTTTTTATACATATATAGAGTGGTTATGACTCAACGGGTCATTGTAAACGTGTACTTGTTAAATTCTTCTTTTTTCTTTTTTTATACATATATAGAGTGGTTATGACTCAACGGGTCACTATAAACATGTTCTTGTTAAATTCTTCTTTTTTTCTTTTTTCTATACATATATAGAGTGGTTATGACTCAACGGGTCACTGTAAACGTTTACTTGTTAAATTCTATTTTTTTTATACATATATAGAGTGGTTATGACTCAACGGGTCATTGTAAACGTGTACTTGTTAAATTCTTCTTTTTTCTTTTTTAATACATATATAGAGTGGTTATGACTCAACGGGTCACTGTAAACGTGTTCTTGTTAAATTCCTCTTTTTTCTTTTTTCTATACATATATAGAGTGGTTATGACTCAACGGGTCACTGTAAACGTTTACTTGTTAAATTCTTCTTTTTTTCTTTTTTTATATATATATAGAGTGGTTATGACTCAACGGGTCATTGTAAACGTGTACTTGTTAAATTCTTCTTTTTTCTTTTTTTATACATATATAGAGTGGTTATGACTCAACGGGTCACTGTAAACGTGTACTTGTAAAATTCTTCTTTTTTCTGTTTTTATACATATATAGAGTGGTTATGACTCAACAGGTCACTGTAAACGTGTACTTGTTAAATTCTTTTTTTTTCTTTTTTAATACATATATAGAGTGGTTATGACTCAACGGGTCACTGTAAACGTGTACTTGTTAAATTCTTCTTTTTTCTTCTTTTATACATATATAGAGTGGTTATGACTCAACGGGTCACTGTAAACGTGTACTTGTAAAATTCTTCTTTTTTCTGTTTTTATACATATATAGAGTGGTTATGACTCAACAGGTCACTGTAAACGTGTACTTGTTAAATTCTTTTTTTTTCTTTTTTATACATATATAGAGTGGTTATGACTCAACGGGTCACTGTAAACGTGTACTTGTTAAATTCTTCTTTTTTCTTTTTTTATACATATATAGAGTGGTTATGACTCAACGGGTCACTGTTAACGTGTACTTGTCAAATTCTTCTTTCTTCTGTTTTTATACATATATAGAGTGGTTATGACTCAACGGGTCACTATAAACATGTTCTTGTTAAATTCTTCTTTTTTCTTTTTTCTATACATATATAGAGTGGTTATGACTAAACGGGTCACTGTAAACGTTTACTTGTTAAATTCTATTTTTTTATACATATATAGAGTGGTTATGACTCAACGGGTCATTGTAAACGTGTACTTGTTAAATTCTTCTTTTTTCTTTTTTAATACATATATAGAGTGGTTATGACTCAACGGGTCACTGTAAACGTGTTCTTGTTAAATTCCTCTTTTTTCTTTTTTCTATACATATATAGAGTGGTTATGACTCAACGGGTCACTGTAAACGTTTACTTGTTAAATTCTTCTTTTTTTCTTTTTTTATATATATATAGAGTGGTTATGACTCAACGGGTCATTGTAAACGTGTACTTGTTAAATTCTTCTTTTTTCTTTTTATACATATATAGAGTGGTTATGACTCAACAGGTCACTGTAAACGTGTACTTGTTAAATTCTTCTTTTTTCTTTTTTTATACATATATAGAGTGGTTATGACTCAACGGGTCACTGTAAACGTGTACTTGTAAAATTCTTCTTTTTTCTATTTTTATACATATATAGAGTGGTTATGACTCAACAGGTCACTGTAAACGTGTACTTGTTAAATTCTTTTTTTTTCTTTTTTAATACATATATAGAGTGGTTATGACTCAACGGGTCACTGTAAACGTGTACTTGTTAAATTCTTCTTTTTTCTTCTTTTATACATATATAGAGTGGTTATGACTCAACGGGTCACTGTAAACGTGTACTTGTAAAATTCTTCTTTTTGCTGTTTTTATACATATATAGAGTGGTTATGACTCAACAGGTCACTGTAAACGTGTACTTGTTAAATTCTTTTTTTTTCTTTTTTATACATATATAGAGTGGTTATGACTCAACGGGTCACTGTAAACGTGTACTTGTTAAATTCTTCTTTTTTCTTTTTTTATACATATATAGAGTGGTTATGACTCAACGGGTCACTGTTAACGTGTACTTGTCAAATTCTTCTTTCTTCTGTTTTTATACATATATAGAGTGGTTATGACTCAACAGGTCACTGTAAACGTGTACTTGTTAAATTCTTTTTTTTTCTTTTTTTATACATATATAGAGTGGTTATGACTCAACGGGTCACTATAAACATGTTCTTGTTAAATTCTTCTTTTTTTCTTTTTTCTATACATATATAGAGTGGTTATGACTCAACGGGTCACTGTAAACGTTTACCTGTTAAATTCTTTTTTTTTTATACATATATAGAGTGGTTATGACTCAACGGGTCATTGTAAACGTGTACTTGTTAAATTCTTCTTTTTTCTTTTTTATACATATATAGAGTGGTTATGACTCAACGGGTCACTGTAAACGTGTACTTGTTAAATTCTTCTTTTTTCTTTTTTTATACATATATAGAGCGGTTATGACTCAACAGGTCACTGTAAACGTGTACTTGTAAAATTCTTCTTTTTTCTGTTTTTATACATATATAGAGTGGTTATGACTTAACAGGTCACTGTAAACGTGTACTTGTTAAATTCTTTTTTTTTCTTTTTTATACATATATAGAGTTGTTATGACTCAACGGGTCACTGTAAACGTGTACTTGTTAAATTCTTCTTTTTTCTTTTTTTATACATATATAGAGTGGTTATGACTCAACGGGTCACTGTAAACGTGTACTTGTTAAATTCTTCTTTTTTCTGTTTTTATACATATATAGAGTGGTTATGACTCAACAGGTCACTGTAAACGTGTACTTGTTAAATTCTTTTTTTTTCTTTTTTTATACATATATAGAGTGGTTATGACTCAACGGGTCACTATAAACATGTTCTTGTTAAATTCTTCTTTTTTTCTTTTTTCTATACATATATAGAGTGGTTATGACTCAACGGGTCACTGTAAACGTTTACTTGTTAAATTCTTCTTTTTTTATACATATATAGAGTGGTTATGACTCAACGGGTCACTGTAAACGTGTACTTGTTAAATTCTTTTTTTTTATTTTTATATACATATATAGAGTGGTTATGACTCAACGGGTCACTGTAAACGTTTACTTGTTAAATTCTTCTTTTTTGCTTTTTTTATACATATATAGAGTGGTTATGACTCAACGGGTCACTGTACACGTGTACTTGTTAAATTCCTCTTTTTTCTTTTTTCTATACATGTATCGAGTTGTTATGACTCAACAAGTCACTGTAAACGTGTACTTGTTAAATTCTTCTTTTTTCTTTTTTTATTATACATATATAGAGTGGTTATGAATCAACGGGTAACTGTAAACGTGTACTTGTTAAATTCTTCTTTTTTCTGTTTTTATACATATACAGAGTGGTTATGACTCAACAGGTCACTGTAAACCTGTACTTGTTAAATTCTTTTTTTTTCTTTTTTTATACATATATAGAGTGGTTATGACTCAACGGGTCACTATAAACATGTTCTTGTTAAATTCTTCTTTTTTTCTTTTTTCTATACATATATAGAGTGGTTATGACTACACGGGTCATTGTAAACGTGTACTTGTTAAATTTTTCTTTTTTCTTTTTTATACATATATAGAGTGGTTATGACTCAACGGGTCACTGTAAACGTGTACTTGTTAAATTCTTCTTTTTTCTTTTTTTATACATATATAGAGTGGTTATGACTCAACGTCTCATTGTAAACGTGTACTTGTTAAATTCTTCTTTTTTCTGTTTTTATACATATATAGAGTGGTTATGACTCAACAGGTCACTGTAAACGTGTACTTGTTAAATTCTTTTTTTTTTCTTTTTTTATACATATATAGAGTGGTTATGACTCAACGGGTCACTATAAACATGTTCTTGTTAAATTCTTCTTTTTTTCTTTTTACTATACATATATAGAGTGGTTATGACTCAACGGGTCACTGTAAACGTTTACTTGTTAAATTCTTCTTTTTTTATACATATATAGAGTGGTTATGACTCAACGGGTCATTGTAAACGTGTACTTGTTAAATTCTTCTTTTTTCTTTTTTTATACATATATAGAGTGGTTATGACTCAACGGGTCACTGTAAACGTGTACTTGTTAAATTCTTCTTTTTTCTTTTTTTATACATATATAGAGTGGTTATGACTCAACAGGTCACTGTAAACGTTTACTTGTTAAATTCTTCTTTTTTTCTTTTTTTATACATATTTAGAGTGGTTATGACTCAACAGGTCACTGTAAACGTGTTCTTGTTAAATTCCTCTTTTTTCTTTTTTCTATACATGTATAGAGTTGCTATGACTCAACGGGTCACTGTAAACGTTTACTTGTTAAATTCTTCTTTTTTTCTTTTTTTATACATATATAGAGTGGTTATGACTCAACGGGTCATTGTAAACGTGTACTTGTTAAATTCTTCTTTTTTCTTTTTTATACATATATATAGTGGTTATGACTCAACGGGTCACTGTAAACGTGTACTTGTTAAATTCTTCTTTTTTCTTTTTTTATTATACATATATAGAGTGGTTATAACTCAACAGGTCACTGTAAACGTGTACTTGTTAAATTCTTCTTTTTTCTGTTTTTATACATATATAGAGTGGTTATGACTCAACAGGTCACTGTAAACGTGTACTTGTTAAATTCTTTTTTTTTCTTTTCATATAAATATATAGAGTCGTTATGACTCAACGGGTCACTGTAAACGTGTACTTGTTAAATTCTTTTTTTTTCTTTTTATATACATATATAGAGTGGTTATGACTCAACGGGTCACTGTAAACGTTTTATACATATATAGAGTGGTTATGACTCAACGGGTCATTGTAAACGTGTACTTGTTAAATTCTTCTTTTTTCTTTTTTTATACATATATAGAGTGGTTATGACTCAACGGGTCACTGTAAACGTGTTGTTAAATTCCTCTTTTTTCTTTTTGCTATACATATATAGAGTTGTTATGACTCAACGGGTCACTGTAAACGTGTACTTGTTAAATTCTTCTTTTTTCTTTTTTTATTATACATATATAGAGTGGTTATGACTCAACGGGTCACTGTAAACGTGTACTTGTTAAATTCTTCTTTTTTCTGTTTTTATACATATATAGTTTGGTTATGACTCAACAGGTCACTGTAAACGTGTACTTGTTAAATTCTTTTTTTTTTCTTTTTTTATACACATATGGAGTGGTTATGACTCAACGGGTCACTATAAACATGGTCTTGTTAAATTCTTCTTTTTTTCTTTTTTCTATACATATATAGAGTAGTTATGACTCAACGGGTCACTGTAAACGTTTACTTGTTAAATTCTTCTTTTTTTATACATATATAGAGTGGTTATGACTCAACGGGTCATTGTAAACGTGTACTTGTTAAATTCTTCTTTTTTCTTTTTTTTATACATATATAGAGTGGTTATGACTCAACAGGTCACTGTAAACGTGTTCTTGTTAAATTCCTCTTTTTTCTTTTTTCTATACATATAGAGTTGTTATGACTCAACGGGTCACTGTAAACGTTTACTTGTTAAATTCTTCTTTTTTTCTTTTTTTATACATATATAGAGTGGTTATGACTACACGGGTCATTGTAAACGTGTACTTGTTAAATTCTTCTTTTTTCTTTTTTATACATATATAGAGTGGTTATGACTCAACGGGTCACTGTAAACGTGTACTTGTTAAATTCTTCTTTTTTCTTTTTTTATTATACATATATAGAGTGGTTATGACTCAACAGGTCACTGTAAACGTGTACTTGTTAAATTCTTCTTTTTTCTGTTTTTATACATATATAGAGTGGTTATGACTCAACAGGTCACTGTAAACGTGTACTTGTTAAATTCTTTTTTTTTCTTTTTATATACATATATAGAGTGGTTATGACTCAACGGGTCACTATAAACATGTTCTTGTTAAATTCTTCTTTTTTTCTTTTTTCTATACATATATAGAGTGGTTATGACTCAACGGGTCACTGTAAACGTTTACTTGTTAAATTCTTCTTTTTTTATACATATATAGAGTGGTTATGACTCAACGGGTCATTGTAAACGTGTACTTGTTAAATTCTTCTTTTTTCTTTTTTTATACATATATAGAGTGGTTATGACTCAACGGGTCACTGTAAACGTGTACTTGTTAAATTCTTCTTTTTTCTGTTTTTATACATATATAGAGTGGTTATGACTCAACAGGTCACTGTAAACGTGTACTTGTTAAAAAAAAATTTTTCTTTTTTTATACATATATAGAGTGGTTATGACTCAACGGGTCACTATAAACATGGTCTTGTTAAATTCTTCTTTTTTTCTTTTTTCTATACATATATAGAGTGGTTATAACTCAACGGGTCACTGTAAACGTTTTATACATATATAGAGTGGTTATGACTCAACGGGTCTTTGTAAACGTGTACTTGTTCAATTCTTCTTTTTTCTGTTTTTATACATATATAGAGTGGTTATGACTCAACAGGTCACTGTAAACGTGTACTTGTTAAATTCTTTTTTTTTCTTTTTTTATACATATATAGAGTGGTTATGACTCAACGGGTCACTATAAACATGTTCTTGTTAAATTCTTCTTTTTTTCTTTTTTCTATACATATATAGAGTGGTTATGACTCAACGGGTCACTGTAAACGTTTACTTGTTAAATTCTTCTTTTTTCTGTTTTTATACATATATAGAGTGGTTATGACTCAACAGGTCACTGTAAACGTGTACTTGTTAAATTCTTTTTTTTTCTTTTTTTATACATATATAGAGTGGTTATGACTCAACGGGTCACTATAAACATGGTCTTGTTAAATTCTTCTTTTTTTCTTTTTTCTATACATATATAGAGTGGTTATGACTCAACGGGTCACTGTAAACGTTTACTTGTTAAATTCTTTTTTTTCTTTTTATATACATATATAGAGTGGTTATGACTCAACGGGTCACTTTAAACATGTTCTTGTTAAATTCTTCTTTTTTTCTTTTTTCTATACATATATAGAGTGGTTATGACTCAACGGGTCACTGTAAACGTTTACTTGTTAAATTCTTCTTTTTTTATACATATATAGAGTGGTTATGACTCAACGTGTCATTGTAAACGTGTACTTGTTAAATTCTTCTTTTTTCTTTTTTTATACATATATAGAGTGGTTATGACTCAACGGGTCACTGTAAACGTGTACTTGTTAAATTCTTCTTTTTTCTGTTTTTATACATATATAGAGTGGTTATGACTCAACAGGTCACTGTAAACGTGTACTTGTTAAAAAAAATTTTTTCTTTTTTTATACATATATAGAGTGGTTATGACTCAACGGGTCACTATAAACATGGTCTTGTTAAATTCTTCTTTTTTTCTTTTTTCTATACATATATAGAGTGGTTATAACTCAACGGGTCACTGTAAACGTTTTATACATATATAGAGTGGTTATGACTCAACGGGTCTTTGTAAACGTGTACTTGTTCAATTCTTCTTTTTTCTGTTTGTATACATATATAGAGTGGTTATGACTCAACAGGTCACTGTAAACGTGTACTTGTTAAATTCTTTTTTTTTCTTTTTTTATACATATATAGAGTGGTTATGACTCAACGGGTCACTATAAACATGTTCTTGTTAAATTCTTCTTTTTTTCTTTTTTCTATACATATATAGAGTGGTTATGACTCAACGGGTCACTGTAAACGTGTACTTGTTAAATTCTTCTTTTTTCTGTTTTTATACATATATAGAGTGGTTATGACTCAACAGGTCACTGTAAACGTGTACTTGTTAAATTCTTTTTTTTTCTTTTTTTATACATATATAGAGTGGTTATGACTCAACGGGTCACTATAAACATGGTCTTGTTAAATTCTTCTTTTTTTCTTTTTTCTATACATATATAGAGTGGTTATGACTCAACGGGTCACTGTAAACGTTTACTTGTTAAATTCTTCTTTTTTTATACATATATAGAGTGGTTATGACTCAACGGGTCATTGTAAACGTGTACTTGTTAAATTCTTCTTTTTTCTTTTTTTCATACATATATAGAGTGGTTATGACTCAACGGGTCACTGTAAACGTGTTCTTGTTAAATTCCTCTTTTTTCTTTTTTCTATACATATATAGAGTTGTTATGACTCAACGGGTCACTGTAAACGTTTACTTGTTAAATTCTTCTTTTTTTCTTTTTTATACATATATAGAGTGGTTATGACTACACGGGTCATTGTAAACGTGTACTTGTTAAATTCTTCTTTTTTCTTTTTTATACATATATAGAGTGGTTATGACTCAACGGGTCACTGTAAACGTGTACTTGTTAAATTCTTCTTTTTTCTTTTTTTATTATACATATATAGAGTGGTTATGACTCAACAGGTCACTGTAAACGTGTACTTGTTAAATTCTTCTTTTTTCTGTTTTTATACATATATAGCGTGGTTATGACTCAACAGGTCACTGTAAACGTGTACCTGTTAAATTCTTTTTTTTTCTTTTTATATACATATATAGAGTGGTTATGACTCAACGGGTCACTATAAACATGTTCTTGTTAAATTCTTCTTTTTTTCTTTTTTCTATACATATATAGAGTGGTTATGACTCAACGGGTCACTGTAAACGTGTACTTGTTAAATTCTTCTTTTTTTATACATATATAGAGTGGTTATGACTCAACGGGTCATTGTAAACGTGTACTTGTTAAATTATTCTTTTTTCTTTTTTCTATACATATATAGAGTGGTTATGACTCAACGGGTCACTGTAAACGTGTACTTGTTAAATTCTTCTTTTTTCTGTTTTTATACATATATAGAGTGGTTATGACTCAACAGGTCACTGTAAACGTGTACTTGTTAAATTTTTTTTTTCTTTTTTTATACATATATAGAGTGGTTATGACTCAACGTGGCACTATAAACATGGTCTTGTTAAATTCTTCTTTTTTTCTTTTTTCTATACATATATAGAGTGGTTATGACTCAACGGGTCACTGTAAACGTTTTATACATATATAGAGTGGTTATGACTCAACGGGTCATTGTAAACGTGTACTTGTTAAATTCTTCGTTTTTCTGTTTTTATACATATATAGAGTGGTTATGACTCAACAGGTCACTGTAAACGTGTACTTGTTAAAAAAAATTTTTTCTTTTTTTATACATATATAGAGTGGTTATGACTCAACGGGTCACTATAAACATGGTCTTGTTAAATTCTTTTTTTTTTTTTTTTCTATACATATATAGAGTGGTTATAACTGAACGGGTCACTGTAAACGTTTTATACATATATAGAGTGGTTATGACTCAACGGGTCATTGTAAACGTGTACTTGTTCAATTCTTCTTTTTTCTGTTTTTATACATATATAGAGTGGTTATGACTCAACAGGTCACTGTAAACGTGTACTTGTTAAATTCTTTTTTTTTCTTTTTTTATACATATATAGAGTGGTTATGACTCAACGGGTCACTATAAACATGTTCTTGTTAAATTCTTCTTTTTTTCTTTTTTCTATACATATATAGAGTGGTTATGACTCAACGGGTCACTGTAAACGTGTACTTGTTAAATTCTTCTTTTTTCTGTTTTTATACATATATAGAGTGGTTATGACTCAACAGGTCACTGTAAACGTGTACTTGTTAAATTCTTTTTTTTTCTTTTTTTATACATATATAGAGTGGTTATGACTCAACGGGTCACTATAAACATGGTCTTGTTAAATTCTTCTTTTTTTCTTTTTTCTATACATATATAGAGTGGTTATGACTCAACGGGTCACTGTAAACGTTTACTTGTTAAATTCTTCTTTTTTTATACATATATAGAGTGGTTATGACTCAACGGGTCATTGTAAACGTGTACTTGTTAAATTCTTCTTTTTTCTTTTTTTCATACATATATAGAGTGGTTATGACTCAACGGGTCACTGTAAACGTGTTCTTGTTAAATTCCTCTTTTTTCTTTTTTCTATACATATATAGAGTTGTTATGACTCAACGGGTCACTGTAAACGTTTACTTGTTAAATTCTTCTTTTTTTCTTTTTTTATACATATATAGAGTGGTTATGACTACACGGGTCATTGTAAACGTGTACTTGTTAAATTCTTCTTTTTTCTTTTTTATACATATATAGAGTGGTTATGACTCAACGGGTCACTGTAAACGTGTACTTGTTAAATTCTTCTTTTTTCTTTTTTTATTATACATATATAGAGTGGTTATGACTCAACAGGTCACTGTAAACGTGTACTTGTTAAATTCTTCTTTTTTCTGTTTTTATACATATATAGAGTGGTTATGACTCAACAGGTCACTGTAAACGTGTACTTGTTAAATTCTTTTTTTTTCTTTTTATATACATATATAGAGTGGTTATGACTCAACGGGTCACTATAAACATGTTCTTGTTAAATTCTTCTTTTTTTCTTTTTTCTATACATATATAGAGTGGTTATGACTCAACGGGTCACTGTAAACGTGTACTTGTTAAATTCTTCTTTTTTTATACATATATAGAGTGGTTATGACTCAACGGGTCATTGTAAACGTGTACTTGTAAAATTCTTCTTTTTTCTTTTTTCTATACATATATAGAGTGGTTATGACTCAACGGGTCACTGTAAACGTGTACTTGTTAAATTCTTCTTTTTTCTGTTTTTATACATATATAGAGTGGTTATGACTCAACAGGTCACTGTAAACGTGTACTTGTTAAATTTTTTTTTTCTTTTTTTATACATATATAGAGTGGTTATGACTCAACGTGGCACTATAAACATGGTCTTGTTAAATTCTTCTTTTTTTCTTTTTTCTATACATATATAGAGTGGTTATGACTCAACGGGTCACTGTAAACGTTTTATACATATATAGAGTGATTATGACTCAACGGGTCATTGTAAACGTGTACTTGTTAAATTCTTCTTTTTTCTTTTTTTATACATATATAGAGTGGTTATGACTCAACGGGTCACTGTAAACGTGTTGTTAAATTCCTCTTTTTTCTTTTTTCTATACATATATAGAGTTGTTATGACTCAACGGGTCACTGTAAACGTTTACTTGTTAAATTCTTCTTTTTTCTTTTTTTATACATATATAGAATGGTTATGACTCAACGGGTCACTGTAAACGTGTACTTGTTAAATTCTTCTTTTTTCTTTTTTTATACATATATAGAGTGGTTATGACTCAACGGGTCACTGTAAACGTGTTCTTGTTAAATTCGTCTTTTTTCTTTTTTCTATACATATATAGAGTTGTGATGACTCAACGGGTCACTGTAAACGTTTACTTGTTAAATTCTTCTTTTTTTCTTTTTTTATACATATATAGAGTGGTTATGACTCAACGGGTCATTGTAAACGTGTACTTGTTAAATTCTTCTTTTTTCTTTTTTATACATATATAGAGTGGTTATGACTCAACGGGTCACTGTAAACGTTTACTTGTTAAATTCTTCTTTTTTTCTTTTTTTATACATATATAGAGAGGTTATGACTCAACGGGTCATTATAAACGTGTACTTGTTAAATTCTTCTTTTTTCTGTTTTTATACATATATAGAGTGGTTATGACTCAACAGGTCACTGTAAACGTGTACTTGTTAAATTCTTTTTTTTTCTTTTTTTATACATATATAGAGTGGTTATGACTCAACGGGTAACTATAAACATGGTCTTGTTAAATTCTTCTTTTTTTCTTTTTTCTATACATATATAGAGTGGTTATGACTCAACGGGTCACTGTAAACGTTTACTTGTTAAATTCTTCTTTTTTTATACATATATAGAGTGGTTATGACTCAACGGGTCATTGTAAACGTGTACTTGTTAAATTCTTCTTTTTTCTTTTTTTCATACATATATAGAGTGGTTATGACTCAACGGGTCACTGTAAACGTGTTCTTGTTAAATTCCTCTTTTTTCTTTTTTCTATACATATATAGAGTTGTTATGACTCAACGGGTCACTGTAAACGTTTACTTGTTAAATTCTTCTTTTTTTCTTTTTTTATACATATATAGAGTGGTTATGACTACACGGGTCATTGTAAACGTGTACTTGTTAAATTCTTCTTTTTTCTTTTTTATACATATATAGAGTGGTTATGACTCAACGGGTCACTGTAAACGTGTACTTGTTAAATTCTTCTTTTTTCTTTTTTTATTATACATATATAGAGTGGTTATGACTCAACAGGTCACTGTAAACGTGTACTTGTTAAATTCTTCTTTTTTCTGTTTTTATACATATATAGAGTGGTTATGACTCAACAGGTCACTGTAAACGTGTACTTGTTAAATTCTTTTTTTTTCTTTTTATATACATATATAGAGTGGTTATGACTCAACGGGTCACTATAAACATGTTCTTGTTAAATTCTTCTTTTTTTCTTTTTTCTATACATATATAGAGTGGTTATGACTCAACGGGTCACTGTAAACGTGTACTTGTTAAATTCTTCTTTTTTTATACATATATAGAGTGGTTATGACTCAACGGGTCATTGTAAACGTGTACTTGTAAAATTCTTCTTTTTTCTTTTTTCTATACATATATAGAGTGGTTATGACTCAACGGGTCACTGTAAACGTGTACTTGTTAAATTCTTCTTTTTTCTGTTTTTATACATATATAGAGTGGTTATGACTCAACAGGTCACTGTAAACGTGTACTTGTTAAATTTTTTTTTTCTTTTTTTATACATATATAGAGTGGTTATGACTCAACGTGGCACTATAAACATGGTCTTGTTAAATTCTTCTTTTTTTCTTTTTTCTATACATATATAGAGTGGTTATGACTCAACGGGTCACTGTAAACGTTTTATACATATATAGAGTGATTATGACTCAACGGGTCATTGTAAACGTGTACTTGTTAAATTCTTCTTTTTTCTTTTTTTATACATATATAGAGTGGTTATGACTCAACGGGTCACTGTAAACGTGTTGTTAAATTCCTCTTTTTTCTTTTTTCTATACATATATAGAGTTGTTATGACTCAACGGGTCACTGTAAACGTTTACTTGTTAAATTCTTCTTTTTTCTTTTTTTATACATATATAGAATGGTTATGACTCAACGGGTCACTGTAAACGTGTACTTGTTAAATTCTTCTTTTTTCTTTTTTTATACATATATAGAGTGGTTATGACTCAACGGGTCACTGTAAACGTGTTCTTGTTAAATTCGTCTTTTTTCTTTTTTCTATACATATATAGAGTTGTGATGACTCAACGGGTCACTGTAAACGTTTACTTGTTAAATTCTTCTTTTTTTCTTTTTTTATACATATATAGAGTGGTTATGACTCAACGGGTCATTGTAAACGTGTACTTGTTAAATTCTTCTTTTTTCTTTTTTATACATATATAGAGTGGTTATGACTCAACGGGTCACTGTAAACGTTTACTTGTTAAATTCTTCTTTTTTTCTTTTTTTATACATATATAGAGAGGTTATGACTCAACGGGTCATTATAAACGTGTACTTGTTAAATTCTTCTTTTTTCTTTTTTTATACATATATAGAGTGGTTATGACTCAACGGGTCACTGTAAACGTGTACTTGTTAAATTTTTCTTTTTTCTTTTTATACATATATAGAGTTGTTATGACTCAACGGGTCACTGTAAACGTTTACTTGTTAAATTCTTCTTTTTTTCTTTTTTGATACATATATAGAGACGTTATAACTCAACGGGTCATTGTAAACGTGTACTTGTTAAATTCTTCTTTTTTCTTTTTTTATACATATATAGAGTTGTTATGACTCAACGAGTCACTGTAAACGTGTACTTGTTAAATTTTTCTTTTTTCTTTTTATACATATATAGAGTGGTTATGACTCAACGGGTCACTGTAAACGTTTACTTGTTAAATTCTTCTTTTTTTCTTTTTTTTTACATATATAGAGTGGTTATGACTCAACGGGTCATTGTAAACGTGTACTTGTTAAATTCTTCTTTTTTCTTTTTTATACATATATAGAGTGGTTATGACTCAACGGGTCACTGTAAACGTTTACTTGTTAAATTCTTCTTTTTTTCTTTTTTTATACATATATAGAGAGGTTATGACTCAACGGGTCATTGTAAACGTGTACTTGTTAAATTCTTCTTTTTTCTTTTTTTATACATATATAGAGTGGTTATGACTCAACGGGTCACTGTAAACGTGTACTTGTTAAATTTTTCTTTTTTCTTTTTATACATATATAGAGTGGTTATGGCTCAACGGGTCACTGTAAACGTTTACTTGTTAAATTCTTCTTTTTTTCTTTTTTTATACATATATAGAGTGGTTATGACTCAACGGGTCATTGTAAACGTGTACTTGTTAAATTCTTCTTTTTTCTTTTTTATACATATATAGAGTGGTTATGACTCAACGGGTCACTGTAAACGTTTACTTGTTAAATTCTTCTTTTTTTCTTTTTTTATACATATATAGAGAGATTATGACTCAACGGGTCATTGTAAACGTGTACTTGTTAAATTCTTCTTTTTTCTTTTTTTATACATATATAGAGTGGTTATGACTCAACGGGTCACTGTAAACGTGTACTTGTTAAATTTTTCTTTTTACTTTTTATACATATATAGAGTGGTTATGACTCAACGGGTCACTGTAAACGTTTACTTGTTAAATTCTTCTTTTTTTCTTTTTTTATACATATATAGAGTGGTTATGACTCAACGGGTCATTGTAAACGTGTACTTGTTAAATTCTTCTTTTTTCTTTTTTATACATATATAGAGTGGTTATGACTCAACGGGTCACTGTAAACGTTTACTTGTTAAATTCTTCTTTTTTTCTTTTTTTATACATATATAGAGAGGTTATGACTCAACGGGTCATTGTAAACGTGTACTTGTTAAATTCTTCTTTTTTCTTTTTTTATACATATATAGAGTGGTTATGACTCAACGGGTCACTGTAAACGTGTACTTGTTAATTTTTTCTTTTTTCTTTTTATACATATATAGAGTGGTTATGACTCAACGGGTCACTGTAAACGTTTACTTGTTAAATTCTTCTTTTTTCCTTTTTTTATACATATATAGAGTGGTTATGACTCAACGGGTCATTGTAAACGTGTACTTGTTAAATTCTTCTTTTTTCTTTTTTTATACATATAGAGAGCGGTTATGACTCAACGGGTCACTGTAAGTAAAATAAGTTTTGAAGAGAAAAAATGTAAAAACCTATAACGATGACGTCAGATACCTATTACTGTGACGTCACGTGCACAAGAATAAGTTGGTTGAAAATAAAATTATTATTACATAATTACATTGGCTGATTTCCAAATTACTACTGAATAACATTAGAAAAGTTTGAAAAAACCAGACCCGCTGCCGAAGACTGGCCCCGTTGACCCCCAGCAACATTTTTTTTTGTTGTAATTTTGAGATATTATGATCCCAGGTGTTGTACGGTGCTGAAGATATAAACTTTTTGACATGTCGTCGCGTAGTTTTTGAGGAGAAGCTTCACATACAGACATACATACATACATACATACATACATACATACATACATACATACATACATACATACATATAGACAAGTGCCCTTTATATAAGAGATTAGCGGGGCTACCCGGCGTTGCTCGGGGTCATAAAAACATATAATTGAAGAAAAATCGCGTGTGTAACATCTTTATATTAAAACTTTTATTTCTCTCCCTCTCTCTATAGCCGTCTCTTTATCTTTCTACTTTTCTCTTTCCTGGTCGCCCCATTTCACCGCTACTTTTTAATTTTGCCTTTTGCGAAAGCTGTTTCTTCCCCACCATTTCATCCTACGTTTCCCAGGGCAATAATATGACTTATTTCTATAAAAAGTACGACCTCTGTCTGCGCCTTCTATATAGGTCCTTATCTCCGCCCCGGTGTTCATACTATATACTTATCTATTGCCACCCCGGTGCGCATACAATATACGTACCTATCGCCACCCCAGTGCACATAATATATACATACCTTTCGCAACCCCGGTGCAGATACTATATAAGTACCTATCGCCGCCCTGGGTGCAGATACAATATAAGTACCTATCGCCCCCCCAGTGTGAATGCTAAATACGTACCTATCCTCGCCCCGGTGCAAATACAAAATACGTACTTATCTCCACCCCGGTGCGAATGCTAAATATGTAGCTATTGTCGCCCCGGTGTGCATACTGCATAAGTACCTATCACTGCCCCAATGCAAATACTAAATATGTACATATCGCCGCCCTGGTGCGAATGCTAAATACGTACCTATCGCTGCCCCAGTGCAAATCCTAAATACATACCTTTCGCCGCCCCTGTGCCCGTTATATATATGCACCTATCGCCGCCCCGGTGCGTGTGCTGTATACGTACCGCTCGCCGCCCCGGAGCGCATGCTAAATGCATACCTATCATCGGCCTGGTGCACATGCTATATACATACTTTTTGCCGCCCATGTGCACATGCTATATACGTACCTATCGACGACCCAGTGTGCATACTACATATGTACATATCGCTGCCTCAGTGCGAATACTAAATATGTACATATCGCCGCCCCGCTGCGAATGCTAAATACGTACCTATCGCCACCCCGGTGCATATGCTAAATACGTACCTATCGCCACCCCTATGCACTACTATATACGTACCTATTGCCACCCCAGTGCACATACTATGTACATACCTATCGCCGCCCTGGTGCTCCTACTATATTTTTTTTGCACCACCCAAGAAAATTTTTTTTCATCCTCCCACATACTTAGAAATATTTTTAATTTAAATGAAAAAAAAAATTAACCCCCCCCCAATTTTTTTTTTTCATCCTACCACATACATATAAATATTTTTGATGAAAAAAAGAAAAAAGAAGTTCCCCCCTCGAAAGAACATTTTTTTTTACCCTTCCCCATACATAGAAATATTTTCAGTTAAAGAAAGAAAAAAAAAATTCCGAGGTGCCTTGGTAATATCAAAAGAACCATACTGCAGAAGCCTCCGCGTCCTATATTGTAGAAGCACCCCTGGTGCTGGGTCCTATACTGTAGAAGAACCCCTGGCTGCTATACTGCAGAAGCACCCATGGTCCCTATTCTTCATAAGTCTCTGGGTCCTATATTGTAGAAGCACCCCCGGTGCTGGGTCCTATATTTTAGAAACACCCATAGTCCCTATACTGGAGAAGTACCCCTAGTCCCTATACTGGAGAAGCACCCATTGCCCCTATTCTGTAGAAGCCTCCAAGTCCTAACTTGTAGAAGCACCCCTGGTGCTGGGTCCTATACTGTAGAAGCCCCCCTGGTCCCTATACTGGAGAAGCACCTATATTTCTAGGGACCGTTATACTTTAGAAGCACCAACATTCCTGGGGGGGCGTTATACTTTAGAAGCACCTATATTTCTAGGGACTGTTATACTTTAGAAGCACCAACATTCCTGTGGACCGTTATACTTTAGAAGCATCAACATTCCTGGGGACCATTATACTTTAGAAGCAACATTACTGTGGGACCGTTATACTTTAGAAGTACCAATATTGCTAGGGACCGTTATACTTCAGAAGCACCTACATTACTTTGAAAATCAAGTAGGCCTCCTGAGAACTACTGAAATAACTCTTACCGGCTGTCAGGTACGGATGTGATTGAGACACCCTTGTTTCACTGCACCTAACGTAGCCTTCCTATGTTGTTATTGATGCATCCGGACAGAAGTTATGGGATGACCTGATACAACCGGACACAATTTAGGGCAAGACGGGTACATCCGGCAAGGGATTATGGAGCATGTTTAGTGCGTCAGCATTTTTATAAAGTTATTACATAAATACATTGGATAATTTCCAAATTACTACTGATTGACGTTGAAAAAAAATGGATATGTATCATGGATATGTATCATATATCATGTATATGTATCATGTATATGTATCATGTATATGTATCATGTATATATATCGTGTATCATGTATATGTATCATGTATCATGTCTATGTATCATGGAGATGTATCATGGATATGTATCATGTATAGGTATATATATATCGTAAATATGTATATGTATCATGTATCATAGATATGTACCATGTATCATGGATATGTATCATGGATATGGATATGTATCATGGATATGTATCATGGATATGGATATGTATCATGGATATGTATCATGGAGATGTATCATGGAGATGTATTATGGATATGTATCATAGATATGTATCATGTATCATCGATATGTATCATGGATATGTGTCATGTATCATGGATATGTATAATGTATCATGGATATGTATAATGTATCATGGATATGTGACATGGATATGTATCATGGATATGTATCATGTGTAATAGGTATGTATCATGTATCAGGTATCATAGATATGTGTTTTGTATCATAGATATGCATCATGTATCCTGTATCGTGACTATGTATATGTGTCATGGATATGTATCATGGATATATATCATGGATATGTATCATGTATCATGGATATTTGTCATGGATATGTATCATGTATATGTATCATGGATATGTATCATGTATCATGGATATGTATCATATATATGTATATGTATCATGGATATATATATATATGTTTCATGGATATGTATCATGTATATGTATCATGGATATGTATCATGTACCATAGATATGTATCATGTATCATATATATGTGGTATGTATCATGTATCATCGATATGTATCATGGATATATATATATGTATCATGGATATGTATGATGGATATATATCATCGATATGTATCATGGATATGTATCATGTATCTTGGATATGTATCATGTGTTATGGATATCTATCATATATGTATCATATATCATAGATATGTATCATGTATCATAGATATGTATAATGTATCATTTTTCATATATATGTATAATGTATCATGGATCATGGACATGTATCCTGGATATGTATCATGTACCATAAATATGTATTATGTATCACAGATATGTGTTATGTATCATGGATATGTATATGTATCATGGATATGTATCATGTTTCTTGGATATGTATAATGGATATGTATAATGGATCTGTATCATTGATATATATCATGTATCACTGATATGTATATGTATCATTGATATGTATCATGGGTCATGGATATGTATCATGTATCATGAATATGTATCGTAGATATGTATATGTATCATGTATCATGGATAGGTATCATGGATATATATCATGTATCATAGATATGTATCATGTATCATGGATATGTATCATCGGTATGTATCATGTATCATGGATAAATATCATGGATATGTATCATGTATCATGGATATGTATCATGGATATGTATCATGGGTATGTATCATGTATCATGGATATTTATCATGTATCATGGATATGTATTATGTGTCATGGACATGTATTATGTATAATTGATATGTATCATCTATCATGGATATGTATCATGGATATGTATAATGTATCCTTGATATGTATCATGGATATGTATCATGTATCATAGTTATGTGTTATGTATCATGGATATGTATCATGGAAATGTATATGTATCATGGATATGTATCATGGATATGTATCATGTATCTGGGATATGTATCATGGATATATATCATGTATCATAGATATGTATCATGTATCATGTATCATGGATATGTATCATGGATATGTATCATGGATATGTATCATGTATCATGGATATGTATCATGGATAGGTATCATGTATCATGGATATGTATTATAGATATGTATCATGTATCATAGATATGTATCATGTATATGTATCATAGATATGTATCATGTATCATAGATATGTATCATGTATCATAGATATGTATCATGTATATGTATCCTAGATATGTATTATTATCATAGATATGTATCATGTATAATGTATCATAGATATTCTTCATCATTTTCAATTCTCTCATGGTATTCTTAATCATTTTCAATCCTCTCATGATCTTCTTCATCATTTTCAATCCTCTCATGGTATACTTCATAATTTTAAATCCTCTCATGGTATTCTTCATCATTTTCAATCCCCTCATGGGATTCTTCATCATTTTGAATCCCCTCATGGTATTCTATATCATTTTAAATACTCTCATGATGTTCTACATCATTTTCAAGCCTCTCATGATGTTCTTCATCATTTTAAATCCTCTCATGATGTTCTTCATCATTTCCAATCCTCTCATGGTATTCTTCATCATTTTAAATCATCTCATCGTATTCTTTTTAAAATTAATCCTCTCATGATATTCTTCATCATTTTCAATCCCCTCATAGTATTCTTCAGTATTTTCAACACCTCATGATATTTCTCATCTGTTTCAATCCTTTCATGGCATTCTTAATCATTTTCAATCCTCTAATTATGTTCTTCATAATTTTCAATCCTTTCATGATATTCTTCATCATTTTCAATCTTCTCATGATATTCTTCATCATTTTTAATCCACTCATGGTATTCTTCATCATTTTCAATACCCTCATGAGATTATTCATCATTTTCAATCCTCTCATGGTATTCTTCATCATTTTAAATACCCTCTTGATATTGTTCATCATTTGCAATCCCCTCATGATATTCTTCATCATTTTCAATCCCCTCATGATGTTCTTCATTATTTTCAATCCCCTCATGATATTATTCATCATTGCCAATCCTCTCATGATGTTCTTCATCATTTTCAATCCTCTCATGATGCTCTTCATCATTTTCAATCCTCTCATGGTATTCTGCATCATTTTCAATCGGCTCATGATGTTCTTCATCATTTTCAATCCTCTCATGATGTTCTTCATCATTTTCAATCCCCTCATAGTATTCTTCATCATTTTCAATCCTCTCATAATATTCTACATCATATTCAATCCTCTCATGGTATTCTTCAGCATTTTAAATCCTCTCATTGTATTCTTCATCACTTTCAACCCCCTCATGATATTCTTCATCATTTTCAATCCTCTCATGGTATTCTGCATCATTTTCAATCCGCTCATGATGTTCTTCATCATTTTCAATCCTCTCATAATGTTCTTCATCATTTTCAATCCCCTCATAGTATTCTTCATCATTTTCAATCCTCTCATAATATTCTACATCATATTCAATTCTCTCATAGTATTCTTCAGCATTTTCAATCCTCTCATTGTATTCTTCATCACTTTCAACCCCCTCATGATATTCTTCATCATTTTCAATCCTTTCATGGTATTCTTCATCATTTTCAATCACCTCATGATATTCTTCATCATTTTCAATCCCCTCATGATATTCTTCATCATTTTCAATCCCCTCATGATATTCTCTATCATTTTCAATCCTCTCATGGTATTCTTAATCATTTTCAATCCTCTCATAATAGTCTTCATCATTTTCAATCCTCCCATGATGTCCTTCATCATTTTCAATCCCCTCATGGTATTCTGCAGCATTTTCAATCCTCTCATAATATTCTATATCATATTCTATCCTCTCATGGTATTCTTCAGCATTTTCAATCCTCTCATTGTAGTCTACATCATTTTCAACACCCTCATGATATTCTTCCTCATTTTAAATCCTCTCATGATTTTTTTAATCATTTTACATTCTCTCATGAAGTTCTTAATCATTTTCAATCCTCTCATTATGTTCTTCATAATTTTAAATCCTTTCATGATATTCTTCATCATTTTCAATCTTCTCATGATATTCTTCATCATTTTCAATCTTCTCATGATATTCTTCATCATTTTCAATTTCCTCATGATATTCATCATCATTTTCAATCCTCTCATGGTCTTCTTCATCATTTTCAATCCTCTCATGATGTTCTTCATCATTTTCAATCCTCTCATGATATTCTTCATCATTTTCAATCCTCTCATGATGTTCTTCATCATTTTTAATCCTCTCATGGTATTCTTCATCATTTTTAATCCTCTCATGATGTTCATCATCATTTTCAATCCTCTCATGGTATTCTTCATCATTTTCAATCTACTCATCGTATTCTTCATCATTTTCAATACCCTCATGATATTCTTCATAATTTTCAATCCTCTCATGACATTCTTCATCATTTTCAATACCCTCATGATATTCTTCATCATTTTCAATACCCTCATGATATAGTTCATCATTTTCAATCCTACGATGATGTTCTCAATCACTTTACATCCTCTCATGATGTTCTGAATCATTTTCAATCCTTTCATGATGTTCTTCATCATTTTCAATCCTCTCATGATATTCTTCATCATTTTCAATCCTCTCATGATATTCTTCATCATTTTCAATCCTCACATGTTATTCTTCATAATTTTCAATCCTCTCATGGTATTCTTCATTATTTTCAATCCCATCATGATAGTTTTCCTCAAGGAGACCTCTAGAGCTACACTAAAATAACTCTCGCTTATTCCCCTCCCTTTTATCAGGGCAATAGTCCGAAGAAAAATGAAAAAAAAACAATAATAACGTGACGATAACATAAAATAATATCCGAACCTATCACTATGACGTCATGTACCTATCTATGTGACGTCATGTGCACAAGATAACATTAAAAATCGTGATCACATTAAACGGAAAAATGGCTATTTGACCCCTTAAAAATGAATCTTTTTTTTTAATTTTTCGATATTATTTTCTCGAGGTTATGCCGGTTAAAATAATACCTAATTCGGAGGTGTTTGTTTAGTATTTTAAAAGCCTTAGCGTTACATACATATCACAGATGTTTGCCTTATATATATTGAGATTGAGATGGAATTATTTTCTTCATTCTTAGGTAGCAAGAATGTCTCATGCAATTTTGACAGTTCTTATCGAAACTTATGTGGATGGGAGGCTCACCAAAGATATAATTGTGTATGGAAACAACAGCTTAGACATAAAAGGCAAAAAGGTAAGTGTTTAAATTCATTAATTCACTTTCGATTTCTCCGCTTTTACACACACACATCTATTATACTAAATCTGAGTTCATAAACGGCTTTTCCTGTATACTTAAATAACAGAAAATGCTAAAGAATAGCTTAGTTCTAGGAGTGAGGTATGTAATCTCATAACTGACTAATGAGAGGCACCCAATAGTGAAGAAAGAATAGCGTGATTGATTCTCAAAAAGGAACTGTCAGATATATAAGTATTCATGACTCACACACATATACGCATCCATATCAATCTATACGAACACACATTCATACACACACATACATATATATTCACAGATAAATATAAATGCTCACACATATTTATATATACGAATACACAATTATATTAATATACATACAGACATATTCATGGACATATATATGCACACATATTTATATATACACATATATGTGCACACATATGCACACATCACACGATAATGCCTGCACACAAATCACACATATTAACGCGCAATCACATGCATCTACATAAACGAACACATATAGAAAAATAACGACACATCCTAATACACATATATAGACATATATATGCATTGACTATTTACGCACACCAACACACACATATATACATATTATCACATATGCGCATGCAAATTATTCTATCACTGTTTTTTCTTTTCTTGTTTCCCCCACTTTCCCCATCCCTTTCTCTTCTTCCCTCCTCTCCAGCTCATGAAAAGTAACACATCATTATTTCAAAATAAATGTACCCATAGATTAAGATTAAATTAAAAATGTGTATATGTATTTTAAATATATATACTTTTCCCACGAGCGGAAATAACACCGTGGACACCATGAAAGCCACACGCTGGAAGGCCTAAACTGCCGCTCCTTTGGTCTATTCAAAACGACACCTCCGAACTCAGGATGAGAAACCGATTCACTTGTATGCGGTATAGATCCCACATCAATCATAAAAATATTCCTAGTTCTAGCGAACGTAGGCTTAGCAATAACTCGAGCAACGAAAACGTATTTAAGAATTCAATTATATTAACGAAGAACGGAGGTAAAATCTTTTTTGTTAGAGCTTTCTAAATAGTCTTACTTATATGACAGCTCCTTTTAACTGCAGAGAGATGGCCTCCGCATGGTTACGATTACTGCCTTCAATACACTAAGGTGGTGTTTAGAGCGAGCCTTATGCACAATGCGAAAACAACATAAAAAAATAGGTGATACAAATCGTACATATTTCCAGGCAACGCGTCATATCCTGTGGGTAAAACTCCAGACTATTGACATCAACCTCGAAGGTTGGATCCTTGTCTATGTTAGCCATGCTGATAACGGCTGTGAGCCAGAAACACGTGCCCATGGATTACTTTTATGTACGTATAAAGTTAATAAATATATATATATATATATATATATATATATATATATATATATATATATATATATATATATATATATATATATATATATATGTTTGTAAGTTCTTATTAAAAATATATATTTTGGCATATATTCCATATAATTTCCGAACTATTTCCAATCGTAAGCTCAATGAAGTTGTATTACAAGATTCAGAGCATATATACTTTATAGTTGCATTCCAATTGTTGAAGAAAAAATCAATCCAAAAATATCATTTTCACATTTATTTCAATTTCCTGTATTTTCGTATTTCGGAAAATACCTGTATTTCTTATTCGTTCCTCCGATAGACCAAACTTTTTATTTTTTGCATTGTTTAATTTTTCCTTTATTTTATATAATTTTTCATAAAATTAAAACTTTTTCTTGCGCGCATTTAAGAGCGAGGTCAAAAGAAAATATATAGACTTTAGTTTGACTGATCATCAAAGCAAGGAGTTAATTTCCAGGTAATAGGAAAATATATTATTCCAAAAAAAGTTTTAGAAGAAGATTTGATAAAAAAAAATAGCAAACCGAAATATATGAGAAAAAATTCACCTGAAGAATGGTGACAAAATCCAAGGAACCCCCACCCCAAAGAAACCACAACCGAAATTTTGAACTCCTTGCTCTGATGATCAGCAATGTTAAACTAAAGTCTGTATATTTTCTCTTGACCTTGCTGTGAAACGCGTGTAAGAAAAAGTTCTAATTTGGGAAAAATAATAAAATAAAATAAAAAATAAACAACGTTTTGCTTGTTGGAGGAATGAAGAAGAAATACAAGTATTCGCCAGAATACGAAAATAAAGGAAATGTAAAGGTTCTGAAACATCAGTTAGAGATCTTCCACAATCCGAATCCCTCTTAGTGTTGAGAGATTGCCCTCCTCCTTTTTACTCTCAACTGATTTTTCCAACTGAAAATCATTTTTACCACAAATTTCTTACCCGACTTTCTTAGTTTATAATCGATTATTCTGATATTTCCTTTTAGAGGGTTAGACGATAAGGCCTTAAGGAAAATGTTAGCATTTGTGTGTTTCGTCTCAAATTTATCCTGCTATTTTGTTGTACTGGTAAACTGTTTAGTTTAATTTGATTTTATACAAATGAGGCAGAAGGGAGTATAAACCTTTCGTGCAAATTCAGATACCTCCGATTTGTGTGAAATTTCAACATAAATTAATAAATATTCCCCAAATTTCAGTTACTTTGGAGTATTTTAAATGGCATAATATGGACACAAGCTCCCGTTTGAAATTTCAATTTTTTTAGATTTGCGTTAAATTTGATTCATAGTAATTGTATAAATATTGATCTTCGTTTGTTTTTGCTTCAAACGTGAAATATTTCGAATGCACATTTATTCTTATGTATATTTATTTATTTTAAATTATCTGACAAGTTATATTGAATACAGTAAATAAACGTACATAATATGTTAAAATTCATAATATTAAAATATATTTATATATTTGTGTTTAAATCTAATACATAAAATTAAGTCAGTCGGATTTGGAATCTTAACAGCATCTGATAGATCGATAAGTGACCCCGACTTGCGATGTCTTCCTTTTAACAGTGCACCATGTTTGTTGCACATACTCTTTTTTTAGAGATAGGTTGCTACCCTATCGTTATTTTTATAGTAGGTTCTCGAATAAACTCCAATCTCTGGTTCCTCGTAGTACAACATTTACAGCAAAAACTCGTCTAGCTACAACCACTGTAAATAATGTTCCTTTTTTCCCCTGTGTACCTAAAACTAAACGGAGCTTCCATAAGTAGAGTTTATTTCCGAGAAGTATCTGTCTCTGGAACACAATATCGCGGGGCTGCTTTCAAACTAACTACAAAGTAGTCGCTTTAAAGTCCAATCTTAACAAATTCTTGCTGAGCCGTCCTCTTAAATAATCAAATTCTACAGTTTTAACGATCGTCTCTAATCTTCAAGGTGTTGTCTCACCGTCGACCTGACGAACTCATCGACCCTTATCCTCCTGTGGCCTTCGGACTTGATAAAAGGTGACTCATTATTACAAAAAAACATTTTGTATTTTGCTTCAGTTTCTTGGAGACATTTTCCAATTATGACTTAAAAGACATTAAAAAAATTAAACGGTTGCTTATGCTTCTGAAATACATCCTTAATCAACATTGCTTTTAGAAACAATTACATTTGGTTATATTATGTGTTTCTCTTTGCTTCTTGCGTCCCCATTTGGTATAATGGTGATCACTAATGGGCTAGGAAGCCGTTCAATCCTCGGTCGAGTCATACACAACGCTCAAAAAATGATATTTGATGCCCCCTTGCTAAACACTCCGCCTTATAAAGTTAAGATTAAGGTTAATCTCTCCCCTACATCTCGGATTAGTAGCTAGTAAAAAGTGAACCTTTGGACTGCCCTTGGCTACGGTCGACCTACTTTACTTTTTTATAAGAAGGTGGAGCATTATTTTGTTTTCGCTACAATATTGAGAATGCTGTATTTGTTTTACAAACAAAACAGCCGATGGCGAATAAAACAGAAATAATTACAGTTTCATAAAATGTAAGGGGGATAACTCTTATTGTACCTTACAGATAAATATAGTTGTCTCCCCGTACATGATCATTCTTCGCGATTTCACAAAAAAAAAACAATTAAAATGACATTGATTAATCCCAGACAGCGTTGGGTATGTACAGCTAGTAGCTAATTATACACGTTTATTTTAGTCAAAGAAGATCGTTTTCATACTAACATTCAAATATCAGTCAACATCTACTCCCGATTAATCTGTGCGAAAGTTAAAAATCTAAAAAATACTCTCGATGCTTGAGTAAATAGCTTAACTCTGGAAATAAAAGTGGTTCATCTACTTGCGAATAGCCAACAGAACAAAAAATCTTCACTGAAAACAATTCAGAAGTATATTCGAATGTGCAACATATTGTCAGCAAGGCAATTAAAAATCTCGTCAACTATACTTTCAGATTTTAAAAACAATATAGAAATATTTTTTAAATCTTAATAACTAAACCCGTCAAATAGACGACCAACTCAAAGATTTCGTCACGTGAGGAAGAAGAAGTACAATTCAAATTTTAAGATACTGTCTTGTCGACAAATTATGAAAAATAATTTGAATTTTAAATACAGTCAACTTGACTCCACGATTCATATTTCGTTTGCCGACGATAAACAAATTTAAATATTAAAAACCGTCACTCCCCTACATCTCGGATTAGTAGCTAATAAAAAGTTAACCATAAAATAGAAAAGTCAATTTCTTACTTTTTTTTAAATATTTACATATCTTTTAAAAAAAGTAAGAAATTGACTTTTCTATTTTATTAAATCAACATTTTTCGATCTGGAAAGGAGATACTGTTGCCCGCCTATTCCAGCAGTCATGCCAAAAACAACAAAAAGTAACGGAGAAACTATCTCTGTAAAGTATTTAATGGATATCGGTTGAACTACCTTATACTGATTGATCAATTCTATAAAAATACTTAATCTTAACTGTTTACCAATTCTGAACCAATCAGAAAGAGTCGCCCCTAGGAGCTGAGCACTTGCTGGCATTTGCTACAAAAACGAGAACCGAAGCGCAACCTCCAGTGCGAGACATAGCCTACTACGGGAACCTTTGTCAGTCACAACACAATGTTATTGACTCCTACACATATTTATTGCAAGCGGATTAATCCAGCCATGATTGCTTGGTAACTGGCATCTCGTCAAAGGCCACAATTCACGGTCATAGACTACGAAAATATAGCAACAGTTTATACACAGTATCATGAGCTCAACCAAGTCCACACACATATGGACTTTCTCTGTCTAGACCTTGTTAAGTCTTCCTAACACTTTTCTTCTGAACTCTTTAGTTTTGGTTGCTTTATCAGGACGTAAATAAAGTCGATATATTACGTATACATAGACTTACTCATCACTTTCGATAATCTCTCATCTTTTACATCTCAGTCGCGGTGAAACAACACGAAGCTCGGGAAAATTCACCAAACCAAAAGATAAGGAAAGGAAACTTTATCATGGAAAGCGACTGTCTTCAGGTGCGTCTTGTCGAATTCCGGAATCTTTATGTCGAACTCGGGAATCTGTACGGAAATTCGTATGGAACCCTTTATTTAATCCACAGGGGTAGCTTGCTCTCGTTCAATCGGCCATAACCTGGTAGAAGTCTTACGTAATTCGTAATCGTATTCTTAGTATCACCCGTATTAAGGATTGAACCTTCAACCTCCAGAAGACTGTCACTTGAAACTAGTGATGAGACGATTCCAGTGTTTTTCCCGATTCTGTTCTAAATTCCCGATTCCGATACAATTACCGATTCCAATTCCGATTCTTTTTAAATTTCTATATACTCAGTCATAGAGTTGTTGTGTTTTTTGTTTTTTTGTTCTTTAATTTTCGATATACCGTAAAAAAAAACGTGTAATGTGTGACTATATTTTTGAAAAAGCATAAATACACTTGTAGAAGCTGCGTACATTACACAAGTAGATCTTTCTATTTTTTTCTCAGATGTTTTCCTCGTAATTGACTAAAAACTGTGAGGCGACTAAAGATGTTTTACTCTTTTAAAATAAAGTTGATTTGCAGTTATTCGTCGTAAGTTGACAAAATGTTATGTGAATGTTTTCATAAACAATTGAACATAGTAGATCAGAAACTTTGTTAGTAACATTTGTCTAAATAGACGCGTAATTAACACATTTTAAAATGAAAATGCTGCAAATAGAACAGAAAAAAGAAAAAAGGAACAAAAAACTGTCTTCTTTTTTCTTTCTTTTCTCTTCGAAAGTTTACAAAGTATACCGCTTTGATGTTAATTTCTAACAAACAATATGTGGAGATAATGTGGTATCCTGATTGCTAACACATCTAACACCACATCCGGTGTCATAATGTGGTATCCTGATTACTAACACATCTAACACCACATCCGGTGTCATAATGTGGTATCCTAATTACTAACACATCTAACACCACATCCGGTGTCATAATGTGGTATCCTGATTACTAACACATCTAACACCACATCCGGTGTCATAATGTGGTATCCTGATTACTAATACATCTAACACCACATTCGGTGTCATACCTTCTAAGAGAATATTAAAATGAATGTCTCATGAATGCAATTGAACTGATACATTTACTGGGTTAATGGAAATGTAATCTTACGTTTGTAACTAAGTTAAATTGTGATGAATACAAAATGAAAACCACTTACTTTCGCCTGACAATTCTGAAATGTTTAGGGTCTGAACTTTACATGGGTATACGTTAGGGTAGGTCGATTTTACACTTTTTTTTAATATTAAAAAAAGGCACGTACCGAAAGTTGTATATAGACCTATTAAATACTCATGCAAAAAATTAGATCAAAAGCTTCAGCGGTTTTTTGAGCGTTTGGTATCAAAGATCGTAGACAAGAATATACTGAAAATTCCTCGTTTTTGCAAGATTTGCTTGAATGCTGGTGTGAAAACCAAATAATTTGTGCATTTAAAATCAGCGAATGTCCTTTTATTTTATAAAAATGATATTAATTACAGAAATCTTAAAATTAAAAATTTGCCCCCCCCCCTCATTTTCAGTATCTGCTTTTGTAAACTACCTTTTAACGTTATGAATTAAACAGTAATATTTGAATACCTAAAAAAATGATTTTTTTCTGTTATAAGTGAAAATATAACAAGCAAAGAAATAAGGAAAAATCTAACACTATTTTAATGGAGCTTAATATTGAGAGTCAAATTGCTCCATATAAGACCCCTTAGACAAAAATGCTGGTCTCAATTTCTGACTCAAAACTTTGGCTGTAATGTGTTGATGCCTTGCTTCAAAACCATATACAGTTTGTGAAGCTTCTGTTATTAACTTAACTGCCCGTTCCACGCCCTGAGAATGCCAAAAATGCAGCATAATTTTAAATCTATTAATTGTGTCCAATGTGTGGCATTAAAATTAATAGGTGGTATTCTTTTTAATCTTTTTCTGGTTGACTCCTCACTCCTGAAAGAACAAATTAATTAATTGAATTATTAAAAAATTCCAATCTGTACTGCTTTAATAATTATGGTGAAATTAGATAAAATCTTTAAAAATCATTCTATAAATTGGAATAAATAATTGAGTCAGAAATATATGAATAAATATTACTTACCTAATGGCCAAAATTCTTTTTAAAGCTTCTTCTCTTACTTCAATCTCTTCAGATTTAACCATGGAATATAGGAAGTTTTCAGGCAGTAAACAAAATGTATTACCTTGTATATTTCTAAATGTGATATCTTGGATTTCCTGAGGCTGCTCCTTAATCCTCTGGGTCATATTAAAAATGTGCACTTGCTGATTGTGGAATTTACTATTTCTTTTAATTTCAAACCAAGAAGTGGCATACACATTTACAATAAAATTTACTACATAGTGTAGTTTTGTTGTGTGCCTTTGTGGGTATGCACCACGAGTCCATAAACACATGAGCCTGATGGCCAAAGTTAACCATCTTGCTTGGTTTAAAGGACCAATTTTCCAGGAGGTATATCTAGAGTCAACCTTACCTCTAGAAATACCTACTGTGTATTCATAAAGGAGTCTTTGGTCAGAACTAAGATCATGTATTTCATCAATTTTAAAAATTGACTCTAGAGGATTGCTAATAGTGGAAAATGATATTTGGGGTAAATCATTTGAGCATAATTTCCCCAGAGGGCCACTGAATGTTGTAGGGCCCTTTGCGCAACCATCTATGTTTTTAAAAAGGGCTCTGAAAGGTAGTTCATGATGATGCAAAGAGAAACCAATTGTGTGAAGATTTTTAAAAAGTTTTTTTTCTAAAATTGCAACCATTCCACCTTCGCAACCTGTGTTGGTATTAGTGTTGTCAAAAAGTATGGCCTTGATACTGTTCTCACTGTGGAATTCATGCAAAACATCCACCACTTGATCTGCATGAACAACACCTGTTGCACCACTATTAGGAAGAACTCTGTGTCAGATATTTACTTTCACATGGTGTTTCTTTTGTAAAAGTTAAATGGTGTTCTGGTCCCTTAGTTTTTTTCATAATTCTCTGTCTATTTTCATCCACAATTTCCTTATAGATCAATGTGTCCTTATCCATTCTCCCATCAACTCCAATACATATAATATTTTAGGTGGGGTAAAAACCCCTGGCTGAAATAGTTTTATTTGTCTACCTCCAACAAGGTAAGATGTGACACAAGGTCAGGAAAGTGGGATTAGATAAGCCTGCACTATAGAGGTGAGCACTCTGGCCATTAAAAAATTGACTGGGCAGCCCCGTCGGCATTCCCCTGTAGGGGCGTCTCAGACAGTTAGCAATAAACTTACTCCTCCCCAAAGAGGGAAGGCAAAGCCTGGGAGGGTGCACCCCCTTAGAATTGCACAGGACGGACAAGCCCCAATAGACGGGCGTAAATCCAGACCCAACGGCCCGGACGATACCGATTTATTTGGTGGGGTAAAAACCCCTGGCTGAACTAGATTTTATTTATCTATCTTCAACAAGGTAAGATTGACACAACGTCAGGAAAGTGGGATGAGAAAGCCAGTGCTCGAGAAGTGAGCACTCTGGCAATTTAAAAATTGCCTGGGCAGCTCCGTCGGCATTCCTCGGTAAGGGCCGCCTTAGACAGTAAGCAATAAACTTACTCCGCCCCAAAGAGGGAAGGCAAAACCTGGGAGGTGCACCTCCTAGAACTGCACAGGACGGACAAGCCCCAATAGACGGGCGTTAATCCAGACCCAAAGACCCGGACGATACCGGTTTATTTGGTGCGGTAAAAACCCCTGGCTGAACTAGTTTTTATTTATCTTTTAACTCCCACAAGGTAAGGTGTGACAAAAGGTCGGGAAAGTGGGATTAGATAAGCCAGCGCTCGACAATTCAATATATAATTGTGATAATTAAATTTGTAAACACAGAATCAGCACGTGAATTCAAATTCGCTCGTTGAATTTTCAACTGGTGAATACCATAAAAAATATCCAATAAATAAAACGCCTATGTAAATAAATAATTATTTATATATAAAATTAAATATTATAGTGTTTTATTACTTTTTAATTTGAATATGTACATTTAATTTCTTAAGAAAAAAAATAATAAACTTTAAAATATTTATTATTAAGTAATGTATTACTTTTTTTGTTAAAACCCGGGTTTAATTTAAGGCGACACATCTGCCGGTGAAATCTAGGCTGTGAGAAAAAAATCTCGATTTATTTGATCTTAAAGTTGCAATGCTCAAATAAATACAAAGTTTTGAAGAAAAATATTTCTTGTGGTAACTTTTGACATTATTTGGCAACTTTCTTCGAGTGCGATAATTTACAGTTTCAAAATCGACCTCCCCTAGTATACGCATATATATTAACATATTTTATCGTGACAATCGCCTACGCACATTACACGGGTGCGCACATTACATGGTTTACATTCGGCAACAACTTTTAACATAACAAAAAACTTGTTTGAAAAAATTACCTGTTTAATTTCTAGAGGGATCACACGGTGGCTCCAATTCGCTATATCAGTTTAATGTAAATTGACTATCTACACGAGATATCACGAAATTGACTATCTACAACTTATACCATTTGGGGGTGAATTTACGTCAAACTTACATAGCGAATTGACCTATCCTTCTTATCTAAATATTAAACAGGTCATTTTTGTTTTGTTTTGTTTTTTGTTTTATCAATTTCTTATAATCTGAACATTTGTGGTGTTCAGAAATGTTTGTAATGTTGTTAATTATTGATTGAAGAATCGTAATTGAATCATGAAAATGATTTACAGCGAAATTGTTTATATAATTCTAATGTTATTCTAATGTTGTATTATCTTATCTTCTTCTTATATATAAAGTAAAGACGTTTTTTCCCCTGTACCTTCGCGTCGAATAGGAAAATAACTACATACATCACAGGCTACTAAACTCACCGCTATACTACACTTATTCACTCGAGCGTGTTTTAGTAAAGTTGTTATTATTTTTGCCAACCTAACACTAAATATTATATTTGGCCCACCATCAACGTCTCTCCGAAAAACCAACTCCATATAGGTGGTAGCAAAGACTTTTCCCCCTAACAATTGTGTACTGTGACTACACTCATCGACACCGGGTACTATTACACACAGTTTACTTTACACAAAACAGTCCGTCCTTATTTATTATTTGCCTGGTATTAATTTACTACATAATATAAAGCAATACGCAAACAAATAATGACCGCTCCCGTTGAATCCGATGATATTCCGCTAATATCAGATTACGTTTTTCCTATTTCTAACTATGCTTTCCACATTTACATTCATTCCGGAATTAAGCGAATGACATTAACGAACACAGTACCTGCAACATTTATTCTTCAAACATGACGGCTAAAATTTCTTCATTAAATCGCCTTCCTACTTAATTCAATAGCCGCCAATATACTACATAATAACAAATATATTAAATTTCATCTATAAAAAATAATATAAAAAAATTACGTTTTCCATACTAAAACAAAACAAATAAAATTACTTCTACCTATTTTGACCCACCGTAATACTTTACGAAAAAAAAAACATATTACGTTAAGAAAAATAACACGGTTACAGAATAACCGAATTACATTCCCAAATTCTTGCTTCGCACAGATTCTTCCCATTTTACATTCATTCCGCAATTAAGCGAATGCCATTAACGAACACAGTACCTGCAACATTTTTTCTTCGAACATGACGGCTAAAATTCCTTCATTCAATCGACTTCCTACTTAATTCAATAGCCGCCAAGATACTACATAATAACAAATATATTACATTTCATCTCTAAAACATAATATAAAAAAATTACGTTTTCCATACTAAAACAAAACAAATAAACTTACTTCTACCGATTTTGCCACACCGTAATACTTTACGAAACAAAAATAACAACATATTACGTTAAGAAAAAAACACGGTTAAAGAATAACCGAATTACATTCCCAAATTCCTGCTTCGCACAGATTCTTCCCATTCTTTTTATGTCTATTCATTTAAATGATAACTGTTCATTTCCAAACAAAACAAATAAACTTACTTCTACCGATTTTGCCCCACCGTAATACTTTACGAAACAAAAATAACAACATATTACGTTAAGAAAAAAAAACACGGTTAAAGAATAACCGAATTACATTCCCAAATTCCTGCTTCGCACAGATTCTTCCCATTCTTTTTATGTCTATTCATTTAAATGATAACTGTTCATTTCCAAAAATAACTGTTGACTATTTTGAGAAACTTTTAATTCGTACAATAACAAAAAAACAAATATTCTTTTTTTCCTTTACGTTTTTCTCATTATTACACTTAAAGGACAGCGATTACATAATAACAAACATGAAAACTTCCAACTATAAATAATAAGATAAAACACTTACGTTTTTACTTACTAAAATAAAAACAAAAAACTTTACTTCTACAGAATTTGACCCAACGTAATACGTTCGGAAAAAAAAAATTATACATTAGCCAAATGACATTACCTACTTCTTCCTTCGCACGTATTTTTCCCATTCTCTTAATGGATGTTTATTTACTCCTCGCGGAGTTAGGCACAAGGCCAGTTTTATCTTACTCCCACAAATAAGATGTGACCCAAGATCGGGTCGAGCAAGTGGGGTTAAAATCCAGCGCTCGAGAGGTGAGCACTCTGGCCATTTAAAAATTGCCTGGGCAGCCCCGTCGCCATTCCCCGATAGGGGCGCCTCAGACAGTAAGCAATAAACTTACTCCTCCCCAAAGAGGGGAGGCGAAGCCTGGGAGGGTTGACCTCCTAGAACTGTACAGGACAGGCGTGCAGTATCCATCGGAACAGATACTACACTTCAAATGATAACTTTTTATTTTCACAATAACTGTTCACTATTTTGATACAGTTTATTTCATATAATAAAAATAAATATTATTATTTTTATAAATTATTAATAAATACATTACACTAACAATTGCTTCCTTGTGAAAAGTTCCCTCAACGTTAAAGACTTTCACAAAATTAACAAAACATACACATACATTTTTTTTTATCCAATGTTGGGGGGGGGAACAATTGAAATCTCAGCGATTAATTAAAGAGGCCTACAGATCTTTGTATAGAAATTCCATTTTCTTTGCCTGAAAAGACAATTTGAAAATGAGCATTACAAATTGTATTCGGATGGTCGGGGGGAAATAAAATGACGATTATATGATTATGAAAAGAAGGAAGACTATTCGCTATCTTTTTAATTGACTGCGATTGAGTGACATGAGTCAAATTCCTAGCAGCGGGGTGTGGCGGGATTGATAGGTTGATGTGGTGGATCTGTTTTGAAAAGTAACAAAATATAAATAAACCGAAAAGAAAAATATCGTATTCGAGGGAGGGGGCATAAAACACCGAATTGTACAATATATTTAAATCGACAGAAGAATCAGGAATGTGCGGAAAATCCATCAACGTTACTTCTACTATTTCGAAAAGTAAAACAAATAAAACTAAACCGAAATAAAAAAAACATGTATTGGGAGGGGGAAATTGCCTATTATATGATTATTTATAATAATAAAGACTATTCTCTATTTTTAAATGAATGCGATTGAGTCACATGAGCAAAATCCCTGGTGGCGGACGATGGTGGCCGTGAAAAGTGCTGCCCGTTTTATGTTACGATTCACCTTCTGGCGAGCAAATGTATGGGGCGATTAGATATAACTCTTTCTCAAACACTAAATTAGATATTGTTCTTGCATTGCAAAGCATGCTTCACAGAGAAAATGTATATATCCAACAATTTCAGATGGCGATGGAGCATAATGGAGGTGCAACAAAAACTGAGATCCTATGACATAGATTCAGTTATCAGTGTGGAACTTCCGGATTCAGTAGGCACCATATGATTCATGGACCATGTGGAAACATAAACAGATGTTCACTCTGTCTCAAAGATGGACACTGCAGTAAGAGATATCCCAGACACTTCTTGAGTGAAACTCAATCGGATACAAATGGCTACCCACAGCTGGAGGTTTTGGGACGACAGTTACCCTACCTGGCAACATAACAGTTCCTGTAGACAACCGATGCGTTGTACCACATAATAAACGGCTTTGTAAGATTTTTTATGCACATATCAATGTTGAATATTGCAACAACGTGAAATCAATAAAATACATTTGTAAATATGTAAATAAAGGTAGTCGTCAAGATACCTTCACACTTGAAAGTAATGCTCATGATGAAGTTAAGAGATACGAAATGGGACGTTACATATCAACCAATGAAACCATTGGGAGAATACTTAACTTTCACATACATGTATATCATCCCCCAGTTATTCACCTATCAGTTCATCTAGAAAATGGACAGTGGATATACTTTACTGAAAGTACTGCGGCATATAGAGTTGCTTCTGTTTGAAAATACTTCTACACAATGTTAGAGGTACACAGAGCTTTAATGACCTCAAAACGATCAATGGTCAAGTTATGACTACATTCAGGGATGCATGTAGTGCACATGGACTACTTGAAGATGATAACCACTGGGATGCTACACTACAGGAAGCATCTATATCTGATTCTGCAAACAATTTTAGACATTTGTTTGCGATCATGTGCAGTGTATCATCCAAAACGACTTCGGGATGCACACAAAAAAGCTTTTAGTGAAGATTTCCTTCTTAGGAAACGCAATCAACACCCTGAAGTTGATATAACACTTTTAGACGACATCTTCAATATGGCTTTAGTACATATAGAAGCTATGACTTATAGGATGAATGGTAAATAATGGCACGATTGTTATTACTCCAGGTATTGGCTCAATTGTTTCATCACTCACAGAACTTACTAGCAAAGTTTATCCAAATATAGCCGAAAACTATGTGCATCCTGAATGGCTAACGGAGAGAGCAATTCTAGCTACTAAAAATGACATGGTACATGTCGTCAATCAACAACTCCTTGATGAAATTCCAACGCATGAAACCTCATGTGATAGAAGCTGTAATACTAACTGGTGTGGCAAGGAGCAAACTGACATTCTTTCCCAGAATACCCATTATTCCGTCGGATTCTGCAATAGAATTTAACAGGCTTCAGTTCCCAGTTACATTGTGTTTTGCCATGACAATTAACAAGTCCCAAGGACAATCATTGGCAGTGGTTGGTCTAAACTTGACTTCACCTTGCTTTAGCCATGGGCAGTTTTATGTAGGATGTTAAAGGGTAGGCTCTCCACAATGTCTATACATATTGTCACCAGAAGGTAAAACATCAATCCTATTTTAATTACTTAAATTACTTCCAGTGAAATGATTTATTTTCTGAATCTATTTATTTTACTTATAAATTAAAATCAGGCTGTTATATTTCCCCGGGCAACGCCGGGACACGGGTCCTGCTAGTAAATTAATAAAGAAGTAACATACGTGTAAAAATACAAAAAGTACACAAAGTGTGGGTAAAGTGATTAAATAATCCACAACAGAAAGCTGTTCGAGCATTATTCTCTCTAGAAATACGCTTATCATTTAGATAAGTATAGAAATTCCGTTGAAACGTGTTTCTTTTGTTAAAAATAATTTTCAAAGTTTATTTTGGTTCTCAAATGTTCTTTGTGTGTAATAAAAAAAAGTTCAAATATGTTAGGTGCTTCAAAAAGACAAGGATTAATACATTGAATTAAAGTTACATTCTGAACAATTTTGGACAATTTAAACCAAGTGAAATGGACAATAAAATATTTTCATATATTTATATCCAAGTTCTTTTGAATTTGTATAACACTTAAAAATTATATTGTCTAATCAGTTTTTGATTATTTATAGTTTTCATTTATTAAATTATTTAACGTTTGTTTTTAATTTGTTTTGCTTTTTTAAAATTACGGTTTGTTTGTTTCCTAGACTCATAATTTCCCTGTCTTAGCCTTTTGGCTAGGATAAAAGTGTAGTATTTTATCTCTATCTGTCTGTCTGACGACCACAAGTATTTCTTACATCCCTAATTTTAGATTTTTTTTAAATCTGCATTGAGGTATTTTTAGCCCATTAAACATGATAATAGACTTTAACTATGAGTACACCCCTTCTTTTTTATCTTCGATTTCAATCTTTATATATTTAACTTCGATCTTTTATCTTTAAACTTCAATATTTAAACTTTACATGCCTTCCCTTTTAGTACCCTACACCGTAGACATCCCACTTTTTGGAATTTAACAAATATGTACCTTTTATGTATGCCACTATAAGTAATCTTATTTTACTACTTCCATACGTTTTCTCCATTCCCAATTTTTTATATCTTTTAGAATCGACCTACTTTAATCTTACTAGTTCCTTCTATCTTATTTTCTCAAAGCATACTCTACTGATTTTGCAGTTTTAGTATCTGTTACCAACTGTCAACTTTTAATTAGTTCTATTCTCCGTTATTTTTCTTCTCTCGACTAATCACTTTAATTAAGTTCAGTTTATATAATTAGAAGCTAATCTCTTCTATTTAGGCACTCAATTCTGATCATCCTAACCTCGACCCCTGTACTTTTATCTCTCTATCAACGTGAGACTAATAACCTATCCCTAACTATATATAATACTGGTTACTTGTCCTGTTTATTCTAACGGTTCCTTCCCAATAGTGATATTATATCTTTTTTCTCCATTTCGTATATTTAAAACGTTCGAAAATAGTTTTATTTTTACTTTCTATTTTTTACTTTTATGTTATTCTCACTTTTATTTTACATTTAGCTTTTTCTCCTTACCTCTGAACCCTTGTCTTTTTTAATATTAATTTCATCAAATATTAAAACCAAACATTTTAACTTAGTCTCTACGTTTACTTTGGTCCCCCTCCTTTCTAGACATAACTGCTGTTGGCAACCACTCCCTAACACAATCCTTTCACCTGTCTACCTCCTCCATCACTCCAACTACACAGTCCTAACTTACTTGCTCACTGCTGCACATTTTGTTTTAAAATCTATTTTTAAGTCGAACTCTTACGTTTATTTTTGCTGTCCCCCTCCCCTACATTTTTCTTTACTCGTCCACTCCCTCCTACTACTACAAACTTGCTGCTTCATATTTCCATTCTCTGCTGCCTGTTTGATTTCAAATTATATTTTTGACGGTTCAATCCGATTTGAATTCTATTTTTATCTCAATGACGGCTTTTCTTACTGCTAGCTTTCTGGATTGAAACTACTTTTTATTATTTCACTTTCAATTGAATAATTCCTTAAAATATCTCTGCAAAGTCCATAGAAGTTTTCCTTATGGCTTTTAATACGTGAATATTTCTAATTAGATCATGTTGTCCATTTAATGGTTTTAGCCTTTCCGAAATTACAACGGATTTTTACAATTTCTAATGACTGGAGTTTACCTTACTTCGAACTAGCTGCTACGAACTCTCATGTTGTCTTCAACGGAGAACTTTCGCTTATATTTAACTTTTTCTTTTTACATTGTATATTTTTTATTTTATATAATCTTTATATTTACATCTTTTCAAATTATGACTGTTGGAAATTTCCATGTAACAACTTATCTGTTTGCACTCATCGGACGATAAGACATCATTCTTTTAAAAGCCATGGCTTAAGGAAGGAATGATAATTTTTTATTCGAAACTACTTCTTTTGAACAACTGATGACTTAATAGATATTGTATTGTATACAACTTTTATTCTCATCTTTTACTTGTTTATATATATATAGTACTTATATAGTTGTTGTTTCCTCAGTGCTAACCCAATGAAACTGCAGTGCTTATAAGATAGTGCTCAATAACAGTTAGAACTGTATTATAATTTTTATTCATACAAACATAATTGGCTACATATGTAGCCAATAATATGTAGCCAATAATGTTTGTATTAATAAAAATGTATACTATCTTTATTTATTTATTTTATTTTATTTTATTCGATTTATTAATTAATTATTTTTCTCTTCGATATAAGTAAACATTTTCATCCGACGAAGACGTATGGCGCTAAGCCGTTAAACAACACATGAGACGCTGCGCTATTATACGACACGTGAGACGCTAAGACGTTAAACAGTCAGTTGTTTTGATTTCATTGAGCAGTTCATTGGATTGAAATGCGATTCAGATAATGGGGCCTCACATCATTGAGGGGAGGGGCAGATACGCGAAAAATCCGCCGAGATGAAGGCCCCGAAACCGTGCGTATTCTCTTCTGATGACCCGACGTAATCTGGAGGTCGAAACGGAATATTCCACAAGTAAAAACAGCCGAGGAAAAATGAATATATATATATATATATATATATATATATATATATATATATATATATATATATATATATATATATATGTATGTATATATATATATATAAAAGCAGGATATATTTATTGGGAGGGTGTGTTAATCTTTAAATTTACCCATATTTTATTTTTGAAATTTTATATTTTTTAACTGTACATTCCTTTATTTATTTTTATTTTAAGCAATTGAATTATTTATTTTTTCGCGTGAAAATTAAATATATAGCTTCTTCAAAAGTATCTAAATAATTAAATATCTTATTTTTCATGTATAAATAAAAAATATTAAAAATTTTTGGTATTATTGTGGATTAACACCCTCAGCTACAATCCCTCCAAATACGATTCTACTTTTGGGGGCAGCAGAAAATAACAACAAAATTATTTTAGAATTTAGAGTTGGACAACATCAGTGTCGCATATAAATTTAACTTTAAATGATCCTCCATATTCGGGCTATTTTAGGGTTTTATGGCAATTAACCTTTTTTGTTATTGGAGATGAATTCTGTGCGTTATTTGGGGGGGCAGGGGTCCCCTCTTTTCGGAGATTACGTGTTGTTTTACGACCTTGCCAGTTGGACTTATGGTTAGTGTTAAAAATACATTAGTTAATTGTCACAATACAATACACCGGCCGTTCTTACACAGGAGAAACTGCACCGGTTGTCACTATGAATAGTGCGAGTCACCAGAGACACAGAACAGTCTTGTAACTGTCGTTCAGTCGCTTTCTTGGCTTTTTGGCCAAGATCAAAGTGTAGTATCTGTTCCGATGGATACTGCACGAGACTGGTCCTGTGCAGTTCTAGGAGGTGCACCCTCCCAGGCTTTGCCTCCCCTCTTTGGGGAGGAGTAAGTTTATTGCTTACTGTCTGAGGCGCCCCTACCGGGGAATGCCGACGGGGCTGTCCAGGCAATTTTTAAAGATAATAGGTGCTCTCCCTCTGGAGTGCTGATTTATCAAAACCCCACTTTCCGACCTTGTGTCACATTTTACTCTGTGGGGAGTAGATAAATACCCAGTCTTGTAACTGTCGTTCAGTCGCTTTCTTGGCTTTTTGGCCAAGATCAAAGTGTAGTATCTGTTCCGATGGATACTGCACGAGACTGGTCCTGTGCAGTTCTAGGAGGTGCACCCTCCCAGGCTTCGCCTCCCCTCTTTGGGGAGGAGTAAGTTTATTGCTTACTGTCTGAGGCGCCCCTACCGGGGAATGCCGACGGGGCTGTCCAGGCTATTTTTAAATGGTCAGAATTGCTCACCCTCGAGCGCTGGCTTATCTAATCCCACTTTCCGACCTTGTGTCACATTGTACCTTGTGGGAGGTAGATAAATACCCAGTCTTGTAACTGTCGTTCAGTCGCTTTCTTGGCTTTTTGGCCAAGATCAAAGTGTAGTATCTGTTCCGATGGATACTGCACGAGACTGGTCCTGTGCAGTTCTAGGAGGTGCACCCTCCCAGGCTTCGCCTCCCCTCTTTGGGGAGGAGTAAGTTTATTGCTTACTGTCTGAGGCGCCCCTACCGGGGAATGCCGACGGGGCTGTCCAGGCTATTTTTAAATGGTCAGAATTGCTCACCCTCGAGCGCTGGCTTATCTAATCCCACTTTCCGACCTTGTGTCACATTTTACCTTGTGGGAGGTAGATAAATAGACAGTCTTGTAACTGTCGTTCAGTCGCTTTCTTGGCTTTTTGGCCAAGATCAAAGTGTAGTATCTGTTCCGATGGATACTGCACGAGACTGGTCCTGTGCAGTTCTAGGAGGTCCACCCTCCCAGGCTTTGCCTCCCCTCTTTGGGAAGGAGTAAGTTTATTGCTTACTGTCTGAGGCGCCCCTACCGGGGAATGCCGACGGGGCTGTCCAGGCAATTTTTAAATGGTCAGATGGCTCACCTCTCGAGCGCTGGCTTATCTAATCCCACTTTCCCGACCTTGTGTCACATTTTACTCTGTGGGGAGTAGATAAATAGACAGTCGCTTTCTTGGCTTTTTGGCCAAGATCAAAGTGTAGTATCTGTTCCGATGGATACTGCACAAGACTGGTCCTGTGCAGTTCTAGGAGGTCCACCCTCCCAGGCTTTGCCTCCCCTCTTTGGGAAGGAGTAAGTTTATTGCTTACTGTCTGAGGCGCCCCTACCGGGGAATGCCGACGGGGCTGTCCAGGCAATTTTTAAATGGTCAGATGGCTCACCTCTCGAGCGCTGGCTTATCTAATCCCACTTTCCCGACCTTGTGTCACATTTTACTCTGTGGGGAGTAGATAAATATCCAGTCGCTTTCTTGGCTTTTTGGCCAAGATCAAAGTGTAGTATCTGTTCCGATGGATACTGCACGAGACTGGTCCTGTGCAGTTCCAGGAAGTCCACCCTCCCAGGCTTTGCCTCCACTCTTTGGGAGGAGTAAGTTTATTGCTTACTGTCTGAGGCGCCCCTACCGGGGAATGCCGACGGGGCTGTCCAGGGAATTTTTAAAGATAATAGGTGCTATCCCTCTGGAGTGCTGATTTATCTAAACCCCACTTTCCGACCTTGTGTCACATTTTACTCTGTGGGGAGTAGATAAATATCCAGTCTTGTAACTGTCGTTCAGTCGCTTTCTTGGCTTTTTGGCCAAGATCAAAGTGTAGTATCTGTCCCGATGGATACTGCACGAGACTGGTCCTGTGCAGTTCTAGGAGGTGCACCCTCCCAGGCTTCGCCTCCCCTCTTTGGGGAGGAGTAAGTTTATTGCTTACTGTCTGAGGCGCCCCTACCGGGGAATGCCGACGGGGCTGTCCAGGCTATTTTTAAATGGTCAGAATTGCTCACCCTCGAGCGCTGGCTTATCTAATCCCACTTTCCGACCTTGTGTCACATTTTACCTTGTGGGAGGTAGATAAATAGACAGTCTTGTAACTGTCGTTCAGTCGCTTTCTTGGCTTTTTGGCCAAGATCAAAGTGTAGTATCTGTTCCGATGGATACTGCACGAGACTGGTCCTGTGCAGTTCTAGGAGGTCCACCCTCCCAGGCTTTGCCTCCCCTCTTTGGGAAGGAGTAAGTTTATTGCTTACTGTCTGAGGCGCCCCTACCGGGGAATGCCGACGGGGCTGTCCAGGCAATTTTTAAATGGTCAGATGGCTCACCTCTCGAGCGCTGGCTTATCTAATCCCACTTTCCCGACCTTGTGTCACATTTTACTCTGTGGGGAGTAGATAAATATCCAGTCGCTTTCTTGGCTTTTTGGCCAAGATCAAAGTGTAGTATCTGTTCCGATGGATACTGCACGAGACTGGTCCTGTGCAGTTCCAGGAAGTCCACCCTCCCAGGCTTTGCCTCCACTCTTTGGGAGGAGTAAGTTTATTGCTTACTGTCTGAGGCGCCCCTACCGGGGAATGCCGACGGGGCTGTCCAGGGAATTTTTAAAGATAATAGGTGCTATCCCTCTGGAGTGCTGATTTATCTAAACCCCACTTTCCGACCTTGTGTCACATTTTACTCTGTGGGGAGTAGATAAATATCCAGTCTTGTAACTGTCGTTCAGTCGCTTTCTTGGCTTTTTGGCCAAGATCAAAGTGTAGTATCTGTTCCGATGGATACTGCACGAGACTGGTCCTTTGCAGTTCTAGGAGGTCCACCCTCCCAGGCTTTGCCTCCCCTCTTTGGGGAGGAGTAAGTTTATTGCTTGCTGTCTGAGGCGCCCCTACCGGGGAATGCCGACGGGGCTGTCCAGGCAATTTTTAAAGATAATAGGTGCTCTCCCTCTGGAGTGCTGATTTATCAAAACCCCACTTTCCGACCTTGTGTCACATTTTACTCTGTGGGGAGTAGATAAATAACCAGTCTTGTAACTGTCGTTCAGTCGCTTTCTTGGCTTTTTGGCCAAGATCAAAGTGTAGTATCTGTTCCGATGGATACTGCACGAGACTGGTCCTATGCAGTTCCAGGAGGTCCACCCTCCCAGGCTTTGCCTCCCCTCTTTGGGGAGGAGTAAGTTTATTGCTTACTGTCTGAGGCGCCCCTACCGGGGAATGCCGACGGGGCTGTCCAGGCAATTTTTAAAGATAATAGGTGCTCTCCCTCTGGAGTGCTGATTTATCAAAACCCCACTTTCCGACCTTGTGTCACATTTTACTCTGTGGGGAGTAGATAAATATCCAGTCTTGTAACTGTCGTTCAGTCGCTTTCTTGGCCTTTTAGCCAAGATCAAAGTGTAGTATCTGTTCCGATGGATACTGCACGAGACTGGTCCTGTGCAGTTCCAGGAGGTCCACCCTCCCATGCTTTGCCTCCTCTCTTTGGAGAGGAGTAAGTTTATTGCTTGCTATCTGAGGCGCCCTTACCGGGGAATGCCGACGGGGCTGGCCAGGCAATTTTTAAAGGTAATAGGTGCTCTTCCTCTGGAGTGCTGACTTATCAAAACCCCACTTTCCGACCTTGTGTCACATTTTACTCTGTGGGGAGTAGATAAATACCCAGTCTTGTAACTGTCTAGCCAAGTGCTAGTCAGTTTCTTACTTTGTTAATACACTTGTTAAACCAACCCTCGACTTGACTTCCTTTATTTATTATTTACTGTTAGACAACTTCAAAACAGATTGGCGAGGAAAATCGAAACGATATCACTGCAGAAAAATCACCCAAAGTGATTGATATACAAGGATTCGCAAAATCTTCACGGGAAAAAACATCTTCGTCAGATATTTGGATTCGCAAGGATTAACAGCAAATTAACTACTACAAGAGTAGTTAAGCGACGAAACAAAAAAAAACTTAAAACTTGCTACCAAAAATCGAAAGCTAGAAAACGCGAAAGACATTTTACAATTATTGAAATAATTGAATAGACTGATAACTTTATTTTTTTCTCGTCAAGTTCACTGACTCGTTAAGATAAATGTTATTCGCGTCAATAGTTGTTGTATTAAAATAAAAGTAGTGGATGAAAAAATGGTTATGCCTCATAAAATCCGGCCAAGAATAGAAACCTTAGTTGTATTAAAATAAAAGTAGTAGATGAAAAAAGGTTATGCCTCATAAAATCCGGTCAAGAATTATGAACTTAGTTGTATTAAAATAAAAGTAGTAGATGAAAAAAAGTTTATGCCTCATAAAATCCGGCGAAGAATTAAAAACTTAGATGTATTAAAATAAAAAAAGTAGATGAAAAAAGGTTATGTTTCATACAATCCGGCCAAGAATTTAAAACTTAGTTGTATTAAAAAAAAAAGTAGTAGATGAAAAAAAGTTTATGCCTCATAAAATCCAGCCAAGAATTAAAAACTTAGTTATATTAAATTAAAAGTAGTAGATGAAAAAAGGTTATGCCTCATAAAATCCGGCCAGGAAATAAAAAAATAGTTGTATTAAAATAAAAGAAGTAGATGAAAAAAGGTTATGCCTCATAAAATCCGGCCAAGAATTAAAAACTTAGTTATATTAAATTAAGAGTAGTAGATGAAAAAGGGTTATGCCTCATAAAATCCGGCCAAGAATTGAAAACTTAGTTGTATTAAAATAAAAGAAGTAGATGAAAAAGGTTATGCCTCATAAAATCCGGCCAAGAATTAAAAACTTAGTTGTATTAAAATAAAAGAAGTAGATGAAAAAAAGGTTATGCCTCATAAAATCCGGCCAAGAAATAAAAACTTAGTTGTATTAAAATAAAAGTAGATGAAAAAAGGTTATGCCTCATAAAATCCGGCCAAGAATTAAAAACTTAGTTGTATTGAAATAAAAGTCGTAGATGAAAAAACGTTATGCCTCATAAAATCGAGCCAAGAATTAAAAACTTAGTTGTATTAAATTAAAAGTAGTAGATGAAATAAGGTTATGCCACATAAAATCCGGCCAAGAATTAAAAACTTAGTTGTATTAAAATAAAAGAAGTAGATGAAAAAAGGTTATGCCTCATAAAATCCGGCCAAGAAATAAAAACTTAGTTATATAAAAATAAAAGAAGTAGATGAAAAAAGGTTATGCCTCATAAAATCCGGCCAAGAATTAAAAACTTAGTTGTATTAAATTAAAAGTAGTAGATGAAAAAAGGTTATGCCTCATAAAATCAGACCAAGAAATAAAAAGTTAGTTGTATTAAAATAAAAGAAGTAGATTAAAAAAGGTTATGCCTCATAAAATCCGGCCAAGAAATATGGAAAAAGTGTATGCCTCATAAAATCCGGCCAAGAATGAAATACTTAGTTGTATTAAAATAAAACAGGTAGATGAAAAAAGGTTATGCCTCATAAAATCCGGCCAAGAAATAAAAACTTACTGGTATTAAAATAAAAGAAATTGATGAAAAAAGGTTATGCCTCATAAAGTCCGACCAAGAAATAAAAACTTACTTGTAGTAAAATAAAAGTAGTAGATGAAAAAGGTTATGCCTCATTAGATCCGGCCAAGAATTTAAAACTTAGTTGTATTAAAATAAAACAAGTGGATGAAAAAAGGTTATGCCTCATAAAATCCGGTCAAGAATTTAAAACTTAGTTGAATTAAAATAAAACAAGTAGATGAAAAAAGGTTATACCTCATAAAATCCGGCTAAGAATTAAAAACTTAATTGCATTAAAATAAAACAAGTTGATGAAAAAAGGTTATGATTTATAAAATCTGGCCAAGAAATAAAAACTTAGTTGTATTAAAATAAAAGAAATTGATGAAAAAAGGTTATCCATCATAAAATCCGGCCAAGAATTAAAAACTTAGTTGTATTAAAATAAAATAAGTAGATAAAAAAAGGTTATACCTCATAAAATCCGGCCAAGAATTAAAAACTTAGTTGCATTAAAATAAAATAAATTGATGAAAAAAAGTTATGCCTCATAAAATCCGGCCAATAAATAAAAACTTACTGGTATTAAAATAAAAGAAGTAGATGAAAACAGGTTATGCCTCATAAAATCCGGCCAAGAATTTTAAACTTAGTTGTATTAAAATAAAAGAAGTAGATGAAAAACGGTTATGCCTCATAAAATCAGGCCAAGAATTAAAAACTTAGTTGTATTAAAATAAAAGTAGTAGATTAAAAAACGTTATGCCTCATAAAATCCGGCCAAGGATTTAAAACTTAGTTGTATTAAAATAAAAGAAGTAGATGAAAAAAGGTTATGCCTCATAAAATCCAGCCAAGAATTGAAAAGTTAGTTGTATTAAATTAAAAGAAGTAGATGAAAACAGGTTATGCCTCATAAAATCCGGCCAAGAATTAAAAACTTAGTTGTATTAAAATTAAAATAGTAGATGAAAAAAAGTTTATGCCTCATAAAATCCAACCAAGAATTAAAAACTTAGTTATATTAAATTAAAAGTAGTAGATAGAAAAGGGTAATGCCTCATAAAATCCGGCCAGGAAATAAAAAAATAGTTGTATTAAAATAAAAGAAGTAGATGAAAAAAGGTTATGCCTCATAAAATCCGGCCAAGAATTAAAAACTTAGTTATATTCAAATAAAAGTAGTAGATGAAAAACGGTTATGCCTCATAAAATCCGGCCAAGAATTAAGAGTAGTAGATGGAAAAGAGTTATGCCTCATAAAATCCGGCCAATAATTGAAAACTTAGTTGTATTAAAATAAAAGAAGTAGATGAAAAAAGGTTATGCCTCATAAAATCCGGCCAAGAATTAAAAACTTAGTTGTATTAAAATAAAAGCAGTAGATAGAAAAACGGTTATGCCTCATAAAATCCGGCCAAGAATTAAAAACGTAGTTGTATTAAAATAAAAGAAGTAGATGAAAAAAAGGTTATGCCTCATAAAATCCGGCCAAGAATTAAAAACTTAGTTGTATTAAATTAAAAGTAGTAGATTAAAAAAGGTTATGACTCATAAGATCCGACCAAGAATGACAAACTAAGTTGCATTTACATTAAACAAGTATATAGAAACAAGGTTATGCCTCATAAAATCCGGCTAAGAAATATGGAAAAAGGGTATGCCTCATAAAATCCGGCCAAGAATGTAAAACTTAGTTGTATTAAAATAAAACAGGTAGATGAAAAAAGGTTATGCCTCATAAAATCCGGCCAAGAATGAAAAACTTAGTTGTATTAAAAAAAAGAAGTAGATGAAAAAAGGTTATGCCTCATAAAATCCAGCCAAGAATTGAAAACGTAGTTGTATCAAATTAAAAGAAGTATATGAAAACAGGTTATGCCTCATAAAATCCGGCCAAGAATTAAAAACTTAGTTGTATTAAAATAAAAGTAGTAGATGAAAAAAAGTTTATGCCTCATAAAATCCAGCCAAGAATTAAAAACTTAGTTATATTAAATTAAAAGTAGTAGATGAAAAAGGGTTATACCTCATAAAATCCGGCCAAAAATGAAAAACTTAGTTCTATTAAAATAAAACAGGTAGATTAAAAAACGTTATGCCTCATAAAATCCGGCCAAGAATTAAAAACTTAGTTGTATTACAATAAAACAAGTTGATGAAAGAAGGTTTAGCCTCATAAAATCCGGCCAAGAAATAAAAACTTAGTTGTATTAAAATAAAACAAGTAGATTAAAAAACGTTATGCCTCATAAAATCCGGCCAAGAAATAAAAACTTAGTTGTATTAAAATAAAAGAAGTAGATTAAAAAACGTTATGCCTCATAAAATCCGGCCAAGAAATAAAAACTTAGTTGTATTAAAATAAAAGAAGTAGATTAAAAAACGTTATGCCTCATAAAATCGTGCCAAGAAATAAAAACTTAGTTGTATTAAAATAAAAGAAATAGATGAAAAAAGGTTATGCCTCATAAAATCCGGCCAAGAAATAAAAACTTACTGGTATTAAAACAAAAGAAATTGATGAAAAAAGGTTATGCCTGATAAAATCCGACCAAGAAATAAAAACTTACTTGTAGTAAAATAAAAGTAGTAGATGAAAAAGGTTATGCCTTAAAAAATCCGGTCAAGAATTTAAAACTTAGTTGAATTAAAATAAAACAAGTAGATGAAAAAAGGTTATACCTCATAAAATCCGGCTAAGAATTAAAAACTTAGTTGCATTAAAATAAAACAAGTTGATGAAAAAAGGTTATGATTTATAAAATCTGGCCAAAGAAATAAAAACTTAGTTGTATTAAAATAAAAGAAATTGATGAAAAAAGGTTATCCATTATAAAATCCGGCCAAGAATTAAAAACTTAGTTGTATTAAAATAAAATAAGTAGATAAAAAAGGTTATACCTCATAAAATCCGGCTAAGAATTAAAAACTTAGTTGAATTAAAATAAAATAAGTAGATGAAATAAGGTTATGCCTCATAAAATTCGGCCAAGAATTGAAAAACTTAGTTGTATTAAAATAAAAGAAGTAGATGAAATAAGGTTATGCCTCATAAAATCCGGCCAAGAATTTTAAACTTAGTTGTATTAAAATAAAAGAAGTAGATGAAAAACGGTTATGCCTCATAAAATCAGGCCAAGAATTAAAAACTTAGTTGTATCAAAATAAAAGTAGTAGATTAAAAAACGTTATGCCTCATAAAATCCGGCCAAGAATTTAAAGCTTAGTTGTATTAGAATAAAAGAAGTAGATGAAAAAAGGTTATGCCTCATTAAATCCAGCCAAGAATTGAAAACTTAGTTGTATTAAATTAAAAGAAGTAGATGAAAACAGGTTATGCCTCATAAAATCCGGCCAAGAATTAAAAACTTTGTTGTATTAAAATAAAAGTAGTAGATGAAAAATGTTTATGCCCTATAAAATCCAGCCAAGAATTAAAAACTTAGTTGTATTAAAATAAAAGAAGTAGATGAAAAACGGTTATGCCTCATAAAATCAGGCCAAGAATTAAAAACTTAGTTGTATCAAAATAAAAGTAGTAGATTAAAAAACGTAATGCCTCATAAAATCCGGCCAAGAATTTAAAGCTTAGTTGTATTAGAATAAAAGAAGTAGATGAAAGAAGGTTATGCCTCATAAAATCCAGCCAAGAATTGAAAACTTAGTTGTATTAAATTGAAAGAAGTAGATGAAAACAGGTTATGCCTCATAAAATCCGGCCAAGAATTAAAAACTTAGTTGTATTAAAATAAAAGAAGTAGATGAAAAAAAGTTTATGCCTCATAAAATCCAGCCAAGAATTAAAAACTTAGTTATATTAAATTAAAAGTAGTAGATGAAAAAGGGTTATGCCTCATAAAATCCGGCCAGGAAATAAAAAAATAGTTGTATTTAAATAAAAGAAGTAGATGAAAAAAGGTTATGCCTCATAAAATCCGGCCAAGAATTAAAAACTTAGTTGAATTAAAATAAAACAAGTTGATGAAAAAAAGTTATGCCTCATAAAATTCGGCTTAGAATTAAATACTTAGTTGTATTAAAATAAAAGAAGTAGATGAAAAAATGTTATGCCTCATAAAATCTGGCCAAGAATTAAAAACTTAGTTGTATTAAAATAAAAGTAGTAGATGAAAAAAGGTTATGCCTCATAAAATACGGCCAAGAATTAAAAACTTAGTTGTATTAAAATAAAAGTAGTAGATGAAAAAAGGTTATGCCTCATAAAATCCGGCCAAGAATTTAAAAGTTAGTTGTATTAAAATAAAAGAAGTAGATTAAAAAACGTTATGCCTCATAAAATCCGGCCAAGAATTAAAAACTTAGTTGTATAAAAATAAATGAAGTAGATTAAAATACGTTATGCCTCATAAACTTCGGCCAAGAATTTAAAACTTAGATGTATTAAAATAAAAGAAGTAGATGAAAAAATGTTATGCCTCATAAAATCTGGCAAAGAATTAAAAACTTAGTTGCATTAAAATAAAATAAATTGATGAAAAAAGGTTATGCCTCATAAAATTCGGCCAATAAATAAAAACTTACTGGTATTAAAATAAAAGAAATAGATGAATAAAGGTTATGCCTCATAAAATTCGGCTAAGAATTGAAAACTTACTGGTATTAAAATAAAAGACGTAGATGAAAAAAGGTTATGCCTCATAAAATCCGGCCAAGAATTTAAAACTTAGTTGTATTAAAATAAAAGAAGTAGATGAAACAATGTTTTGCCTCATAAAATCTGGCCAAGAATTTAAAACTTAGTTGTATTAAAATAAAAGAAGTAGATTAAAAAAGGTTATGCCTCATAAAATCCGGCCAAGAATTAAAAACTTAGTTGTATTAAAATAAAAGAAGTAGATGAAAAAATGTTATGCCTCATAAAATCTGGCCAAGAATTAAAAACTTAGTTGTATTAAAATAAAAGAAGTAGATGAAAAAAGGTTATGCCTCATAAAATCCGGCCAAGAATTTAAAACTTAGTTGTATTAAAATAAAATAAGTAGATGAAAAATTGGTGTGCCTCATAAAATCTGGCCAGTAATTAAAAACTTAGTTGTATTAAAATAAAAGAAGTAGATTAAAAAACGTTATGCTTCATAAAATCTGGCCAAGAATTAAAAACTTAGTTGTATTAAAATCAAAAGAAGTAGATGAAAATAGGTTATGCCTCATAAAATCCGGCCAGGAATTTAAAACTTAGTTGTATTAAAATAAAAGTAGTAGATGAAAAAAGGTTATGCAACATAAATCCCGGCCAAGAATTAAAAACTTAGTTGCATTAAAATAAAACAAGTTGATGAAAAAAGGTTATGCCTTATAAAATCAGGCCAAGAAATAAAAACTTAGTTGTATTAAAATAAAAGAAGTAGATGAAAAAAAGGTTATGCCTCATAAAATCCGGCTAAGAATTAAAAACTTAGTTGAATTAAAATAAAACAAGTTGATGAAAAAAGGTTATGCCTCATAAAATCCGGCTAAGAATTAAATGCTTAGTTGTATTAAAATAAAAGAAGTAGATGAAAAAATGTTATGCCTCATAAAATCTGGCCAAGAATTAAAAACTTAGTTGTATTAAAATTAAAGTAGTAGATGAAAATAGGTTATGCCTCATAAAATCCGGCCAAGACCTTAAAACTTAGTTGTATTAAAATAAAAGAAGTAGATTAAAAAACGTTATGCCTCATAAACTTCGGCTAAGAATTTAAAACTTAGATGTATTAAAATAAAAGAAGTAGATGAAAAAAGGTTATGCCTCATAAAATCCGGCCAAGAATTAAAAACTTAGTTGTATTAAAATAAAAGAAGTAGATGAAAAAAGGTTATGCCTCATAAAATCCGGCCAAGAATTCATAACTTAGTTGTATTAGAATAAAAGAAGTAGACGAAAAAAGGTTATGCCTCATAAAATCAGGCCAAGAATTAAAAACTTAGTTGAATTAAAATAAAAGAAGTAGATGAAAAAAGGTTATGCCTCATAAAATCAGGCCAAGAATTAAAAACTTAGATGTATTAAAATAAAAGAAGTAGATGAAAAAAGGTTATACTTCATAAAATCCGGCCAAGAATTTAAAACTTAGTTGTATTAAAATTAAAGAAGTAGATGAAAAAAGATTATGCCTCCTAAAATCAGGCCAAGAATTGAAAACTGAGTTGTATTAAAATAAAAGAAGTAGATGAAAAAAAGTTATGCCTCATAAAATTCGGCTAAGAATTAAAAACTTAGTTGCATTAAAATAAAACAAGTTGATGAAAAAAGGTTATGCCTTATATCAGGCCAAGAAATAAAAACTTAGTTGTATTAAAATAAAAGAAGTAGATGAAAAAAAGGTTATGCCTCATAAAATCCGGCTAAGAATTAAAAACTTAGTTGCATTAATATAAAACAAGTTGATGAAAAAAGGTTATGCTTTATAAAATCTGGCCAAGAAATAAAAACTTTGTTGTATTAAAATAAAAGACGTAGATGAAAAAAAGTTATGCCTCATAAAATCCGGCCAAGAATTAAAAACTTAGTTGCATTAAAATAAAACAAGTTGATGAAAAAAGGTTATGCCTTATAAAATCTGGCCAAGAAATAAAAACTTTGTTGTATTAAAATAAAACGAGTAGATGAAAAAAAGTTATGCCTCATAAAATCAGGCCAAGAATTTAAAACTTAGTTGCATTAAAATAAAACAAGTTGATGAAAAAAGGTTATGCCTTATAAAATCTGGCCAAGAAATAAAAACTTTGTTGTATTAAAATAAAACGAGTAGATGAAAAAAAGTTATGCCTCATAAAATCAGGCCAAGAATTGAAAACTTAGTTGCATTAAAATAAAACAAGTTGATGAAAAAAGGTTATGCCATATAAAATCTGGCCAAGAATTGAAAACTTAGTTGCATTAATATAAAACAAGTTGATGAAAAAAGGTTATGCTTTATAAAATCTGGCCAAGAAATAAAAACTTAGTTGTATTAAAATAAAAGAAGTAGATGAAAAATGTTATGCCTCATAAAATCCGGCCAAGAATTTAAATCTTAGTTGCATTAAAATAAAACAAGTTGATGAAAAAAGGTTATGCCTTATAAAATCTGGCCAAGAAATAAAAACTTAGTTGTATTAAAATAAAAGACGTAGATGAAAAAAAGTTATGCCTCATAAAATCCGGCCAAGAATTAAAAACTTAGTTGCATTAAAATAAAACAAGTTGATGAAAAAAGGTTATGCCTTATAAAATCTGGCCAAGAAATAAAAACTTAGTTGTATTAAAATAAAAGAAGTAGATGAAAAAAGGTTATGCCTCATAAAATCCGGCCAAGAATTTAAAAGTTAGTTGTATTAAAATAAAAGAAGTAGATGAAAAAAGGTTATGCCTCATAAAATCTGGCCAAGAATTTAAAAGTTAGTTGTATTAAAATAAAAGAAGTAGATGAAAAAAGGTTATGCCTCATAAAATCCGGCCAAGAATTTAAAAGTTAGTTGTATTAAAATAAAAGAAGTAGATTAAAAAAGGTTATGCCTCATAAAATCTGGCCAAGAATTAAAAACTTAGTTGTATTAAAATCAAAAGAAGTAGATGAAAATAGGTTATGCCTCATAAAATCCGGCAAAGAATTTAAAACTTAGTTGTATTAAAATAAAAGAAGTAGATTAAAAAACGTTATGCTTCATAAAATCCGGCCTAGAATTAAAAACTTAGTTGTATTCAAATCAAAAGAAGTAGATGAAAATAGGTTATGCCTCATAAAATCCGGCAAAGAATTTAAAACTTAGTTGTATTAAAATAAAAGTAGTAGATGAAAAAAGGTTATGCCTCATAAAATCTGGCCAAGAATTAAAAACTTAGTTGTATTAAAATAAAAGTAGTAGATGAAAAAAAGGTTATGCCTCATAAAATCCGGCCAAGAATTAAAAACTTAGTTGTATTAAAATAAAAGAAGTAGATTAAAAAAGGTTATGCCTCATAAACTTCGGCCAAGAATTTTAAACTTAGTTGTATTAAAATAAAAGAAGTAGATGAAAAAAGGTTATGCCTCATAAAATCCGGCCAAGAATTAAAAACTTAGTTGTATTAGAATAAAAGAAGTAGATGAAAAAAGGTTATGCCTCATAAAATCAGGCCAAGAATTAAAAACTTAGTTAAATTAAAATAAAAGAAGTAGATGAAAAAAGGTTATACTTCATAAAATCCGGCCAAGAATTTAAAACTTAGTTGTATTAAAATAAAAGAAGTAGATGAAAAAAGGTTATGCCTCATAAAATCAGGCCAAGAATTAAAAACTTAGTTGTATTAAAATAAAAGAAGTAGATGAAAAAAGGTTATACTTCATAAAATCCGGCCAAGAATTTAAAACTTAGTTGTATTAAAATAAAAGAAGTAGATGAAAAAAGGTTATGCCTCATAAAATCAGGCCAAGAATTAAAAAGTTAGTTGTATTAAAATAAAAGAAGTAGATGAAAAAAGGTTATGCCTCATAAAATCCGGCCAAGAATTAAAAACTTAGTTGCATTAAAATAAAACAAGTTGATGAAAAAAGGTTATGCCTTATAAAATCAGGCCAAGAAATAAAAACTTAGTTGTATTAAAATAAAAGAAGTAGATGAAAAAAAGGTTATGCCTCATAAAATCTGGCTAAGAATTAAAAACTTAGTTGCATTAAAATAAAACAAGTTGATGAAAAAAGGTTATGCTTTATAAAATCTGGCCAAGAAATAAAAACTTTGTTGTATTAAAATAAAACGAGTAGATGAAAAAAAGTTATGCCTCATAAAATCCGGCCAAGAATTAAAAACTTAGTTGTATTAAAATAAAAGAAGTAGATTAAAAAACGTTATGCCTCATAAACTTCGGCCAAGAATTTTAAACTTAGATGTATTAAAATAAAAGAAGTAGATGAAAAAAGGTTATGCCTCATAAAATCCGGGCAAAAATTCATAACTTAGTTGTATTAGAATAAAAGAAGTAGATGAAAAAAGGTTATGCCTCATATAATCAGGCCAAGAATTAAAAACTTAGTTGTATTAAAATAAAAGAAGTAGATGAAAAAAGGTTATGCCTCATAAAATCAGGCCAAGAATTAAAAACTTAGTTGTATTAAAATAAAAGAAGTAGATGAAAAAAGGTTATGCCTCATAAAATCAGGCCAAGAATTAAAAACTTAGTTGTATTAAAATAAAAGAAGTAGATGAAAAAAGGTTATGCCTCATAAAATCCGGCCAAGAATTAAAAACTTAGTTGCATTAAAATAAAACAAGTTGATGAAAAAAGGTTATGCCTTATAAAATCAGGCCAAGAAATAAAAACTTAGTTGTATTAAAATAAAAGAAGTAGATAAAAAAAGGTTATGCCTCATAAAATCTGGCGTAGAATTAAAAACTTAGTTGCATTAAAATAAAACAAGTTGATGAAAAAAGGTTATGCTTTATAAAATCTGGCCAAGAAATAAAAACTTAGTTGTATTAAAATAAAAGAAGTAGATGAAAAAAAGGTTATGCCTCATAAAATCAGGCCAAGAATTGAAAACTTAGTTGCATTAAAATAAAACAAGTTGATGAAAAAAGGTTATGCCTTATAAAATCTGGCCAAGAAATAAAAACTTTGTTGTATTAAAATAAAACGAGTAGATGAAAAAAAGTTATGCCTCATAAAATCAGGCCAAGAATTTAAAACTTAGTTGCATTAAAATAAAACAAGTTGATGAAAAAACGTTATGCCTCATAAAATCTGGCCAAGAAATAAAAACTTAGTTGTATTTAAATAAAAGACGTAGATGAAAAAAAGTTATGCCTCATAAAATCCGGCCAAGAATTAAAAACTTAGTTGCATTAAAATAAAACAAGTTGATGAAAAAAGGTTATGCCTTATAAAATCTGGCCAAGAAATAAAAACTTAGTTGTATTAAAATAAAAGAAGTAGATGAAAAAAAGGTTATGCCTCATAAAATCCGGCTAAGAATTAAAAACTTAGTTGCATTAAAATAAAACAAGTTGATGAAAAAAGGTTATGCTTTATAAAATCTGGCCAAGAAATAAAAACTTTGTTGTATTAAAATAAAACGAGTAGATGAAAAAAAGTTATGCCTCATAAAATCAGGCCAAGAATTTAAAACTTAGTTGCATTAAAATAAAACAAGTTGATGAAAAAAGGTTATGCCTTATAAAATCTGGCCAAGAAATAAAAACTTAGTTGTATTAAAATAAAAGATGTAGATGAAAAAAAGTTATTCCTCATAAAATCGTGCCAAGAATTTTAAACTTAGTTGCATTAAAATAAAACAAGTTGATGAAAAAAGGTTATGCCTTATAAAATCTGGCCAAGAAATAAAAACTTAGTTGTATTAAAATAAAAGAAGTAGATGAAAAAAAGGTTATGCCTCATTAAATCCGGCTAAGAATTAAAAACTTAGTTGAATTAAAATAAAACAAGTTGATGAAAAAAGGTTATGCCTCATAAAATCCGGCTAAGAATTAAATGCTTAGTTGTATTAAAATAAAAGAAGTAGATGAAAAAATGTTATGCCTCATAAAATCTGGCCAAGAATTAAAAACTTAGTTGTATTAAAATTAAAGTAGTAGATGAAAATAGGTTATGCCTCATAAAATCCGGCCAAGACCTTAAAACTTAGTTGTATTAAAATAAAAGAAGTAGATTAAAAAACGTTATGCCTCATAAACTTCGGCTAAGAATTTAAAACTTAGATGTATTAAAATAAAAGAAGTAGATGAAAAAAGGTTATGCCTCATAAAATCCGGCCAAGAATTAAAAACTTAGTTGTATTAAAATAAAAGAAGTAGATGAAAAAAGGTTATGCCTCATAAAATCCGGCCAAGAATTCATAACTTAGTTGTATTAGAATAAAAGAAGTAGACGAAAAAAGGTTATGCCTCATAAAATCAGGCCAAGAATTAAAAACTTAGTTGTATTAAAATAAAAGAAGTAGATGAAAAAAGGTTATGCCTCATAAAATCCGGCCAAGAATTAAAAACTTAGTTGTATTAAAATAAAAGAAGTAGATGAAAAAAGGTTATACTTCATAAAATCCGGCCAAGAATTTAAAACTTAGTTGTATTAAAATAAAAGAAGTAGATGAAAAAAGATTATGCCTCCTAAAATCAGGCCAAGAATTGAAAACTGAGTTGTATTAAAATAAAAGAAGTAGATGAAAAAAAGTTATGCCTCATAAAATCCGGCTAAGAATTAAAAACTTAGTTGCATTAAAATAAAACAAGTTGATGAAAAAAGGTTATGCCTTATATCAGGCCAAGAAATAAAAACTTAGTTGTATTAAAATTAAAGTAGTAGATGAAAAAAAGGTTATGCCTCATAAAATCCGGCTAAGAATTAAAAACTTAGTTGCATTAATATAAAACAAGTTGATGAAAAAAGGTTATGCTTTATAAAATCTGGCCAAGAAATAAAAACTTTGTTGTATTAAAATAAAAGACGTAGATGAAAAAAAGTTATGCCTCATAAAATCCGGCCAAGAATTAAAAACTTAGTTGCATTAAAATAAAACAAGTTGATGAAAAAAGGTTATGCCTTATAAAATCTGGCCAAGAAATAAAAACTTTGTTGTATTAAAATAAAACGAGTAGATGAAAAAAAGTTATGCCTCATAAAATCAGGCCAAGAATTTAAAACTTAGTTGCATTAAAATAAAACAAGTTGATGAAAAAAGGTTATGCCTTATAAAATCTGGCCAAGAAATAAAAACTTTGTTGTATTAAAATAAAACGAGTAGATGAAAAAAAGTTATGCCTCATAAAATCAGGCCAAGAATTGAAAACTTAGTTGCATTAAAATAAAACAAGTTGATGAAAAAAGGTTATGCCATATAAAATCTGGCCAAGAATTGAAAACTTAGTTGCATTAATATAAAACAAGTTGATGAAAAAAGGTTATGCTTTATAAAATCTGGCCAAGAAATAAAAACTTAGTTGTATTAAAATAAAAGAAGTAGATGAAAAATGTCATGCCTCATAAAATCCGGTCAAGAATTTTAATCTTAGTTGCATTAAAATAAAACAAGTTGATGAAAAAAGGTTATGCCTTATAAAATCTGGCCAAGAAATAAAAACTTAGTTGTATTAAAATAAAAGACGTAGATGAAAAAAAGTTATGCCTCATAAAATCCGGCCAAGAATTAAAAACTTAGTTGCATTAAAATAAAACAAGTTGATGAAAAAAGGTTATGCCTTATAAAATCTGGCCAAGAAATAAAAACTTTGTTGTATTAAAATAAAACGAGTAGATGAAAAAAAGTTATGCCTCATAAAATCAGGCCAAGAATTGAAAACTTAGTTGCATTAAAATAAAACAAGTTGATGAAAAAACGTTATGCCTCATAAAATCTGGCCAAGAAATAAAAACTTAGTTGTATTTAAATAAAAGACGTAGATGAAAAAAAGTTATGCCTCATAAAATCCGGCCAAGAATTAAAAACTTAGTTGCATTAAAATAAAACAAGTTGATGAAAAAAGGTTATGCCTTATAAAATCTGGCCAAGAAATAAAAACTTAGTTGTATTAAAATAAAAGAAGTAGATGAAAAAAAGGTTATGCCTCATAAAATCCGGCTAAGAATTAAAAACTTAGTTGCATTAAAATAAAACAAGTTGATGAAAAAAGGTTATGCTTTATAAAATCTGGCCAAGAAATAAAAACTTTGTTGTATTAAAATAAAACGAGTAGATGAAAAAAAGTTATGCCTCATAAAATCAGGCCAAGAATTTAAAACTTAGTTGCATTAAAATAAAACAAGTTGATGAAAAAAGGTTATGCCTTATAAAATCTGGCCAAGAAATAAAAACTTAGTTGTATTAAAATAAAAGATGTAGATGAAAAAAAGTTATTCCTCATAAAATCGTGCCAAGAATTTTAAACTTAGTTGCATTAAAATAAAACAAGTTGATGAAAAAAGGTTATGCCTTATAAAATCTGGCCAAGAAATAAAAACTTAGTTGTATTAAAATAAAAGAAGTAGATGAAAAAAAGGTTATGCCTCATAAAATCCGGCTAAGAATTAAAAACTTAGTTGAATTAAAATAAAACAAGTTGATGAAAAAAGGTTATGCCTCATAAAATCCGGCTAAGAATTAAATGCTTAGTTGTATTAAAATAAAAGAAGTAGATGAAAAAATGTTATGCCTCATAAAATCTGGCCAAGAATTAAAAACTTAGTTGTATTAAAATTAAAGTAGTAGATGAAAATAGGTTATGCCTCATAAAATCCGGCCAAGACCTTAAAACTTAGTTGTATTAAAATAAAAGAAGTAGATTAAAAAACGTTATGCCTCATAAACTTCGGCTAAGAATTTAAAACTTAGATGTATTAAAATAAAAGAAGTAGATGAAAAAAGGTTATGCCTCATAAAATCCGGCCAAGAATTAAAAACTTAGTTGTATTAAAATAAAAGAAGTAGATGAAAAAAGGTTATGCCTCATAAAATCCGGCCAAGAATTCATAACTTAGTTGTATTAGAATAAAAGAAGTAGACGAAAAAAGGTTATGCCTCATAAAATCAGGCCAAGAATTAAAAACTTAGTTGTATTAAAATAAAAGAAGTAGATGAAAAAAGGTTATGCCTCATAAAATCCGGCCAAGAATTAAAAACTTAGTTGTATTAAAATAAAAGAAGTAGATGAAAAAAGGTTATACTTCATAAAATCCGGCCAAGAATTTAAAACTTAGTTGTATTAAAATAAAAGAAGTAGATGAAAAAAGATTATGCCTCCTAAAATCAGGCCAAGAATTGAAAACTGAGTTGTATTAAAATAAAAGAAGTAGATGAAAAAATGTTATGCCTCATAAAATCCGGCTAAGAATTAAAAACTTAGTTGCATTAAAATAAAACAAGTTGATGAAAAAAGGTTATGCCTTATATCAGGCCAAGAAATAAAAACTTAGTTGTATTAAAATAAAAGAAGTAGATAAAAAAAGGTTATACCTCATAAAATCCGGCTAAGAATTAAAAACTTAGTTGCATTAATATAAAACAAGTTGATGAAAAAAGGTTATGCTTTATAAAATCTGGCCAAGAAATAAAAACTTTGTTGTATTAAAATAAAAGACGTAGATGAAAAAAAGTTATGCCTCATAAAATCCGGCCAAGAATTAAAAACTTAGTTGCATTAAAATAAAACAAGTTGATGAAAAAAGGTTATGCCTTATAAAATCTGGCCAAGAAATAAAAACTTTGTTGTATTAAAATAAAACGAGTAGATGAAAAAAAGTTATGCCTCATAAAATCAGGCCAAGTATTTAAAACTTAGTTGCATTAAAATAAAACAAGTTGATGAAAAAAGGTTATGCCTTATAAAATCTGGCCAAGAAATAAAAACTTTGTTGTATTAAAATAAAACGAGTAGATGAAAAAAAGTTATGCCTCATAAAATCAGGCCAAGAATTGAAAACTTAGTTGCATTAAAATAAAACAAGTTGATGAAAAAAGGTTATGCCATATAAAATCTGGCCAAGAATTGAAAACTTAGTTGCATTAATATAAAACAAGTTGATGAAAAAAGGTTATGCTTTATAAAATCTGGCCAAGAAATAAAAACTTAGTTGTATTAAAATAAAAGAAGTAGATGAAAAATGTCATGCCTCATAAAATCCGGCCAAGAATTTAAATCTTAGTTGCATTAAAATAAAACAAGTTGATGAAAAAAGGTTATGCCTTATAAAATCTGGCCAAGAAATAAAAACTTAGTTGTATTAAAATAAAAGACGTAGATGAAAAAAAGTTATGCCTCATAAAATCCGGCCAAGAATTAAAAACTTAGTTGCATTAAAATAAAACAAGTTGATGAAAAAAGGTTATGCCTTATAAAATCTGGCCAAGAAATAAAAACTTAGTTGTATTGAAATAAAAGAAGTAGATGAAAAAAGGTTATGCCTCATAAAATCCGGCCAAGAATTTAAAAGTTAGTTATATTAAAATAAAAGAAGTAGATTAAAAAAGGTTATGCCTCATAAAATCCGGCCAAGAATTTAAAAGTTAGTTGTATTAAAATAAAAGAAGTAGATTAAAAAACGTTATGCTTCATAAAATCCGGCCTAGAATTAAAAACTTAGTTGTATTAAAATCAAAAGAAGTAGATGAAAATAGGTTATGCCTCATAAAATCCGGCAAAGAATTTAAAACTTAGTTGTATTAAAATAAAAGTAGTAGATGAAAAAAGGTTATGCCTCATAAAATCTGGCCAAGAATTAAAAACTTAGTTGTATTAAAATAAAAGTAGTAGATGAAAAAAAGGTTATGCCTCATAAAATCCGGCCAAGAATTAAAAACTTAGTTGTATTAAAATAAAAGAAGTAGATTAAAAAACGTTATGCCTCATAAACTTCGGCCAAGAATTTTAAACTTAGATGTATTAAAATAAAAGAAGTAGATGAAAAAAGGTTATGCCTCATAAAATCCGGCCAAGAATTAAAAACTTAGTTGTATTAAAATAAAAGAAGTAGATGAAAAAAGGTTATGCCTCATAAAATCCGGCCAAGAATTCATAACTTAGTTGTATTAGAATAAAAGAAGTAGATGAAAAAAGGTTATGCCTCATAAAATCAGGCCAAGAATTAAAAACTTAGTTAAATTAAAATAAAAGAAGTTGATGAAAAAAGGTTATACTTCATAAAATCCGGCCAAGAATTAAAAACTTAGTTGTATTAAAATAAAAGAAGTAGATGAAAAAAGGTTATGCCTCATAAAATCAGGCCAAGAATTAAAAACTTAGTTGTATTAAAATAAAAGAAGTAGATGAAAAAAGGTTATGCCTCATAAAATCCGGCCAAGAATTAAAAACTTAGTTGCATTAAAATAAAACAAGTTGATGAAAAAAGGTTATGCTTTATAAAATCTGGCCAAGAAATAAAAACTTAGTTGTATTAAAATAAAAGAAGTAGATGAAAAATGTCATGCCTCATAAAATCCGGCCAAGAATTTTAATCTTAGTTGCATTAAAATAAAACAAGTTGATGAAAAAAGGTTATGCTTTATAAAATCTGGCCAAGAAATAAAAACTTAGTTGTATTAAAATAAAAGAAGTAGATGAAAAAAAGCTTATGCCTCATAAAATCAGGCCAAGAATTTAAAACTTAGTTGCATTAAAATAAAACAAGTTGATGAAAAAAGGTTATGCCTTATAAAATCTGGCCAAGAAATAAAAACTTTGTTGTATTAAAATAAAACGAGTAGATGAAAAAAAGTTATGCCTCATAAAATCAGGCCAAGAATTTAAAACTTAGTTGCATTAAAATAAAACAAGTTGATGAAAAAAGGTTATGCCTTATAAAATCTGGCCAAGAAATAAAAACTTAGTTGTATTTAAATAAAAGACGTAGATGAAAAAAAGTTATGCCTCATAAAATCCGGCCAAGAATTAAAAACTTAGTTGCATTAAAATAAAACAAGTTGATGAAAAAAGGTTATGCCTTATAAAATCTGGCCAAGAAATAAAAACTTAGTTGTATTAAAATAAAAGAAGTAGATGAAAAAAAGGTTATGCCTCATAAAATCCGGCTAAGAATTAAAAACTTAGTTGCATTAAAATAAAACAAGTTGATGAAAAAAGGTTATGCTTTATAAAATCTGACCAAGAAATAAAAACTTTGTTGTATTAAAATAAAACGAGTAGATGAAAAAAAGTTATGCCTCATAAAATCAGGCCAAGAATTTAAAACTTAGTTGCATTAAAATAAAACAAGTTGATGAAAAAAGGTTATGCCTGTTAAAATCTGGCCAAGAAATAAAAACTTAGTTGTATTAAAATAAAAGTAGATGAAAAAAGGTTATGCCTCATAAAATCAGGCCAAGAATTAAAAACTTAGTTGCATTAAAATAAAACAAGTTGATGAAAAAAAGGTTATGCTTTATAAAATCTGGCCAAGAAATAAAAACTTAGTTGTCTTAAAATAAAAGAAGTAGATGAAAAAAAGTTATGCCTCATAAAATCCGGCCAAGAATTAAAAACTTAGTTGCATTAAAATAAAACAAGTTGATGAAAAAAGGTTATGCCTTATAAAATCTGGCCAAGAAATAAAAACTTACTTGTATTAAAATAAAAGAAGTAGATGAAAAAAAGTTATGCCTCATAAAATCAGGCCAGGAAATAAAAAAATCTCCACTGTGCTTTTATGTTAACATCCATAATTTGAAAATGTCTTTTTATATTTATATATTTATTTATTTACAGGTTTTTTATACTTAGATGGCGCACCTGGATGTACATCTTTTTTAACGTGGACATATGGTTCGTTTGACGGTTGGTCCGATAGTTATTTCACAATGGAATATTTTGTAGTTGGCCCCGGACCATTTACGCTGAAAGCTACCACCAAGGGCGCCGGCGATATCTGGTCGTGCAAAATTCAACCTGGAAATTCAATAAAAAGAATGGCCCGTGTTTTCGTCCCTGGGTCTACGGTAAGAACCTCATTTACTTACTTTATTTTAATGCAACAAACACATCAACAACTCAAGTGATCAGTTATGGATTTTGTTTCATTGAGAGGTTAAAAAAACCGTAACGTGTGATTTTCAATGGAGATTAAGCGACAACAAGTTTCTTTAATACTACAGAGCTATGGTCTGTATAATATATAGACTTCAGCTCTTCTCTCGTTTGGTTGCATTTCTTTTTTTCCTTTCTCTGTACTAAATTCTATGAAATAAATCAACTTAGATAATCTTTAAAAACATATAACTTGTGAGATAAAAGTTGGACCTAAATAGCATTTAAGCGGACATATCAAACTTTGATTCTGACTAGTGTTGCGATCGCTTCATCACATCACAGGGGAATTATGTTATGTAAATGGAACACACAATAATTCCGTTTATATAAAAAAAAATGTTTTTTCTCAGGTTCGAATATTTACGGGATTGACAACAACAAGTATGAATAACGAACACAACGAATTAGTAAATACATATAACATTTATTTTAATGAATAATGAAATTATTATCATGTGATAAATGGAGCTTAAATATGAACAATGAAAATAAAACGGTGCTCTTATCTATCTTGAACCAGCTGTCGTGACGTTCGACTCGGAAGCGTTCGGCTGTTCTACGCAAACGGCCGAGAGTTGCCGAGCTGAAACAGCGAGCAGCCGACATTTTTGATACGGTGCTGCGTCCTATGATAATGTTTTGCTTGTTTTTTTTTTAGGGTTACGGTTAGGGTTTAGGGTTAGGGTTAATGTTAGGGTTAGGGTTTAGGGTTTAGGGTTTAGGGTTTAGGGTTAGGGTTAGGGTTAGGGTAAGGAATTTTTTAAAGAAACAAACAAAGAAAATTAAACATATTTACATGAATTTTTTGGAAGAAACAACAGGAAAAAAACATAGCGAGGTTACTGTTATAAAATGAATACTGTATTTTTATTTACAAGGAATTTTTTTGAAGAAACCAAAAAAAAAAACTTACCAAAATTACTGTTAATACGACATATTTTTTGTAACAAAGTTATCGACTGCTCGCTGATTGGCTAATCGCAATCGGCTCGTCAACACTCGGCCGTTTGCGTAGGACAGCCGAACGATTCCGAGTCGAACGTCATGACAGCTGGTTCAAGATAGATAACAGTACCAATAAAACAAATAGGTTTGCAGGATTTGAATATTTTGAGCAATTAAGGAAATGTCACTTATCTGAGTGGAGGATTGTTTTACTTTGAATTTGACTCCTCCCTTTTTTGTTTGTTTTTGTTTTATGATTGTCTGTTTTGTCTCATTTCGTAAAGGTCGCCTGTGTCTTCGCGTGATCTTGCACCACCGACATCTCTCATAGTAGGATCTTTTGATGTCTGGAGCGTATCTCGCTGAGTTGCTCTCTATCCGAGATGTTTGGCCGCTCCTTGATTGTCATTGGATCATCGGCTTCGCATATGTTTCCCTCGCATCATTGTTTTGGCTTTGTTGTCAATTCGCATGCATTTTCAATTCGTTGCTGTATTGCTTTCAACGAATAGACCTGCTTGGTGGAGTTTTGTTCAGATACTAAAGATATTTCGTTTTTCTCATGATTTCGGCGTCTTGATTTATCTGTTATTTTTTTTTTCGTTTTCTTTCTGTCCATTTCAGACGCTGGTGTTTCCCTAATCTGAAATGCACAGGCTTCTCGCTCGCGCGTATTTTTTAATTGCTCACTTTTTCGCACGCATATCTATTATCACGGTGGGAAGGGGGTATGCTACTTCTGATAATATAGCACTGTTAAATTAATTAAGGACCAAGCATGTTTTGTGTCTGTGTGTTCGCTCTTGTTTTGTTTTTGGTTTTATTTTATATTTTTCTTTGAAATATTAGTGGGTTTTTTTTAACGTTTTATTTTATACTCTAAAATGCGCTAACATGTAAGACTAGCTAATTTTCATTTGTTAAGGTTATATCATGATGTTGGCACTATAATTACGTACTTCGCTACATTTTATTTTAAATTTATGTAGTTCCGCCCGGACAATCAATAATATGGAAACATTTTTCAATTAGGACTTAAAAAATAGAAAGTGTTGTCTTCCTTTACAGCTAAAATTTAATTTCTCGTTCTGTATAAGTTGTAAAAATGTGTAAATGAATAAAAATTAAAAACTCAAATGACTTCATTGCATCCCGGGAAACGCCGAGTAGGTACAAGTATTTATCACTAAATAAATCAATTACTGTTTATATTTTATTTTATTTTTTAAGTTTGGCACAATTTAAATGAAATTAAAATATTTGCTTTTTAAATAAAATAATTGTTGCACTAATTATTTTTTATTTCTTTTGCAGAAATACCTTTATATTCTTGGCGAAATTGCAAAGGGTTCTCGGATAATGATTACGCAAATATGGGGTAGTAAGTAGCCATTTTTGTTTCTTAATATAGCTGCACATATTAGCATACGAACAGGGGAATAGAAGTTGTCCTATTATATTTGAAGATAAAAGAAAATTATGTAGTATATACATTTGCTATTTATTATATAAAGGAAAGTCAGGTCTCTATCTGTCTGTCTGTCTGGCTAATACTCGGAAACTACCAAAGATACACTAACAAACCTTATATAATACGATGCAGTATTGCCCCAAGCTGGTTATGGTAAAATACTCTAATATGTGTTCGCTTCATTCTTATTAGTAATTTATTTAAAAAGAACGCTGAAACAAGGAAAAAAGTCTCAATATTCCAGTACTCGTCCATACATACCAGTCGAGGTCTGGATGGTGCTATCTTTCCTCTGTCTTTCCATCCTCTCAGACTCTTCGCGGTACAGTGGTACCAACTAATGTTGCATTTTATGGGAGGTGAGGGTCGAATTATGATATTTTTCTTATATATCTCCAGACATTACCTAGGTAATTTCTTGGTTTCGTAATAATATATAACATTTTCTCGCTTTGGGTTGTATTTGGTGTTCAGTGTTATCGTTACTGTATTTAAACGTATCTCTAGTTCGTTATTTTTTTTTGGGGGGGGGGGGCTTATGTCATTGGGTTTCTGCACTCTATGATTTTTCTTAATGCGCTTTCATCGGTGTGGTAGTTTGTATGGTGTCAGTCCTGATTCTATTTTTTTCTAACCATTGTACTTAGAGTTTTGGGGACTGTTGCTAGTGGTCCTATGATTATTAGTATTACGGTAATATCATGTTCCCTAGTCTTTTCAGCTTTCTGGCAAAATCCGTGTATTAATTAATTTTACTATCTCATTCATCTGCACCTTGGAAGTTTCTTTACCTTCTTGTTGACTATTATTATGACTGGTCTTCTGGCTTGAATGATTTTGTTTTCATTTCAATGTACCAGAGGATGTGGGATCTTATGTTTAAAATGGAGTCATTTGCATCGTTTCCAGTGGAATAACTTCTCAACAGTTATGTCTATTTTTATATTTATTTTGTGTCAACTTGCTGCATTCGCTTATGATACAGTTTATCGTTTTCTCTCTTTGTTTTCTGTGTCCTGACTATCTTTCACACACATATATATATATATATATATATATATATATATATATATATATATATATATATATATATATATAAGTTATTATAAAAGCGTTGTTTTGTGTGTCTGTCAGTAGCGATTCTGTTTCACTTTTCAAGTATTCTTTTTGCAGACTTATCCATGTTTACTCGAGCGTATTTAAAAAAAATCCATCATATAAATAGTCCACATAGTTGCTTTTCCTCCCAATTGTTTAGCCTTTTTGGTTCCTGTTTCTTTCTTCTCCATATTGTTCAGCTTTGTTCTGTTTGACGCAGGGGTAATAAGCTTCTCTGTATTTTGTGTTATGTATTTCTCTAGTTCTTTAATTACGTCGTCTACGTAATTTTTAATACCTACGAGTCAGCTTATGTCTTATTTCCATTTTACATAGAGTCGGTCAATATCATCCCTCGGTGGTAGAGCTTTGTGTTTCATTTTCACTTACCGAGACGTGTATAAACCATTATACACCTGTTGTCGTGACCCCAGATTCTGGATTGTCTCTTAACAAAATCACTCAGATGCTGTTGTTCATTTATAATGTTCAATAATCAAAAGAAGAACAGCCACCGAGATACGGTTTACTTGCGTACGAGAGGGAGAAAAAGACAGATAGGCATCTTGTCTCGATGCACCAAGCTACATTGTGTGCTCCCTTCCCTCATCGGGGACGGCACCATTCGCACGATTGCTCTGCTTTAAGTCTCGCCAGAAAAATTACCGCCAGAAGGTCACGTGATTTCGTCAATTTCCGTTCTAGTGTCACCTCTCACCCCTAGGTGTCACTCAAACTTTTCCATTCAAATAACGGCTTTTCAGGTGTAACAGCTGTGCATCGTCATTATTTTCCTGGTTCTTTTATCTAGGTTACTAAGTTTCTCTAGTTTGTCTATTTAATGGAGGGTTCAGGGTATATTTATTGGATGTCTGCTATATAATGTAGCTTCAAGGAATATTCTCGTTCGTCTGAGGCATTCTCTTTTTATTATCTCTTTCATCTCTGTTGATTTGATAATGTGCACGTCCAGAATCGCCAGGTATTTATAATTACGCGTTCATTAAGTGTTGTTTTTTTTTACTTCTCGATAAGTTAACTTTATAACTTGCGTTTTTTTTTTTTTCATTTTTTCATTTTTTCATCTCAAGTAATAAAGAGTTTTCTATTCCAGGTTTGATTTCTTTTTATATCTATATGAAGTTAGGTGTGTTTATATGTTTATATATTCGTATCTACAAAATTTAAGTTTAACCAACCTTTATGAATTTTGGAATACAGCTGCTATGCGTAAGGGTAGTAAATGTAGGATACATTTAGTTTTTATTTAGTTTTATGCAAAGACGTAAAAAGGGGGTGAAATCCCTTTGTGAAAATCCAGTTACCTCCAATTTTGTTAAATTTTAACAATAGGTATTAGACATCAATGAATAAATATTTCCCAAATTTAAGTTATTTTGTAATATTTGTCAAAAGTTTTACGGGGCATATCATATGGGCACAATCTCCTATCTGAAAATTCAAACATAGAAGTGTTCCATTGAATTTGATTCATAGTCATTAGTCACAAATTAAGCAAGATTCTCTGAATTTCAATTTCTTAAAATCTCCGTCTAATTATACATGCTATAGAATTATAAATTAATATCTATTGATCTTAAACATTGAAGGGTAAACTACAAAAATAACTATGTATATACTATTTTTCATAGTTTATTATTTATCAATTGTGTTTATTTACATATTAACCTAAATTATGTCTTTTCAGATTTACAAGGCGGCAAATGGCAAAACCATTGTCCTTTACTACCAACAACATGGATTCCAACGACAAGACTGACAACAACCCCACCGACAACGACAAGACTGACAACAACCCCACCGACAACGACAAGACTGACAACAACCCCACCGACAACGACAAGACTGACAACAACCCCACCGACAACAAGAAGACTGACAACAACCCCACCGACAACAAGAAGACTGGCAACAACCCCACCGACAACAAGAAGACTGGCAACATTCCCACCGACAACGGCAAGACTGACAACAACCCCACCGACAACGACAAGACTGACAACAACCCCACCGACAACGACAAGACTGACAACAACTCCACCGACAACAAGAAGACTGGCAACAACCCCACCGACAACAAGAAGACTGGCAACATTCCCACCGACAACGGCAAGACTGACAACAACCCCACCGACAACGACAAAAACTACAAAAAGATCTACTAGAAGAATACATAAAACAACAAAAATTACTTCTTTTTCCAAACCTAAAACCAGAAAAACGCCTTCTATAACAACGGAAAGGCCTACTAGAATAAGACCACTAACAACAAAAGTGCCGACTCGGATAGGACTGATAACAACAAAAACGCCTACTATGAGAAGACCAAGTACAACAAAAATGCCTACTAATAGTAGAGCAATAACAACAAAAATACCTACTAAGATAAGACCGATAACAACAGAAATGCCTACTAGGATAAGACCAATAACAAAAATACCGACTAAGATTAATTCTACAATAACAAATGTGCCTACTCTTGCTGTAAACACAAGCATCCCCCCCTTCTCAAATATTTCGACTCACCGCTGGACCAACGTTAGGGAAATTCCATCAAGCACGGAAAAAATCTCTACGGAAAATATTAAAATTGGAAGATCTGACCTGCAGATGAAGAAGGAAAAGACGAAGAACGTTATTATTGGAAGCGTTGTTGGGGTTTTGGTGTCGATAATAATAATTACGGTCGTTATTTTTATCAAAAAGAGGAGAGACCGGAAAAATGTGCCACAAATCTTTTATGATCAACCTGTAAGTAGAAGTGAAATATGTTTTGAAAACAAGGCTTATCAATAAACAGTTATCAAGGTCACTTGAGACGTTAATGCGCTAACGTCAGATTTTATTAAATTTCTGGACTCAAATGAATGCGAAAAGAAAGAATTGAGATTTAAGAAGCTTTAATTAATGTAATGCTAGCATTACATAAAAACGTCTTTCTCTTTCCACATATATAAGTATTCATCTAAAAACTATACACTACAGATTCCAGAGATGTACCATGGTTTATTTGACACGGGTAGACCTTTACTGTGTAAAACAGGCCCTAACAACCCACTTAAAATCATCAGCGTTTACAGGAAATAAGACGGTTCGAAAAAATGGAACAGGCGGTGCTGATAACTGCTTTTATCGTCCGGTGTATTTTCTCACGTTATCCCTTTAGGAAAATGACCCTGTTTACGGCGGCCGGACTATATGGTTGTGTGTGTCTTTATTGTAACTTAGTATTATTTAAATTATTTAAATACAACTTAATTACTGATTACAGAGGTTGCCTGTTTATCTTTTCTATTGTGTATTCGTATTAAGGGGTGATGGTGTGGAGTGTTATTTATTTTTATATCAGCGTGTGGCTTAAATCCGGGCGTGGCTGACTGTTATTAATTTACAGAATAGGGATGTATTGATGTTATTAAAGGGATTATGTGCTATATTTATATATTTATTCTTATGGCGTGTATATGTTTGAGTAAAAGGGAGTTATTATAGTGTTGTTTATTAATTAAGGAAGCGGGTTTTTTTTTTAACGTAAGGCAGAAGTGTGGAAGTCGGGCTTAGTATTTAATGGAAGAGGTGGTTATTCTTTGCTTGCGAAAATTGCTAGTCTGAGGGGTATTTAATCCAGCGGATGAGTCATTATATTGGGACGCTGATTATTATGGTGCTTTGAAATTAGTTGTAAGAGCATTTTCTAAAAGGTAGAGGCCTATCCGTGTCAATAAAACCATGGTACATCTCTTGGATATGTAATATATAGTTTTTAAATAAATACTTTACATTTTAGCTCTCGCAGTCTTACGATTGAGAACTTTATTGATTTATTTTCAATTTACCCTGACACACACTATATATATATATATATATATATATATATATATATATATATATATATATATATATATATATATATATATATATATATATATATATATATAAAGTGAAGTCAAATGCTTATACTTGTTAGTATTTCAAATAGACGAAGAAATAACAACATCTTAAAGATATATGGAAAAGGTAAAGTCAAATTAAGCCCATCAGATACTCAAAAACACTGCAGGTATGAACTCAGCTCTATGGTTAACTTTAACCCTAACCAAAGCTAGTGTATGACAATTTAGAAATAATAAAATATATAACATATTCATTTTTTAGTATACATGAGTTATATATATATATATATATATATATATATATATATATATATATATATATATATATATATATATATATATATATATTACAGAGGTGCAGATCAAAATGGTACTTTAGGTTTAAAGCTTGTGGAGTAAGGTGAACATAGGCGGAAACATTGCTGTGTTTTTTTTTTAATTATTTTAAATTATAAAACCTCGCTATCGTTAGCCATCTTTTGACACGTAGAGCTGCTCATAATGGAAGTCAGTTGCATCATGGGAGTTATTCACTATTTAAAAACAAATTTTGGTAGGTTCTGGTAGGTGTTGATGGAATCTTTCTATAAACAAATCTCAAAATGACCCTTAAAGATAAAATTATAATAAATTATAATTAGTGATTATTATTTGTACATTATAAAGCTTGCGTAAAGAATTCCAAACCATACATTACTGACATTGATACAGTACCCTAGTGCTGGAATACATGGACATAACGATCCTAGATTACTTAAATTTAAAACTCATATAAATAAACAAAATAAGTTTTTCTACTATTAAAACTAAATTTTTAATAAGGAAAAAAACATGTTTTTTTCCAAGGGGAGATAACACGCATACAAATCTCCTTAGAATACCCTCCCTTGACTGAAAAACAATAGAAATAATCTTCAATCTTAAAATCGGTCGCTTAAATTAGGTCAGATATAACCCTTATATATTTTTTCGAAAGAGACCCAATACAAAATATTTACCAGAAAAAAATTATAAATAAACAATTAATAATAAAAATTTAAAAATTAAAATAGTTCAAAGGAACAGTAAGTTCTCCCAAAATGCAATCTGCATCCTATTTGAATTCGATCCAGAAAGAAACTCTGAATTCGTAATTATATTTTCCGGGATCTTTTTTTTTTTTAGATCATTGGTGCGGGTTCTATAGTAAAAATCTATCAGAGAAGAAAAATAATAAAAATATTTATGAAAACAGTGAATAACTCCCACGATGTACCTGACTTCTCTTATGAGCATCCCCACGGGTTAAACTATCGTTGACGTTAGCTATAGGGGTATATATTGTGTGTGTGTGTATTTGACAACATTTTCTCATTTCTGATAACATTATTAAAAAAAATAACATAATTTTTCTAATTGTCTTTTTGGTATTAAAATACAAAAAAATTAATAAATGTTCCATACGTATAGCGAACGTTTTCGATTCTTCATCGAATCATCCTTAGGTGTCAAAATCGAATGAACAAAAAAGGATGATTTGACGAAGAATCGAAAACGTTCGTGATACCTATGGAACATTTATTATTTTTTATTATTTTAATACAATCTTTTTGTATTAAAATAATAAAAAATAATAAATGTTCTATAAAAATTGAAAAAATGAAAAAGGTATAATTAAACAGACGAATTATGTTATTTGTAACAAGTTTTTCATATATATATATATATATATATATATATATATATATATATACATATATATATACAATATTTTTTATTTAATTTTATACCATATCCAATGTTATGAAGGACAGATTTACATTACATGATGTAAATCTGTCCTTCATAACATTGGATATGGTATAAAATTAAATAAAAAATATTGTATACAACATAGCTCTCGCCTTACACTATTGAGCTATTACAATTGCTTTGTTATAAAATTTATATTTGAATATAAAGATTTTAAATAGAAATACATACATACATACATACATACATACATACATACATACATACATATATATATATGTATTTCTATTTAAAATTTTCGCATTTATTCATATATATATATATATATATATATATATATATATATATATATATAAGACTGACTTATCGCAGCCTGGACTCTCATCCAGCGCTCACAGTAGCCACGGTTACGACTTTTCCTTTATCACTCTATCATGTCAACCCAAAATTTCTATGTACTTGCATGACATTTTTCTTCAAATTATCATCCTGAGGAAGTCTTACAATAAAGACGAAACGTTGATGAATATATAAAAAATATCTCTTGTGTTTTTGTTTTTTTCATTTCCCATACATAAAAAAATAAATGCGAAAGTTTTTTCATTCATCATACCTATCATGCAGACAAAAGGGCCCTATGATATTTGAGTAAATAATACAACATTTAACTCGGAAATACTGTATATATGTATATATACTACCGATTTAAGATCTTAACAAAAGTTGGTGTACATCTAATTTGCATAATTATTTTTAAACTGTTTATAATAAATTACTGTTTGGTATTATATACTTCTCATTTTAGTTCGCTATTTTCCCTATATATATGCAATAGTTTTGTCGATATTAGCAGTAATTAATTGAAGTGATCAAATAATAACAAGTATAAATTACCTAAAAGTTTCTTTAAATATTTTGAATTATTTTCAAGGGAGATAATTGGAATAGCAGTTGTTTTTTGCAATTATCTTTGTTGACAGTACGCGTACAAACAACTATATTTTGAATTATTTTCAAGGGAGATAATTGGAATAGCAGCTGTTTTTTTTTTGCAATTATCTTTGTACGCGTACAAACAACTATATTTTGAATTATTTTCAAGGGAGATAATTGGAATAGCGTACAAACAACCATATTGTGCACAGTAATATTTTTTCTGACGAAGTCTAGAAATGGAAAAAATTCAATTAAGTACCAATTGTAAAATTAAAATTTGCCAACTAATTTGCAAATTAAAATTCCTTTGTTTTTTATTTTATTTTAAAATGTGTCTACATTTTAATCGTCCTAAATTATCTTTAATAAACGCTATTCTATAGGATTATTCGATGTTAGTCTTAAAATTACATTGCAATTTAAAATGTAGTAACAAGGTAGAAATATTCATAAAGATTTCATTTGATATCGATTCTATTTTTAAAAGATTTTTCATCTTCCTTTCCTGCATGTGATTTTAAGAGTTTTTGTGAGAAGTTCTCTCAAAAAAGAATCGATATTAAATTAAATATTTATTAATATTTGTTACTACATCTTAAATTGCAGTGTAATTTTGAAAGTACGAATTGATTAATCGCATAGAAAGACAGTTTTTTTTTAAAGGAATTTCGGACGCTAAAAACGTACACAATGTAAAAAAGCCTTCCCACAAGGGAAAAGTTAGACACATGGTCAATTTTTAATGTGGGGTAATTCAGCTACCTCAATAGAAGCACTCTTGATTAGAACAAAAATTTAAATTGCCTCATTCTAGAAGGACTTCTCCTTCACTGACCGAGAGCAGAATAGACAAAGTGTAACATCAGAACAGGTACTACACTTTGTTCCAAATAGTTATATTGTTATTGAATTATCACAATACAGTTTTCAAAAGGGAAGTTAAAGTTGATTTAATTTTAAACGTTTTGCCATCTCTTAGCTTAGTTTTTTTTAATCACTTTGCTCGTTAACAAAATATATTTAAAAAAAAAACATGTACACACAATATTTATTTGAAATGAGATTAGCTTATTTCTTTCCTCCTGGATTGAATTGAATTGGATTTTTTTTTTTACTACAAAATTATGTTTTTCTTCATTTGTTTTTAAATATTGCTTCAAACATTATATTTCTGTACCTCTTAATTACATACCCTTCTGTTTTTAATCCAGTATTTTCTAACAATGGAAAAAAAACTTTAAAATTAATATTTAAAAATGTAAACATAACTATATTTTTTAACTATAACACACCCTTACTCGATTAATTGCTGTCCGGGGGGAATAGGTTTTGTTAGTTGCATATATCATAAATTATTTTTTAAAAAGCGAATTAAGCGATGTTGAGCCTGGTCAGTATTAAATGTGTGAACATTTGGGAATACCAGGTGATGTATGTGCTCTCCGCTTATCTCAGAATTGTTTCCAGTTTTCTTAGACCTTTCCTTGCCACTGGAATCAGGCAGTGCCGACTCAAGAGCGGTATTGTTGATGATCGCGCAACCCTTGCTTCACAATTGCACGCAACGGGGTGTATCCATTATCTCTTGAAGCTGAACAGAGGCCACGACCATGATGAGTTGAAAAAACAAAGTTCTCGATCGTAGGTTCTACAAGAGCTAATATAATGTATATTATTCAAAAACTATGTGTACCTGGATTTGATTGGTCGTTTTTATGGTAGAAACCGTTTTATATTGTCAGACCGAATCTTCACCACCGTTCAGCAAGTGAAGATTTCGAGAAAAACATAGGGAAAACATAATTCACCGGTTCAGGGTAAGCGACAACCAAGGATTAGCCACTTTAGCACATTATACCATCTCTTCTTAATTATATAAGATATCTAATTTCCGGATCAACCACCTAGGATAAGAATCGCGGTTTGATCTACTTCCGTTATGGCTGAACAGACCTGTTATTATATACTCCGTGTTTTGTAATACGTCTCCGAACCATTCGGCAAATATCGGAAATCGTGAGAGAAAGAAATACAATGCGTATAAAAATTCTTTCTAACCAAACGCACTTAAAAAAACTATAAACACTAAAAAACGCCATTTGAATAAAATGTTAATAAAATTTTAATACAGAAAACATGAAAAAATCCACTTTAAGCAAACAATGGCTACAGACTGCTCTTTACGAACGCAAGTTATCTGTTGTGGAGGAACACAAAAAGTGGGAACTGCTTGCCTTGGACCGGTGAATTGTGTTTTTCCCTTGTTTTATTTTTATTTTTCTCGAAGTCATCGCCTGTTGAACGGTGCTACTAAGTAAATATGACTTTTGTATTGGGTTCGAACCGTGCGACCGGCAGGGGTTGTCTCCTCTCATACTGATGATTGCAGGTTTTGCATGACACACATGAGTATGTGAATTAATTTTAAGATACAATTCATAAATTATATATATATATATATATATATATATATATATATATATATATATATATATATATATATATATATATATATATATATATATATATGTATTAGTAATAGTAGTAGTATATATTTTTGAGAAAAAATTTTGGATAGATATTATTTACAAGAAGATTTTCGTTCAGGAATCTGAAGTCGAAACGTGCAAGAATAGAAGCTCAATATAATGATACAATAAACAGAGCTTTATATATATATATATATATATATATATATATATATATATATATATATATTAAATATAGCACGTTTTCGCTGAATCAAAAGAAATACATCGCAAAAGTCTCTTTTACAATTGCTTCAAAACCAATTTAGTTCAGAACTTATATTATAACAAATAAAATTCTGATTTTTTTTAAGTTTCCGTTAAAGTTTTTTATAATCTGGTTAATTATTTGTCTGCGTCTTATTGGAAGTGATTCGAACTTTCGTATGAAGAAAAAATGATAAATAAGAATGTTATTTTCATAATATAAATTCTAAATTAAATTGGTGTAAAACCAATTTAATTTAGAACTTGTATTATGAAAATAACATTCTTGTAAAAAGACTTTGATTATTAATTTCTTTTGATTTAGCTAAAAACAGCTATCGATAAAAAATATTGAACAATTATACTTGAGACAGCCCCAAATCATAAACGACCAAAAGGACATGTGTTGGCTTGACACCATATTTTTACTTCCGGTTAAATTATAAAGAAAACATAGCGAGATTTTTTTACAAAAGGTTATTTTTATTGAAAACTTTAGAAATTCATTAAAAAAATACATTTTTGGTTAAAAGAAGTTATAAACTTATTTTAACAAAATGTATAAACAAACGAAACAAATGTAAACAAAAACTTTTTATCAAATAAATGGTTAACAAACACATTTTGTCTTGTCAACTTTGGAAATTTATATTAAAAAAGGTGGGGAAATTATATGAAATATTTATTTACAATAAATGAAAATTTATTAAAATAATAGTTTTATTCTTTTTTTAAAATGGTTTATAATAAACAAACGCACTAAACAAATATATAAACAAAAAATGCAGTTGTCCTTATTTACTTGCCTCCCCATGATTGCAGAGTTAGACACAAGATCGTTTTTAATGTATGGAAAATCCAGCTCTCCAAAAAGGAGCACTCTAGATTGGGACTTAAGTTAAAAGTTCCTCAGTCTGGAAGGAGTTTTTCTTTCAGTGACCGAGGAGAGGAAAGATAAAGTATAGTATCAGAACAGACACTACACTTTGCTCCTAGCCAAAAGTTCAAAGACAGTTTTGCCCTCGTGGGGAGGCAAGTAATTAGGGACACCATCTCCATGTTTTTTTTTATTATTTCTGTTAGTTTCATTTGTTCATTATAAAAAGTTTTGTAAATAAAACTGTCTTTTTGAATTTTATTTCATTATGCTTGTAAATAAATATGTAATATAACCCGTTTTTTCTTAAATAAAACTCGACATTGTGTCTAACTCTGCCTTCGTAAGTAGGAAAATGAAATAGGGGCACCATCTCTGAAATGTTAAGTTTTGTAAATAAAACTATGTATTTTTAAATTGTATTTTATTATGCATGTAAATACATCTGAACAGCATCTACTTATTTCAATGTTTTTTTGTTTAAACTTGTTTTGTTTGTTTAAATATTTTGTTTAATAAAAAGTTTGCAACTTTTTTAAATTAAAAATTTATTTATTTTATAAATCTCTTAAATTTATAAAACGTTTTTAAAAACATCTTCGAATGCAAGTGTGTTGTTTATAATTCACCCTGAAGTAAAACAAAAAGAAACCGGTGTCCAGTCAACATGTGTCTCTTTGGTCGTTTATTATTTGGGGATACCTACAGTGTAATTGATCCATATATATATATATATATATATATATATATATATATATATATATATGTGTGTGTGTGTGTGTGTGTGTATACATATGTATATATATGTATGTAAATATATATATATGTATGTATATATTATATGTATGTATGTATTTATATATATATATATATGTGTGTGTGTGTGTGTGTGTGTGTGTGTGTGTGTGTGTGTGTGTGTGTCAACATGTGTCTCTTTGGTCGTTTATTATTTTGGGATACCTACAGTGGAATTGATCCATACATATATATATATATATATATATATATATATATATATATATATATATATATATATATATATATATACATGGGTCTGTGTGTCTGTATATATATATGTATATATGTATGTATACATATGTATGTATGTATGTATATATATGTATGTAAATATATATGTATATATGTATGTATATATATATGTATGCATGTATGTATATATATATATGTATATATATATATGTATGTAAATATATATGTGTATATATATGTATATATATATAGTATAAAATATACAGTGTCTTACAAAATGTCATCATATATTTTAAGATTTTAATAATATCAAATCTCTATTTCTGATAATAACAAAACTTATTCACGAGAAAAGAAATAAGAATATGTTTTATTACATTACTGCATCATTTTTATTACGCCATTTTTGGTTGACGCTATATTGTACTACGCCATTTTGTTTTAGTTTAACCTGCTCGTTGGATAACGCGAAATGGCCCTTTACGAGGGGCTGCACGCTCACTAGACTTAGCTCCTCCAGCTTTCTTGTTGGATTTCTTAAAAAATGAAGTTTTCAGAAGAAAACTACTAGAAATTGATCAATTAACGTCATTTATTGAAGAAGAAAGTTTGAGAATAATTCTGGAAATTTTGGAAAGTGGGATACAATAATTTGTCATCCGTTTGCAGAAATGTGGCAAGTCGAGGACATTTGGCTGAATGACATACATTTTTAATATATATTGTTCATTGTGTATAAGTTTTGTTTTGATTAGAAATACAGTTTTTATATTATTAAAAATTTAAAATAGATTATGACTTTTTAAAGACCCTGTATAATATATAATATACAGGGTGTTTCAAAAGTCTTGGGAACATAACGATTTTTAATAACTCAAAAACTATTAGGAGTTGAAAAATGAAATTGGTACCGTTGGAAAGGTTAAAGTTTCAAGTTTTGTGGAGAATCTTCAAAGTTGCTCAATATGAGCACAATTCGTCACACGGCAGACATCTAGTCGATAGTCCATTTCCTGCCAAACGCGTTCCAGCATCTTGACGTCAATGGTTCCCACAACTGCCGTTACTCGAGCCTTTAGTTCGTCAATATCTCTTGGAAGGGGCGGCACATAGACTTGTTGCTTGACAAAGCCCCAAAGGAAAAAGTCACACGGGGTAAGATCTGGAGACCTAGGAGGCCAGGGCATGAGAACGTCATCACCTCGCCCAGATCTCCCAATCCATCTACCAGGCAGCCTTGTGTTAAGAAACTGCCTTACTCTAAGACTCCAGTGTGGTGGTGCACCATCTTGTTGAAAAATGAAGTCATCAGATTCTGCTTGTTCCAACTGAGCTATTAACCAGTCTTCCAGCATGTTGAGATAGGATTCACCAGTGATAGTTGCCTCTTCAAAGAAGAACGGTCCATAGACACCTTTCTTGGAAATTGCACAAAACACATTCACTTTTGGTGAATATCGCTCGTGCTCAAGAAGTTCATGAGGATTCTCAGTACCCCATATGCGAGTGTTATGCTTGTTAACTTTGCCATTCAGATGGAAGGTCGCCTCATCGCTAAAAACAAGCCGGTCATCAAAGCCGTTATCTTCCAACTTCTCTTGCATTGCAATGCAAAAGTCACGGCGATTGGCTTATCAGTGTCCTTCAACTTTTGGACCAACTTGAGCTTGTAAGGTACCATTTGCAGTCGTTTCCTTAAGACACGCCAGACAGTTGCTGGAGCAAGCTGAAGTTCCCTGCTGGCTCTTCTCACTGATTTACGGGGGCTCCGCTGAAAGGCTGTCCGAACTTGCTCAACTGCATCTTCTGAAGTTGAAGGGCGACCTGTTCGCTTACTTGGGCACAAACACCCATCTTTCACAAATTTAGCATGCCATCTGACAATGGATTTCCTTTCAGGGGCTTCTTTTTTAAATTTCCTGCGAAATGCACGCTGAACACATGTCCACGATTCAGTCTTTGCAAATTGGAGGACGCAAAATACCTTGTCTTGTTTAGAGAACGCCATTACTGCACCTGGAAAGATAACACGAAAATCATTAGTATGACCAAAAACGTGATTAAGCAAGCTTTAATATGGCACCAGTTTCATTTTTCTACCTGGAATAGTTCATGAGATATACGCATTTGTAATGTTCCCAAGACTTTTGAAACACCCTGTATATATATGATATGTATGAAAAAAGACAAACGGAAAACAGGTTAAAATGCAGGAGAAAAACAAAAACAAGAGATTTGACCGGTTTCGTTCGTATTAACGAGCGTCTTCTGAAGACGTTTCTTTAATACGAACGAAACCGGTCAAATCTCTTGTTTTTGTTTTTCTCCTGCATTTTAACCTGTTTTCCGTTTGTTTTATTTCACACATTTTGTCTACCACGACGTTCATAACTTATCGTGCACCTTACCCCATATATATGATATATGATATATATATAATATAAATATAATATATATGATATATATATGGTATATAATATAAATATATAATTTATATAATATATTATATATAATATATATATAATATATAATAAATAAAGAGGCTTATTTTAAAATCCATATGATAACTCGAATAGAATATATAAGTTCCATATTTTTTATGTTCCATATTGTTGCAAGTACTTTCGATTTGATTTAATCAAACCTATCATCAGTCATAAGTTGTGTTTTCATCTATTTTATTTTTGTTTTGAAAAAATATTCTTAATCATGGAGGGTTCTTATTTATTTGCTTTTAGTTTCGTTTAATACTGACTTCAATTTTTACTCTTAAAATTGAACAATCCCTAAAAGCTTCTTTGTATGAAAATAAGTGATTCATCGACTACGGTGTTCACCTTAAAATTGCCTCTGCCATTTAAAAAAGTCGATTCACCATTTTTAAATGTGGATCGGGAAAAACAAAAAGGAGGTTATTGTATAACTGTTGAACTTTGAAAATGAATCAACAAATCGATAACACATTGCTACACAAGTGGGGTTGATAAAAAATGGAGATAAGAAAAAAAAGTAAAAAAAAAGAAAGAAAAGGAAAACGCCCTTGACAATGTCTTTATCAGGTTTAATAAAAGGGAACTGAAATAAACTAAAAATGTATTATTATACTAAATGTGAGTCAATGAACGTTTGTTTCCAAAAGGCTTATATATATATATATATATATATATATATATATATATATATATATATATATATATATATATATATATATATATATAATATATATATATATATATAAAGTGAAGTCAAATGCTTATACTTGTTAGTATTTCAAATAGACGAAGAAATAACAACACCTTAAAGATATATGGAAAAGGTAAAGTCAAATTAAGCCCATCATGAACTCAGCTCTATGGTTAACTTTAACCCTAACCAAAGCTATTGTATGACAATTTAGAAATAATAAAATATATAACATATTCATTTTTTAGTATACATGAGTTTATATATATATATATATATATATATATATATATATATATATATATATATATATATATATGTTTTAATACATGGTAAAATATACCTTAGTTCTGGATATGAATTATGATTGAAAATTCTATTTTGATTGTTCTAATTAGCAGTAATTTATAATTACCTGAACAAGTAACCTATCTCTCTTTCTCTCTCCTCCCTCTCTCTCCCCCTCTCTCTATCTTTCTCTCTCTCTTTCTCTCTCTCAGCTATCTCCGTTTTGCTTTCACCCCTTTCCCGCTACTCTCTAATATATCGTAATGTCTCTATGGTCATTTAATGAAATAATGACTTTTTTCAGTGTTGTCATCTAATTTACATAGTGTGTATGTACACACCATAAAAACGTATGTAAATTAGATAGCAAAATATTAAGTCTTTTTACTTTTATATAAGAATAATAAGGAATAATAATATTTCTATATGAGAATTAAAAGAACAACACATAGAAAGGACATCACAAATGCCTAAGGAAACTGCAAATTCCAGAAATCTCATAAACTGACACACACAAAAGAAAACACACATATGGTGGCAACAGCCTCGGTTGGTACCCCACATAATAGTCACGAGGGGTTAAGGAGGATGGAAATATCCAGAAGAGAAAACAGCAATCGGATCTTTACTAGAAGGGTGTGGGGTGTATTGCCAGCGAGAAATCCATGGTAAACAGTCATTGTGATAGCAGAAAATGACTAGCAACGGTTATCGAAAATGGCGGAAAGTGCTGGAAATATGGGGAAACTTGTTTCACTCAGATTCCAGGGAATACCATTGGTTATTGTTAGTGAGCAATCACTGATAATGACTTCTTGGAAAACTCATAATGAGCCAATAATAATAACGAGTAACGAATACGTCTAGTAAAAAATAAAGTTACGGTAGACATCGGATTTATAGGAAAAAGGAAAATGCAGAGTAAAAATGGGGAACTGAAAGATGAAAGATGAAAGATGAAAGATGAAAGATGAAAGAGTGTTAGCGAAAAAGGAAAGAAAATATGAGAAGAAAAAATAAAGAAGAAAAAGAACACAGATGAGAAAAAGAAGAGAAAAGAAAAAAGTAAAAGCCTTCACAGATCATAGACTGCCATTATCACATTTAATACGAACTTGTAGGACCTGTGGAAATTCCACGGGTGCTAACCCATCGTCTTCTCTGATTGCCGTTAAAATAGTTGTCAGCTATTTTTTATGGATAAAACGAACCTCTAAAGTTTTTAAATAATTAATCTATTGTAACAATTTAAATATTTTAAAATTAAATAGCCATTCCCTATCGTAAAAATAATTGTCACCAAATAAACAATGGAATGTCACTTTTAAGTCAAGGGCTACACTAGAATTCTATTAATTACGCCTTATAAAATGTGGGAACAATTCATTTTGAAATGAGTAAAATCATATTTTGGAACAGTAGCGACACCAGCTATTTAACAATTACTTTTTGGACGATCTCATGTTTAATGGGTGTGGAAGGTGATAACGTACGTACAAACGAAGATACGTATTATTAAACAGATTATTGTTGAAAAAACAAATAAATGAAAAGTAATCAATAAATTTAAGACAAAAAATATCAGATTATCAAAACGGAAAAATTGCAAGAGAATCCAGCGCTGCCCGGTTTGTAATTGTTTTGAAAATTACATTGTCGCAAAAATATTGGTGTTATCTCTTTGTTCGCCACGACCTTGTTTCTCGTTCGTATTCAGTCTTAGCGCCTGGCTGGCGAATCTCATACAAACAATGTCTCCAACTTAAACAAGGTTTTACGGTAACAATCGATCGGTTGATATATGATTCGTTAAGAGATATAATAGAGTAGTTTAGTAGAAAGAACTTAAGGAAAATTATTTGATACAAGATTTGTAAAAAAAAAAAAAAGGCTGAAACGCGTAATATCTCAGTGGATAAAACAAAGCGTTCAGTTCAACATTCCAGGAAACGCCGAAAGCTCGGAGAGTGCATTAGCCGAAACGTTATATACATAGCGACAATCAAGATGAGGACACCAGTCCGAAATCTGAAATCCATTAATGTAAATAGCAGCAATTTCTCATCTCAGAATTCTCATTAAATTAAATGATAAAATTTAGACGCATAAAAAATATGAGCAAGAAACGCCAGTATTACTCGGATGAGCCATTGTTATGAATTAAACAGTCACAATAATCTTGGGATGTTTTCGTTTCAGATCGCTCAATCACCAAATATGAAAAAAAAGTAATTGCTAAATAGATGGTGTTCACTTACCGAGGAGAAAATAAATAAAGTGTAGTATAAAACCATGTACTACACTTTGCTCCGTGGTCGTGTCTACATACAATTTTAAAATATACTCCTGCTTTGGGAAAC
>OY744518.1:101462514-101532514 GCA_963556195.1 Sepiola atlantica
GGGTTGATAAAAAATGGAGATAAGAAAAAAAAAGAAAAAAAAATAAAGAAAAGGAAAACGCCCTTGACAATGTCTTTATCAGGTTTAATAAAAGGGAACTGAAATAAACTAAAAATGTATTATTATACTAAATGTGAGTCAATGAACGTTTGTTTCCAAAAGGCTTTTATATATATATATATATATATATATATATATATATATATATATATATATATATATATATATATATATATATATATATATATATGAAGCAATCCAACAAAAGATATAAGCGTCAACTAATATCTTATAATTAGTGAAACATCCGGATAAAAAAACTGAAGCTCAATATACTGGATAGAGCATTAATATTATAATATAAAATGAAGTAATAAAATAAGGTGTCAATCAAATTTTATTAGAATTCAAAGTTTGCCGGCCCCTTCAATTTCACATATTTGGACTGCTGTTTGTATCTTGGAGTAATGTCCTTCCTGATTATGCTTCTCAACTTGTATGACCTGGATGGACTGTATGGATTCAACAAAAGTATGTTTTTGGATTGATATGTTTGATGTTATGTATTTTTATATATTTGTGTATATAATTTTATATATTTTCAAAGCGTAATTTTATTGCCTGTAGTAGTATAACTGCGGTAATGGTCCTCTGAAGAGAAGAATTATCTTTGAAAACTCATGAGCTAAGGACTTAAGGATGCTTTGCATGAACTTTGAATTCTAATAAAATTTGATTGACACCTTATTTTATTACTTCATTTTATATTATAATATATATATATATATATATATAAAGTGAAGTCAAATGCTTATACTTGTTAGTATTTCAAATAGACGAAGAAATAACAACCTCTTAAAGATATATGGAAAAGGTAAAGTCAAATTAAGCCCATCAGATACTCAAAAATACTGCAGGTATGAACTCAGCTCTATGGTTAACTTTAACCCTAACCAAAGCTATTGTATGACAATTTAGAAATAATAAAATATATAACATATTCATTTTTTAGTATACATGAGTTTATATATATATATATATATATATATATATATATATATATATATATATATATATATATATATATATATATATATATATGTTTTAATACATGGTAAAATATACCTTAGTTCTGGATATGAATTATGATCGAAAATTCTATTTTGATTGTTCTAATTAGCAGTAATTTATAATTACCTGAACAAGTAACCTATCTCTCTTTCTCTCTCCTCCCTCTCTCTCCCCCTCTCTCTATCTTTCTCTCTCTCTCTTTCTCTCTCTCAGCTATCTCCGTTTTGCTTTCACCCCTTACCCGCTACTCTCTAATATATCGTAATGTCTCTATGGTCATTTAATGAAATAATGACTTTTTTTCAGTGTTGTCATCTAATTTACATAGTGTGTATGTACACACCATAAAAACGTATGTAAATTAGATAGCAAAATATTAAGTCTTTTTACTTTTATATAAGAATAATAAGGAATAATAATATTTCTATATGAGAATTAAAAGAACAACACATAGAAAGGACATCACAAATGCCTAAGGGAACTGCAAATTCCAGAAATCTCATAAACTGACACACACAAAAGAAAACACACATATGGTGGCAACAGCCTCGGTTGGTACCCCACATAATAGTCACGAGGGGTTAAGGAGGATGGAAATATCCAGAAGAGAAAACAGCAATCGGATCTTTACTAGAAGGGTGTGGGGTGTATTGCCAGCGAGAAATCCATGGTAAACAGTCATTGTGATAGCAGAAAATGACTAGCAACGGTTATCGAAAATGGCGGAAAGTGCTGGAAATATGGGGAAACTTGTTTTCACTCAGATTCCAGGGAATACCATTGGTTATTGTTAGTGAGCAATCACTGATAATGACTTCTTGGAAAACTCATAATGAGCCAATAATAATAACGAGTAACGAATACGTCTAGTAAAAGATAAAGTTACGGTAGACATCGGATTTATAGGAAAAAGGAAAATGCAGAGTAAAAATGGGGAACTGAAAGATGAAAGATGAAAGATGAAAGATAAAAGATGAAAGAATAAAGAGTGTTAGCGAAAAAGGAAAGAAAATATGAGAAGAAAAAATAAAGAAGAAAAAGAACACAGATGAGAAAAAGAAGAGAAAAGAAAAAAGTAAAAGCCTTCACAGATCATAGACTGCCATTATCAAATTTAATACGAACTTGTAGGACCTGTGGAAATTCCACGGGTGCTAACCCATCGTCTTCTCTGATTGCCGTTAAAATAGTTGTCTAAAGTTTTTAAATAATTAATCTATTGTAACAATTTAAATATTTTAAAATTAAATAGCCATTCCCTATCGTAAAAATAATTGTCACCAAATAGACAATGGAATGTCACTTTTAAGTCAAGGGCTACACTAGAATTCTATTAATTACGCCTTATAAAATGTGGGAACAATTCATTTTGAAATGAGTAAAATCATATTTTGGAACAGTAGCGACACCAGCTATTTAACAATTACTTTTTGGACGATCTCATGTTTAATGGGTGTGGAAGGTGATAACGTACGTACAAACGAAGATACGTATTATTAAACAGATTATTGTTGAAAAAACAAATAAATGAGAAGTAATCAATAAATTTAAGACAAAAAATATCAGATTATCAAAACGGAAAAATTGCAAGAGAATCCAGCGCTGCCCGGTTTGTAATTGTTTTGAAAATTACATGGTCGCAAAAATATTGGTGTTATCTCTTTGTTCGCCACGACCTTGTTTCTCGTTCGTATTCAGTCTTAGCGCCTGGCTGGCGAATCTCATACAAACAATGTCTCCAACTTAAACAAGGTTTTACGGTAACAATCGATCGGTTGATATATGATTCGTTAAGAGATATAATAGAGTAGTTTAGTAGAAAGAACTTAAGGAAAATTATTTGATACAAGATTTGTATAAAAAAAACAGGCTGAAACGCATAATATCTCAGTGGATAAAACAAAGCGTTCAGTTCAACATTCCAGGAAACGCCGAAAGCTCGGAGAGTGCATTAGCCGAAACGTTATATACATTAGGGTAGGTCGATTTTACACTTTTTTTTAAATATTAAAAAAAGGCACGTACCGAAAGTTGTATATAGACCTATTAAATACTCATGCAAAAAATTAGATCAAAAACTTCAGCGGTTATTTGAGCGTTTGGTATCAAAGATCGTAGACAAGAATATACTGAAAATTCCTCGTTTTTGCAAGATTTGCTTGAATATTGGTGTGAAAACCAAATAATTTTAGCATTTAATATCAGGGAATGTCCTTTTATTTGATAAAAATGATATGAATTAAAGAAATCTTCAAATTGAAAATTTGCCCCCCCCCCTCATTTTCAGTGTCTGCTTTTGTAAACTACCTTTTAACGTTATGAATTAATCAGTAATATTTGAATACCTAAAAAAATGATTTTTTTCTGTTATAAGTGAAAATATAACAAGCAAAGAAATAAGGAAAAACCTAACACTATTTTAATGGAGCTTAATATAGAGAGTCAAATTGTTCCATATAAGACCCCTTAGACAAAAATGCTGGTCTCAATTTCTGACTCAAAACTTTGGCTGTAATGTGTTGATGCCTTGCTTCAAAACCATATACAGTTTGTGAAGCTTCTGTAATTAACTTAACTGCCCGTTCCACGCCCTGAGAATGTGAGGGCACATCTGGCAAGTCAAGCTTGGTTCCATTCATCAACGATTCTCGAAGTTCAGATTCAGTAAAATCTTCCGTCATTGGTGGTTCAAAAATGCCGCATAATTTTAAATCTATTAATTGTGTCCAATGTGTGGCATTAAAATTAATAGGTGGTATTCTTTTTAATCTTTTTCTGGTTGACTCCTCACTCCTGAAAGAACAAATTAATTAATTGAATTATTAAAAAAATCCAATCTGTACTGCTTTAATAATTATGGTGAAATTAGATAAAATCTTTAAAAATCATTCTATAAATTGGAATAAATAATTGAGTCAGAGATATATGAATAAATATTACTTACCTAATGGCCAAAATTCTTTTTAAAGCTTCTTCTCTTACTTCAATCTCCTCAGATTTAACCATGGAATATAGAAAGTTTTCAGGCAGTAAACAAAATGTATTACCTTGTATATTTCTAAATGTGATATCTTGGATTTCCTGAGGCGGCTCCTTAATCCTCTGGATCATATTAAAAATGTGCACTTACTGATTGTGGAATTTACTATTTCTTTTAATTTCAAACCAAGAAGTGGCATACACATTTACAATAAAATTTACTACATAGTGTAGTTTTGTTGTGTGCCTTTGTGGGTATGCACCACGAGTCCATAAACGCATGAGCCTGATGGCCAAAGTTAACCATCTTGCTTGGTTTAAAGGACCAATTTTCCAGGGGGCATATCTAGAGTCAACCTTACCTCTAGAAATACCTACTGTGTATTCATAAAGGAGTCTTTGGTCAGAACTAAGATCATGTATTTCATCAATTTTAAAAATTGACTCTAGAGGATTGCTGATAGTGGAAAATGATATTTAGGGTAAATCATGGCAATCATTTGAGCATAATTTCCCCAGAGGGCTACTGAATGTTGTAGGGCCCTTTGCGCAACCATCTATGTTTTTAAAAAGGGCTCTGAAAGGTAGTTCATTATGATGCAAAGAGCAACCAATTGTGTGAAGATTTTTAAAAAGTTTTTTTTCTAAAATTGCAACCATTCCACCTTCGCAACCTGTGTTGGTATTAGTGTTGTCAACAAGTATAGCCTTGATACTGTTCTCACTGTGGAATTCATGCAAAACATCCACCACTTGATCTGCATGAACAGCACCTGTTGCACCACTATTAGGAAGAACTCTATGTGTCAGATATTTACTTTCACATGGTGTTTCTTTTGTAAAAGTTAAATGGTGTTCTGGTCCCTTAGTTTTTTTCATAATTCTCTGTCTATTTTCATCCACAATTTCCTTATACATCAATGTGTCCTTATCCATTCTCCCATCAACTCCAATACATATAATATTTTAGGTGGGGTAAAAACCCCTGGCTGAAATAGCTTTATTTATCTACCTCCAACAAGGTAAGATGTGACACAAGGTCAGGAATGTGGGATTATATAAGCCTGCGCTATAGAGGTGAGCACTCTGGCCATTAAAAAAATGACTGGGCAGCCCCGTCGGCATTTCCCTGTAGGGGCGCATCAGACAGTTAACAATAAACTTACTCCTCCCCAAAGAGGGAAGGCAAAACCTGGGAGGTTGCACCTCCTAGAATTGCACAGAACGGACAAGCCCCAATAGACAGGCGTAAATCCAGACCCAAAGGCCCGGACGATACCGGTTTATTTGGTGGGGTAATAACCCCTGGCTGAACTAGATTTTATTTATCTACCCCCAACAAGGTAAGGTGTGACAAAAGGTCGGGAAAGTGGGATTAGATAAGCCAGCGCTCGACAATTCAATATATATTTGTGATAATTAAATGTGTAAACAGTGTTTACAAAACACAGAATCAACACGGGAACTCAAATTCGCTCGTTGAATTTTCAACCGGTGAATACCATAAAAAATATCCAATAAATAAAACGCCTATGTAAATAAATAATTATTTATATATAACATTAAATATTATAGTGTTTTATTCCTTTTTAATTTGAATATGTACATTTAATTTCTTAAGAAAAGGAATAATAAACTTTAAAATATTTATTATTAAGTAATGTATTACTTTTTTTGTTAAAACCCGGGTTTAATTTAAGGCGACACATCTGCCGGTGAAATCTAGGCAGTGATAAAAAATCTCGATTTATTTGATCTTAAAGTTGCAATGCTCAAATAAATACAAAGTTTTGAAGAAAAATATTTCTTGTGGTAACTTTTGACATTATTTGGCAACTTTCTTCGAGTGCGATTATTTACAGTTTCAAAATCGACCTCCCCTAATATACATAGCGACAATCAAGATGAGGACACCAGTCCGAAATCTGAAATCCATTAATGTAAATAGCAGCAATTTCTCATCTCAGAATTCTCATTAAATTAAATGATAAAATTTAGACGCATAAAAAATATGAGCAAGAAACGCCAGTATTACTCGGATGAGCCATTGTTATGAATTAAACAGTCACAATAATCTTGGGATGTTTTCGTTTCAGATCGCTCAATCACCAAATATGAAAAAAAAGTAATTGCTAAATAGATGGTTTTCACTTACCGAGGAGAAAATAAATAAAGTGTAGTATAAAACCATGTACTACACTTTGCTCCGTGGTCGTGTCTACATACAATTTTAAAATATACCCCTGCTTTGGGAAACAGACAATAGTACAGCGATTACCGGTGAACGGTGAGACATCGAAGGACTGAAATTTACACGCTAATGCAGTTGAGAATGGTATTAACCTTCACATGCGTATAATTATAGATAAAATAGAAAGTCGTCTACAATTAATCGTGTATAATGAACTATTTAAATGTTGCCTTGTGTGTGTCTCAGCATCAACCTCACCAATTGAGATCGGATTAAATGTTTTCCTAAGGTCTGCTTTATTTTGTGTTTACACGGAATCTTTTGCGTAGTGAATAGTTGTAGTTCGGTTGACGAAAACAGGCATGTTAAAACTCGCATATAAATACGCCGGGCAATTCGAACACTTATGTGCGTGCGCAGCTTTCTATGTTCGCCAACCTGGTTGGCACGAAAATGTAATTCAGTTCCTGAACAGACGCCGTGGAGACGAGACGCTAAAAACATATTCTTCTTCCTTGACAGAGAAACAGCAAGACGAGATGGAACTCCATAACTCAATCTTCTGTCTTTAACTAACGCCTACCTGCCGAGCCCACTGGCCTTACATTCTTGTGTTCCTGTTTTAATGAAACTTTAATTAAAGTTGATTTTATTCTAAGTGAAAATGTTGGTATTTTATATGGAACTCTCGTGACTCTCTTCTTATCTTTTATTTCAAGCCAGCTCAGTCAGATAGATACAGACACGGTCACGACTATAAAATGGCTATCTGCCGTCTCCGGCCAGCGAATCTTCAACATGGAAACTGTGTGAATATAGGCAATAAAACGTATATCTTTCACTGGTTGGTGATTAATATAAATTTTATTCGTTTATAAAATGGATTGTAGGATGTAAATTTCCTCTATTATTCTGACAAACTTTTGTGAAACATAAATGGTTCTATGCAACCTGTATTGCATAAGTATATTTTATTATTATCCGAGCTGACCCGACCCGGCGTTACCCTGGATTATCTTATTGGAGTCAGTGTAAAACGGTTTAATGCTTTTGTATATAAAAGTGAAAAATTAAAGGTGCTTCTATAGAAGGGGGCTATATCGGTCCGAACATTTCTAATTGCGATTTATAAAATATTAATATATCTAACTGGTTGGAAATTAATATAAATGGTATTCATTTATAAAATTGATGTTAACCTTTTCTATTCGTCTCACGAACTAATGCAAACAATTCTGTGCAGATCTTTTGGCGTAAGTATATTTGATACTACTACTAGAATAATACCCGTCCCGTGACGAGTAAAATTAATTCCCCAAACAGAACAGTTTTTCACCACTTTTATTTTCACTTCTGGAGGTTAAAACCAAGATATAATCATTGTTCCAATTTTCATAAAAATCCATTAGATGATTTTAATTCTAAAACATGTCTGAAATTTAAGGCTTAAGTTGAAGGGACCTTAAGAAGAAATTAGAAATTCATGGATCCTTGCTTTGTGGCTGTCTAATGACTATAGATCAAATTTAATGCAAATCTGAAATATTTTAATTTTAAAATGGGGCGTTGTGCCCATAGTATGTCCTCAAAAACCTCTTAAATATGCCAAAGAATCTGAAATTCTGGTAATATTTATTAATTAATGTCTAATACCTATTTTTTTAAATTTCACAAAAATCGCAGGTATCTGAATATTCACGAAGGTATTCCAGCTCCTTCATGCCCATTTGCATAAAACAAAATTAAACTATATATAGCCACATTACAACCGCTATGCGTTCCAGATTTGTTTCCAAATTCATAATGATCAGTTAATTAGTTTAGGAGTGAATGCTTTACATATCTATATAATAAAGTAAATTCGATTTTTCAGTCTGCTTCTAGACACAATAGGTATTTAAACACAAGCGCTACATAGAATTCCAATATGGTCACGTTTATGCCAATAATTGATGCGTATTTTTTGTAAATTATCAGTCAGTTTCATTAGATTTCATAATTTTCTACACTAATCCCGACATACCTGACTCTCTCAAATAAGGCATACATACATCAAGTCGGAGTAACTATTACTCATATACTAAAACTAATATCAGCACAACTATCTTACACCGGGACTTCTTCTTCATAGGATAAATCTTCCAGCTACGTCCGTCATTGTTTCATTTTTTAATTTCGTGCTATTGTCTTTCACCTTTACTAACTAAATACAGATCGCTCTCTATAACTTATTCTTCGTAGTGTTACAGCGCTTACATTGGCTGGCTACAATCATATTCTGAAAGAATCGAATATAATTGCCGAACACTAAATAAAAACCAATTAACACTAAAACATGGCGTTTCCTATTCCTCAATCCAGTACAACACCTTCATTTACAAAAAAAAAACATTTTGCTACAATAATTATCTTTTTACTAAAATATTACTTTTAACAAATACTTGATGTCTTCATATATAACCTATGTTCAATCCGTGATATACAGAACCAATATACAGGCTCATAAATTATATTAAATATTACCAGTTCAAATGTATCTGTAAAGGAAAAATGTTTTGACACGTATCCCAAGTTTAATTGATTTAGCACAATTTTTGTTTGCAATACAGATTATTTAAAAACAGATCTTTTTTTATTTTAATCACCTATCTAACTTACAGTCGGTTCTTTTCTGATTTTTTTTTTTTTAGAAGTGATAATCTAATATTTATTATTTATAGTTAAATAATTATTTTATATTCCCCGCTGGGGCATGTGTCCTGATATATATATATATATATATATATATATATATATATATATATATATATATATATATATATATATATATAGTTATCCGCAACTCATCAGAGCGAACTGACTTTGACAAGTCTCGAAACTTCGACAGTGGGGACCACGATCAAGTGCTCTACCATTAAGCCATGAGGCCTGTCTGAAAAACATGATTATTTTTATCGTTTATAAGTATAATTAAATATTATTTTACTGGTAAATTTGCCTTTTCTAAGCCGTCTAGAGAGTTTTTTCTCCGTGTATTTACATAATTTCGCTCAATTTTTAGGGATATATATATATATATATATATATATATATATATATATATATATATATATATATATATATAAAGTTTTTCGCTGACACGTGTTTCGTCGTTACTGCGACTCACCAGAGCGAACTGACTTTGACAGGTCTCGAAACCACGACCGCGATCGAGTGCTCTACCATTGAGCCATGAGGCGTGATTATTTTTATCGTTTATAGGTATTATTTAATTATTATTGTTGTTGTTGTTGTTGTCGTCGTCGTCTTCGTCGTCGGCGGCGGCGATAACTAGCTGTATTGCAGCTACTAGTAAATTTGACTTTCTTGGGCCGTATATTTTTTTAATTTAAATTCCTTTATTGTGGATATTTTTTTAATAGTTAAATCATTTGTATATTCTCTCAGGCAACGTCTGAATACGGGTCCTGCTAGTAAACATATAAAGATATACACATACGTATCTTTATATAAATAGTAATATGTAATGTGTTTTATAATCTAGTGTTAAATAAAATTTTTTTAAATAATCTTAAAATAAAACCATGAAAGATAAGACCATCCCTTATTGTGATTCTAATGAGTTGTGAAGTGGTCATTTCCGTTTATTCTGTGGGTTTCTAAGCCCTACTCGAAGAGTCAGGTACCTCTTCAGCCGATGAAAAATTGTGATAATAAAAAATGAACTACTTTTATTTATCTATTTGCTTAGAGAATGGTATATATAGAGTAAGGAAAACAACAAACCGTGTAGCTCTTCTTTAGTGCTGGAGTCACTTTCTCATTTCAACCAGAATATTCGTTTGGTAGAAAAAGATTTCCAATCGACGGAATGTGGTGCAGATTTATTTTAATCGGCATCGCCTTTGCAGTTTGTTGTACAGGTAAGGCTTAATATTTTTGTTTTAAAGGTACAACTTAACTTTTTTCTAGTAAAGGTAAAGCTTCACTTTTATTCTTTTAAAATTAAGGCTTACATCTTTTCTTTCCGTTAAAAGTAAGCCTTAATTTTTAAAAAGGAAGGTCATACCTTTTTTAAAGGTAAGGCTTAACTTTTTTTAAGGTAAGGCCTAACTTTTATTCTTTTAAAGGTAAGGCTTAACTCTTTTTTTTTAAGGTAAGGATTAACCTTTTACTTTTAAATGTAGGCTTCACGTTTTTATTTTAAAGTCTCCTCCAATATCTTCTGTTTTCCTCCCTGTTCCCTGTAAAAAAGATGGAAACTCGACAGTAATATTTTCGAAACACAAATCCTTCGTTTCCTTAATAATCCAACATATATATATATATATATATATATATATATATATATATATATATATATATATATATATTCCATGAGAAATTGCCAGTATACTGAAATAATATGCCCTTAATAGGGTTAAGATGAAAATTCATATACACAAAATGTACAAAAGCAAGGAAATTCCCAAATTTGTCCACTTTTATTGTCATTAAGGGTATGCGAGTACAACAGGGCTATGTATTTTACTGGTAGGAATTTTTCGTCAGCGCACCTCACACACTTCATCCACTCATGCATAGAGATTTATATTGTAGTGATGTGATGACATGGTTTGGTTGATATGTAGTCATACCCTTAATGACAATAAAAGTGTAAAAATTTGGGAATTTCCTTGCTTTTGTACATTTAGTTGATATGAATTTTCATCTTAACCCTATTACGGGCATATGATTTCAGTATACTGGCAATTTTTCATGGAATGTCACCACTTTTGTAAAGGCTATGCCTCAATACAATGCCATCTCATAACTGATATAGTTGGTAGTTTGACAAATCAAGGTGTATGGTAAACTGAAATTAAAATGCCATCAACTAGACACTAGAACCTCTATCTTTGCCAAAAATCAGCTGAATCCATCAAATGGTCGATAAGATATAGAATAAAGTGTATGAATACTGGTCATTTTTAAGTTTTTTTGGAATTTTCTGGAAAACTAAGGTATATGGTAAACTGAAATTAAAATGCCATCAACTAGACCCTAGAACCTCTATCTCTGCCAAAAATCAGCTAAATCCATCAAATAGTTGATGAGATACAGGGTGACACATACGTACGTACGTACGTACGTACGTACACACAGATAACATGATTTTATGATTGAACTTTCTGGATCTCTGGGTTGCCTGTACTATTGATGCTGAAATTCTACACACTTATAGAACCTATCAAATGAAAATTTTGTGCAAAGTTTTAACTAATTTGGTTTATTGGTTTTTGAGTTATGATTGATCAAAGAAATGAGATTTCCAGCATAGGCCATTCTTGAAGTCTATTAAGGGATAGAGCGCTCTCGTGCCTCCCTTGATATTCATATTTAATATTTAAGATGTCGATTTATATCATTATTGTTTATATCAACATAATAAATTCACAGTGCAATCAGAACATCGTAAATATTTAATTCTGAAACATTATTTAATGTGCATATGCATAAATTGAACCGTGTACATCATTTTAGGATGGTTTCTTGCCTGTCGTCCGAGGCGCGCTCATTCCTGAATACGTGTCAACGAGAATATATAGGTATCTTCCTCATTCGAAGTTCCGCTTTCTTTCCATATAAAAACAGATTTTGCGAAGATTAAAATCAAGATATAAGGCTACAAAACGTTGTCTAGAATCCTTGTTCCAATTTTTAGCAAAATTCATTACATGATTCGTTAAAAAAAGTTAATTTATGGCTGAAGAAACTGACATTACGGGAATCTTGCTTAGTTAGTGTTTAATGAGTATAGATCAAATTTAATTCAAATCTAAAATATTTGAATTTTTAAATAGGAAGTTGTGCCTATATTATGCCCTCTAAACTCCTTAAAATACTCCAAAGCAACTGAAATTTTTTTAATATTTATTAATTCTTGTCTAATACCTATGGTTAAAATTTCCCAAAAGTTGGAGATATCTGAATTTCTACGAGGGGCTTCAACCCCATTATACTACTCTTGCATACAACTAACTTAAACTAAATATAGCCTACACTACGACCCCTTTCGTCTAGCAGTTGTGTTCTAAAATTTATAATGACCAACTAATTAGTTCAGGAGTGTTTCTTGTACATAGAAATATTTAAACATATGCACATACCTAAATTTATATAGAGATAAACACATTTAACGAAGAGATAAACTTAATTTTATGAAAATCGAATTTAATTTAACCCTTTTCAATATTTTATAGTATTTAGTTTAGCAACGAAACAAAATTATGTTAATTTACATTTCACTAATTCTACTTTTAAGTAGTCAACAGATAAAATACATACATTTATCAATTAATTTCCTCAAAGAATATCAAACAACATAGTCGTACTCGTTTATGATTTACTAATGCTTATCAAGTCATAAAGACACTAGAAGATATGAGTTAATGAGATATATGGATTGTCAGTTGAACGATGGAGAATATTATCAGAGGAGTGAAACTGATGAATAGAGTGAATGAAATTTGACCAAATTTTGATTACTTATAAGGTCGGTTTTGAGAAGAATTTGTTGATATTTGAAGACGGACATGTTGTAATCTGCAGGAAACAAGTCCAGTAGCAACGTGTTTTATGTATGGGAAGATTGTGTAAGGAAACACTGCTCATAACAGCCCTGCTTGAGTTAGGCCCACGGGGGGAAATGAGCGTTCTTCGCAGTTGTGATATAAAATGAGTTCTTGCTGTGAATGTCTCACAAGACATGGAGCTCCATTAACAATCTTCACTAGAAATAACGACAGATTAGAAGGAAACTAGCAACGTCTCTTCTGTGAGAACAGATAGGTAAGGAACAAAACAGATCACCTCTCACTAGATTGGAAAGTCGACCATGTCGAGGCAAGAAAGACGACTCTGGCCGGCATCTTCCCAGATGTGGCAGCAGTATTCCTTAACACAATATTCCTTAACACAATATTCCTTAATACAATATTCCTTAACACAATATTCCTTAACACAATATTCCTTAATACAATATTCCTTAATACAATATTCCTTAACACAATATTCCTCAATACAATATTCCTTAACACAATATTCCTTACCACAATATTCCTTAACACAATATTCCTTAACACAATATTCCTTAATACAATATTCCTTAACACAATATTCCTTAACACAATATTCCTTAACACAATATTCCTTAATACAATATTCCTTAACACAATATTCCTTAATACAATATTGCTTAATACAATATTCCTTAATACAATATTCCTTAACACAATATTTCTTAATACAATATTCCTTAACACAATATTCCTTAATACAATATTCCTTAATACAGCGCTGCTATACTGCAGTATGTTATGTTATGTATATTAAAAAAAGTAAAGTAGTCGACCATAGTCAAGGGCGACCCGAATGTTCCCTTTTCATTAGCTACTACAGCGAGGTGTAAAGGAGGGCGCTACTCCTTTCATATTAAAAAAAGTAAAGTAGTCGACCATAGTCAAGGACCACCCGAATGTTCCCTTTTCATTAGCTACTACAGCTAGGTGTAAGGGGGGGGGGCGCTACTCCTTTCATATTAAAAAAAAGTAAACTAGTCGACCATAGTCAAAGGCGACCCGAATGTTCCCTTTTCATTAGCTACTACAGCGAGGTGTAAGGGATGATGCTACAGCTTTCATATTAAAAAAAGAAAAGTAGTCGACCATAGTCAAGGGCGACCCGAACGATCCCTTTTCATTAGCTACTACACCGAGGTGTATGAAAGGGTGCTACTCCTTTCATATTAAAAAAAAGTAAAGTCGTCGACCATAGACAAGGGCGACCCGAACGTTCCCTTTTTATTGGCTACTACAGCGAGGCGTAGCGAGGGATGTTACTCCTTTCATATTAAAAAAAGTAAAGTAGTCGACCATAGTCAAAGACGACCCGAACGTTCCCTTTTCATTAGCTACTACAGCGAGGCTTAGCGGAGGATGTTACTCCTTTCATATTAAAAAAAGTAAAGTAGTCGACCATAGTCAAAGGCGACCCGAATGTTCCCTTTTCATTAGCTACTACAGCGAGGTGTAAGGGATGATGTTACTCCTTTCATATTAAAAAAAGTAAAGTAGTCGACCATAGTCAAAGACGACCCGAATGTTCCCTTTTCATTAGCTACTACAGCTAGGTGTAAGGGGGGGGGGGGGCGCTACTCCTTTCATATTAAAAAAAAGTAAACTAGTCGACCATAGTCAAAGGCGACCCGAATGTTCCCTTTTCATTAGCTACTACAGCGAGGTGTAAGGGATGATGTTACTCCTTTCATATTAAAAAAAGTAAAGTAGTCGACCATAGTCAAAGACGACCCGAATGTTCCCTTTTCATTAGCTACTACAGCTAGGTGTAAGGGGGGGGGGGCGCTACTCCTTTCATATTAAAAAAAAGTAAACTAGTCGACCATAGTCAAAGGCGACCCGAATGTTCCCTTTTCATTAGCTACTACAGCGAGGTGTAAGGGATGATGTTACTCCTTTCATATTAAAAAAAGTAAAGTAGTCGACCATAGTCAAAGACGACCCGAACGTTCCCTTTTCATTAGCTACTACAGCGAGGCGTAAGGACAGGATGTTACTCCTTACATATTAAAAAAAGAAAAGTAGTCGACCATTGTCAAGGGCGACCCGAATGTTCCCTTTTCATCAGCTACTACAGGGAGGCGTAGGGCGGGGGGGTGTTACTCATTTCATATTAAAAAAGGTAAAGTAGTCGACCATAGTCAAAGGCGACCCGAACGTTCCCGTTTCATTACCTACTACACGTAGCGTAGGGACAGGATGTTACTCTTTTCATATTAAAAAAAGTAAAGTAGTCGACCATAGTCAAGGGCGACCCGAACGTTCCCTTTTCATTAGCTTCTACAGCGAGGCGTAGCGGAGTATGTTACTCCTTTCATATTAAAAAAAGTAAAGTCGTCGACCATAGTCAAAGGCGACCCGAACGTTCCCTTTTCATTAGCTACTACACGAGGCGTAGGGGGGGGGGGGGTCATGTTACTCCTTTCATATTAAAAAAAGTAAAGTAGTCGACCATAGTTAAGGAAGACCCGAACGTTCCCTTTTCATTAGCTACTACAGCGAGGCGTAGGGGGAGGGACATGTTACTCCTTTCATATTCAAAAAAGTAAAGTACTCGACCATAGTCAAGGGCGACCCGAACGTTCCCTTATCATTAGCTACTACAGCGAGGCGTAGGGGGGGGGTCATGTTACTCCTTTCATATTAAAAAAGGTAAAGTAGTCGACCATAGTCAAGGACGACCCGAATGTTCCCTTTTCATTAGGTACTACAGCGAGGCGTAGCGGAGGATGTTACTCCTTTCATATTAAAAAAGTAAAGTAGTCGACCATAGTCAAGGGCGACCCGAACGCTCTCTTTTCATTAGCTACTACAGCGATGTGTGTGAGGGTGTTACTCCTTTCCGAGGATTACTATACTAACCCTTATATTGCTAAGCGTTAAGCAAGGGAGCATCAAATGCCATATTTACTCTACGGAGTGTGCAACTAGGGTTGCGTGTGCATCTGCGAGTAACTTTTATAATATCATCAGTCACATTATTAGTCTGCTTTACCATCTATATCGTGCAACAAAACTCTGAAATTCGAAACAACAACTGGTTGGAAAACTAATTCATCAAACAATGACGAGTTTCTCAGAATATCTAAGATAATTCATTGCAGACGATAAAACTATCTATGGCAGCACTTCGAAGAACATTACTGACCAAAATTTTTCGGATTCTCTCTCTCCCAATCTGGAGAAAATGGTTTGTTACCTTTAACACCTCTAAAACGGAGTTTCTCTCGTTTTACCACCAATGATCGGATCCTCATTTTGCCCCAATTGAAATAAATTGCTCTTTCCTTGAAGAATCCCATGGCTTTGATAAGCTTCTAAAACTGACTTTCACTCCATACCAGAAATGGAAAGCCTTACATAAAATCTGTTGCCAAGACCGCTGGAAAAATGTTTGGATCATTCTACTGCTTCAAAAAGTACCAGAATCCTGACTCAACCATATAAGAATCTGATACGTCCTAATATGATTTGCTACTGCCATATCGTGGGAGGTGTGGTTGATAGCACACTTTCTCACATAGACGTTGCTAGTCTTTCTCTACGCTTTCGTTATTTTCATGGTAAGTGTTCGACTGAGCTCCAATCTCTGGTTTCACCTCTCTAAAACATTCACAGCAAGTACTTGTCTAACAACGACCACTGCTAAGAACTTTCTTTTCTCCCTCAAACGGAACTTCCATGAACAGAGTTGTTTTCCCAGAACTTCCCATGTGTGAAACACAAAACCGCGGGGCTGCTTCCCAGCTGACTACAACATGGCTGTTTACAAGTCCAATTTAAAAAAATACTTGATAAAACTTCCTCTTTAGTAATCAATTTCTGCCCATTCTACCCATCGTTTCCAATGCTCTCAGTATTGGTTGTCATCCAATACACAATCTCATTAACCCTTATCTTCGAGTGGCCTTTGGAATTGGTAAATGCTGACCTATTAGTATACATTTTTTTTTTTATTAAGTCTCGTTGGTGTGTTGTTTCAATCCCAGATAAGTGACTTATTCTTTTTGAATCGAAAGATGGTAAGCCCATATGAGTGATTTCAATCTCTTTGATATGAGAATTACTATCTCCGATTGGTTCGGAAATCCGGCCGGAGCGAGACTTCGGTTGGAGGCATGTCATGAGAAAACACCTGGGAGGAGATTTATAAGAAAGGGGATGTAGACCGAAAGTGTCACTATCTAGTTTTATCACCGCTCCCCGCGAGAGCAACGTAAGACAGAAGGTCGGTTTTTAATGTGGGGAAAATGAAGCTCCCCAAAATATTGGACACAGCGAAGATGTCAATGGTTATTCCGTGCAAATTAGCAGAGCAAATATAAACATTTGATTAACTGAGAAAAGGGAATAGGCAGAGTACCCATTATTAAGGAAGTAGTTTTTACGATGCCAATAACTAAGTCTGAATCTCACGTAAGTTTAAATGATTTTTAACTGAATACATGTTTTATAAATTTAAAGAAATTAACATAACATAATAACTTGTATAATTTTGGTTATTCGGACTACATTTCTAAATTTTGAGTGTTAGCATCACAACATTTCGGTCGCTGTAACCTCCGGCCTTTTGCAGGTGTATCTCTTCGAACTCGGAAGATTTCTGTCGAACTCGGGAATTTTCCCGAGTTAGAACGGATACACCTGAAGAAAGCCGGAAGTTACAGCGACCGAAATGTTGTGATGATAACACTCAAGATGAAAAATATAGTCCGAATAACCAAAATTATACAAATTATCAATCCTCATCTCAAAAATTCAGAAATATAACATAACATTTTTTTAAAAGAACATTGAATATTTGTTAAACTACGTGACTGTTTTTGGAAATCCGCAAAACATACACAAAGAGTATTTGGAATTAGTTCAAAGCGAATTATTTTTGCTGAAAAATAAAATGTATGCTTTTGTCAATAAAAACAATACAATATATTCGTCGTAGTTACTTACTCTCTCATGCAAATACTACGTATTTTTCCCGAGATCTCACAAATATTCTTCTTTGTACTAGCTATAAAGCTGTAGAAGTAAAGATGGAAATTGACATACCCAAGTACTGTAGTCCAGGGGATTGAATGCTGGTGGTTTGGTTTCTCTCAAGCTGTTTGTCTTGAAGTGATTCTACCTTTCTCTCTCTCTTTGCCTTCTACAATCAACACAACAAACATCTCACTATTTCCTATAATAACATCAGAGGTCAAACTTTCTTGATGCTCGGTCTATTCTCTTGGGCAAATCTCCTCACATCCTTGCTCTTTGTGATACTAGTCTGGATGCTTCTATTGATAGCAACGATCTACATGTGGATGGTTAATTGCCTCTTGTCCGCTTAGACTCTTCTACGCATTTGCATGGTCTTGCTGTTTTTCTTCGCGAGGAACACCCCATTGCACGTGTCCCCATCCTTGAATCTCATGGGTGTCCTTTTATCTGTCTTTACTGCACTGCACTCCACTTCTTATTTGTTATTTTTGTACCGTTCCCTTTCTGACAATGACTGCTCTGTGGTTGGTGCTATATCCAGCAGTATTGATGATGTATTGCAAATTCATCCGTCAAGCTCCATCTTAGTTTTTGGTGACATCAATGCTTATTATTCTGACTGGCTCTCTCACTCTATCTGGTGAAATCTGTCTTAACTTTTCTCTGTCTCATGACTTGTCCCAAATCACGTTTTCCTGATAATGATATTCATCAACTATCATGACTTGATCTTTTTCTCACTTCTGTTCCTGACTGGTGTTATGGTTCCTCTTCTCCTCCATTGGGTTCTTCTGATCATGCAGTTGTTGATGTTGAGTTTAATTTTTCGGTTAAGTCTTCTATTGATCGTCCCTACCATAGGAAGACGTTCAACTACAGGAAGGCTGATTGGAATGGGCTTCGCAGCTTCCTATGTGACATTCCATGGGTTCCTATCTTTTGTATTTCTTCAAATGCTGCTAGAGAGGTTACTGACTAGCTTCTTGTTGAAATTGACATCTTCATTCCTCATCATAAGTTTCAAACCAAACCTCATTCTCCTCCATGGTTTTCATTAGTTTGTGCTTCTGCCATTGCCCATCGTAACCATTACTTTAATCAGTATCGTCATGATGGTTCTGAGAATTCTAGACAATCCTACAGAAGAGCTAGCAATGCCTGCAAGAGAGCAATCTCTGAGGCTAAGTCTAGCTACTCTCAAAGCAGTTGTGACTCTATCTCATCTCAAAGGGTTGATATCTCGTGATTTTTGGAGAATCTACAATAGTGTGATTCATAGTGGCAAATCTGCTATTCTTCCTATTTCCAATGGTCTTCAGGTTATTTCATCTTCTAAGGATAAGGCTGATCTATTTGTTTGTATTTTTGCTGGCAATTCTACTCTTGATTCTAGTGTTTTTCTTCCTTATTTTCCTTTGACGACTTATCAGTCTCTTGGTTCTGTTATTATAACTCCAAAGATGATTACTATGGTTATTTCTGATCTGGACCAGTCTAAAGCTTCCGGTCCTGATTCAGTTCCTGATGCCGTTCTCAAGTGTTGTTTTCCTAACCTTTCTTCTATCCTCTCTAAATTATCCAATCTATGTTTGTCTAAGTCTTGTTTTCCTTCTTGTTGGAACGAGTCCTCTGTTGTTCTTATCTTCAAAAATGTTGGTGATCGGTCCGACCCAACTAAGTATTATCCGATTTGTCTCCTCTCCAATATTATCAAGGTTTTTGAAAGGTTAGTAAACGGCAATCTTGTTCATTTTCTGGAAAGTCTGGGCCATCTTTAGTGATGTTCAGTATGGTTTTCGTTCAACTGCTGATCTTTTAACTGTTATAACTGAACGGATCTGTCAGTTTATGAATAATTGAGGAGAGGAGAGGGTCATTGTGCTTGACATTTCGAAGGCGTTTGACAGAGTGTGGCATTCCGGTCTCCTACACAAACTTCAGGTTTATGGTATTAGAGGTGAAGTTCTTGACATTATTAGGTCTTTTCTTTCTGATCCAAGCTTGCGAGTAACTTTGGACGGTGTCTTTTCTTTCTCTTTTCCTATCAATGCTGGCGTTCCTCGGGGATCTATTCTAAGCCCAGCACTGTTTCATCTCTATATAAATGATCTTCCAGAGAATATTGTTCAGAAAACTAACATCTATGCTGACGATACCACTCTCTATTCTGGTGTTGCTTCTCGCCCATCTCCCTCGGATCAGTCGAAATATGCAACTGATCTAGAAGTTAACCTGGGTTCAGCTCGTGTCTTTCAATCGTAGGCATGTCCCTTTTCTTCCTGAGATTCTTATGAATTGCTCTGCTCTTGAAGAGAAATCGACTCTGAAACTTCTTGGTCTATTTCTCTCATCAAATCTTTTATGGAGTTCATACATTAGATCCATTGCTCTTTCTGCTTCTCATGAAGTTGGTTTTCTCTATCGCTCCAAACACTTTCTCACACCTGAAGCTATTCTCTATCTCTACAAATCCACAATCAGACCATGTATGGAGTACTGTTGTCATATTTGGGCTGGTGAATCTCTGCCCCATTTGAGGGTTCTTGATAAGGTGCAGAAACGTAGCTGTAATTTGATTGGCCCTACCCTTTTTCCTTCTCTAAACACCCTCTCTCACAGACGTGGTGTTGCTAGTCTCAGTCTTTTCTATAAATACTATTATGGCATGTGTTCTTCAGAATTATGCGATCTATTCCCCGCTTCTTTTGTTCCAGCTCGTTTGACTCGTTGGTCTAGAGGTCTCCATTAATTCGCTGTTTTGATACCTCATTGTAATACAGCTTCTTATTCCAGTAGCTTCTTTCCAAGAACTGCAGGCTTGTGGAACTCTCTTCCTGCTGACTGTTTTTCTCCTACCTATAATCTTGGTATTTTCAAGACTACGGTCAATAGGCATTTCCTGTCTTTGCGATAATCATATTTGTTCTTGTTAGCTCCTTAAATCAAGTGGTTTCATGCCTTGTCTGGAGCGATTTCCATAAAAAACATTTGTTTAATTAAACAAAAAACTCCTCTCAATGCGTGGGTATAAACTAGTTTGTATACAAATAAATTTAAAACCGTCTCATCACGAAAAAGTTTGCAAGTAAAAAAAATGTGTCTTTTTCTAGTGCCTGAACGAAATCATTTAAAGTGGTGAGATGGAGCGAGAAATCAAGTAGCAAGTCAGACAACCTCCGCCGCCTGAAATGAATTCTAGAAGAAATCCTCCACTCTAAATGAAAAATCAACGCTGAAGTTTTTTAAGTCATCAGAAATTATGATAATATTTTATTTATAAAAACTTTAATCACTGACATAATTCTATGATTTTATGGGTATATTAGTTCGAACAACGGAGAAGCATGATTTTTCCCGCCATTTTTAATGGAGGGTGTACACTAGTTATTTAATAAAGGTCATTTCAGTCAATTGTTTTCTAATTGATTAACCATGATATTTTCAGATTTCATTTTATTTTATTTCGCTCAATTTTTAGATAGGACTTAAGTTTACTATGTAAGTTTAACGTAAAGTTGATATTTTACGAGGATCTTCTACTATTTTCTAAAGTTTTGTGATATTATTTTGGGAAAAAATATCTTGGGATGACTATATCGATTTAACAGCCCGAGAACTATAAATTGACTTTTAAATTTTCCTTTACAATCACGTTTTTTTTTCTTTAATTTCACTTTTATTTAGTTTTCGTATTGGCACTTGAACTTAGTGTTGGTGATAAGGTTAAGGAATATCAAGTGTTTTTATAATTTTTAACTTTGACATCTTTTATACTAAAGTTTGATTAAGAACATTAATTATACAATAAACTGTCTCGTTATTTTTTATGAACCGTTGAAGTTTAAAAGGGGGAGCAGTTGGGCTTTTTTAATAGATGCTCGGTAAACCAGAAGGGTGAGCGACTCCAAGTCAGCAGCAAACGGTGTTCTGTCAGATTTAGTTCTTAATATTAAACTTCATCCGTCATATCACTTCCGGCGAGAGTTTCAGTTTCCCAAATTTATTAATTTATTTATTAAATTGTAAGGTTCAAGTACAGAATAGTTAACAAAGCCTCCTACCCATGTTAAGAATGGCTTTCTAATTACTTATTTTTGTAAAAATAAATTAGTTAAAATAAAAAAAAATAAAAAGATGTTTTATTATATTTTCCTTTATTATTTAGAAAGCCATTCTTAATATGGGTAGGGAACGGGCTTTGTAAACTATTCTGTACTTTCACCTAACAATTTAATAATTAAATTAATAAATAAAATTTAGTACAAAACTTGGCAAACTAGAAGAGTAAGCGACTCAACACAGGAAGTCTTTAATATCAGGAACTAAATCTGAAAGAACACCGTTTGCTGCTGACTTTAGGTGGCTTACTCTTCTGGTTTGCCAACCTCAAATAATATTTTAAAGCCCAAATGTATTTGTTGATGCATTTTTTTATAATAACATTCGTAAAAACGGTTATATAGAAGATGGCAGCGACGTGAATATGAGATGAGATGAAACCCTTAACTGCCACATCAGCATCGAAACCGACCAGTGAATCTTATTAACAGAGTGAACGAACCATGGGGATTGAGGATAACTCACTGTGTGGATTGGAGAACACCCCAGGTAATGGTAAGATGGTCTCTATGCATCCCAGCACTATGTAATACGCAAAATACAGCCTCTCTACAGTGAATAACCGTCCGTGCGTGGTAAAGAGACACATCCTGTCTGAGATTAGCCTGGTAATAATGCATGGGCATAGACATAGCTGTAGTTAATGTAGCAACTATCAACGAACAAATACTTCGGCAGAGAGAACATTGCAGCTTCGCAGAAGATCATTCTAGACAATGGGAAGGTAAAAGTATAAAGTGTACAGGTTTGAGTGAGCCGCATACTTATTCAATTCTGAAAATGCCTTTATCAAGTACTTTAGTATACTTTGCACAGATGATGACGCAACAAAACGATCAACCCATGAGGGGAAATTTTTTCCCAAGCATGTGACGAAGCTCGCGCGAGTATGGATTTAGATGGAGTGGTCTTATGAATATCAGTGTTTTTACACTCGTAGTCTCTATTTATTCTCGTGCTGTCATTTACACATCTTTTTTACTTCGAGTACCTCTTATAATTATTGTTTGAACTTAAAGGTTACGAAGACAAGTATTCGTGTGATTTCAATGGAAGATGGTGCAATTGGCTGCATAAAGGCGTGACCGGAAATTGCAACTGGCAAATAAAAGACGATGAAATTCAAGGAAATAAAGGTAATAAATGGTTCATTATTTATTTTAATTTAAATTGTATTTATATTTTTATTCATAGTTTTATTTATATTTTATTTAAGTTTTATTCATATTTTATCTTTATTTTTTATTTTTATTTTATTTAAATTTTATTTATATTTTTTATTTATATTTTTATTTATATTTTATTTTATTTAAATTGCAATCATATTTTATTTTTATTTTTATTTTTTATTTTATTTAATTTTATTTATATTTTTTTTATTTATATTTTATTTATATTTTGTTTTTATTTTATCAAATATACAAATTGTAAAATTCAACTTAACTTACATACGCCATATTAAATGTGATTTAACGCGTACACCATAATAAATCTATCTCTAAAATTAAACCATACAAATGCATATACTATATTAAAACAGACACATACTATATTTGAGTAAAAAAACCAACATATCAGATTCTATTTAAAACACACACCATGTAAAATATATCTTTAAATAAATCCTAGATTTGACTTGAAATGTTCACTATATTAAATTCGACCTAAAATTAAACCATACTTAAATATATATCGTACTAATAAATTTGAATTAAAGCATGCACAATTTCGACTGGAAAGATACACTAAAGCTAATTTTACTGAAAACATACAATATATTAATTGAACTGAGTACATACACCATACTAAAGTTAAATTAAAACATATATCTTACTTAATTTTATTTGAAGCATACATCACATTAAATTTGATTTAAAACATACACTATACTAAATTTGACTCAAAATATATACTCTACTAAAGTTCACTTAAAACATACACAATACAAATATTGTCTTAAAACATAGACCATGTGAAATTTGACTTAAAATGTACAGCATACTATATTTGACTTATAGGATGCAGCCGACTACATTTGACTAAAGAAATACAACATACTACATTTTACTTAAAACCATATTAAAGATTACTTTAAAAATTTTATTCGAGACTACGCTAAATAAATTAACTGACAATATTGAGGATTTCAATAATTTTCAATTAAATATTTATTTACTAACGTTGTGTTGAATCAGGATGATATTGTATGATGCCGTATTTTACTATCATTATTTATTTATTTATTTATTAATTTTAGAGTTATACCTCTTTTTTTAAAAAGAAATCTCTACTCGATCCGGAGAATGTTTTCGCCTGGAAGTCGGTAAAATTATAATTAAAAACTATTCACGTTGTAATTAAGGTTGAACAGACATCTGAGGAAGAGAATTTTTCCGAAATATTATGGTATGCAGAACTTCCATCGAACCGCACTACACGGCAATTAAGATTGTAATATAATATATATATATATATATATATATATATATATATATATATATATATAAAGTGGAAGCTTTAAAAGTCATTCCACCGTTATATGTTTTAATTTGCTTCAATTTGTGTTTATCCATTACACTTCTGCATTGTATTTCCTTCTATAAATTACCTTTATATACAAACTAAACAATGCCTAAAGTAAACAACATTAACCTATTATAATTCAAATATATATATATATATATATATATATATATATATATATATATATATATATATATATATTATATTACAATCTTAATTGCCGTGTGTGTGTGTGTGTGTGTGTGTTTATATTTATACTTAATTTTTTATATTTAAATAACAATTTTATAACATAAAGCAATTGCAATAGTTCAATAGTGTGAGGCTAGGGCTATAAAATATTTTTATTTAATTTTAAGCCATGTCAAATGTTACGAAGGACATATTCACACTATTTCACAAACAACTGTTTTGATTTTCAGCATACAATTGTTGCGGTTTCGGGAGAGATGAGAGAAGGGAACAGAAAATAGTTTTCAACAAATTCCCAAAGAGATTCATATAAAAGTTTTTAACCATTGTTTCAATGTCATTTTATTCTTGAAACTCATATTTTAATACAAAAATATGAAATTCTAATTGTTCGCCCTTTTCTCAATTTTACAATAGTTCGAAAACAATGAATTGAGAAATAAATGACTTTTCCTTAAAACATTCATGAAAAATGCCTCCACTTCGACAAAAATGTAGAATTAATTTTTATATTCTTTATAGAATTTTGAAAAAAACAAGAAACGTTATATATATTTTATATATATTCATTAAATAAATAACATCATTTTTCATCATATATGTCTCTGAGACTTTCGCCGTAAAATGACTTGACGAAGAGTTATTTCCTTTCTTTCTTTTTTTCCTTCTCATTTTGCTGGTGTTACAATCGCAAGTAAATCCACACGTGGTTCCAAGAGTATAATTGTCGTCTGAGTGTAGATGTGTGTATTAGCGCGGTTACAATGATATGAATTAGAAGGGGTGGGACACATCCTTAAGAAAACATCTTTTGAATTATGTTAACGGCTACAAATATAGTATTTGCACTTGGGCGGCGATAGGTACGTATATAGTATGCGCACCGGGATAGAGATAGGTACGTATATTGTATTCGCACAGGGGCGGCGATAGTTATGTATATAGTATGCGCACTGGGGCGAAGTTAGATACGGATATAGTATTCGCACCGGACGGCGATAAGTACGTATATAGTATGCGCACCGGGGCGGCGATAGGTACTTATGTAGTATGCGCACCGGGGCGGCGATAGGTACGCATATAGTATGTGCATCGGGGAGGAGATAGATACGTATATAGTATGCGCACTGCGGCGGCGATAGGTACGTGTATAGAATGCACACCAGAGCGGAGATAGGTACGTATATAGTATGTGCACCGGGCGGAAATAAGTACCTATATAGAATGCGCAGACAGAGGTGGTACTTTTAATAGAAATATGTTATACTTTTGCCCTGGGCAATGGAAGAGGAATGGTGGGGAAGAGACAGATTTTGCCAAAGGCAAAATGAGAAAGTAGCGGTGAAAGGGGGTGACCAGGGAAGAGAAAAGTAGAAAGATAAAGAGACTGCTATAGAGAGAGGGGGATAAATAGAAGTTTGAATATAAAGATGTTACGCACACTATTTTTCTTCTATTTTGTGGTTTTATGACCCCGAGCAACGCCGGGTAGCTTTGCTAGTTCTATATAAAAATTAAGCTCACGAAACCAACGGAAAATCTATTTGCAACGTAAACCAAAGAAACCAATGAAAAGTCTATTTCAAATTTAAGCTAACGAGACCAACGATATTTCTATTTCAAACGTAAGTCTACTAGAGCAACAAAAATTCTATTTCAAACTTGAGTCTGTGAGACCAACACAAATGCTATTTTTAAATTAAGCCTAACAGCAAGTAGCCAATGCAAGTTCACGCTTTAGCCTTACAAGACGACAGGCGGAGGGATTGTTTTATAAAGATGATGTGACCAATCCGCGCGCATAGCGATGAAAATGCTATTTCAAACAATAGCATGACATAACGATGGACCGACAGAATCTCTTATATATATATATATATATATATATATATATATATATATATATATATATATATATATATATATATATATATATATATATATATATATATATATGCGTGTGTGTGTATGTGTGTGTATTACAGAAGATCAGAACAACATGGAAATCGTCGGTTTCAATTCTAAACGACTGCTACCTATAGTTGATCTCCCATGCTGGACTCTTTTCAGCCTCTGTTTATGTTTTTTTTCTTCCAGGAAAATGGCGGCTCGCGCGTTGTGTGACTTTTTTTACGATATTTCAATTTTCTGCTCTATTTTATATTTTTGTTATTTTTTACTAATTCGGTATTTCTCCACGCAAATTTTGCCGATATGTAAATAAATATTACATTATTTAGGTTCTCTCCCACTAACCTTAAACACAAACATACGAACACAAACACACACACACACACAAATATATATATATATATATATATATATATATATATATATATATATATATATATACTAGCACATTAATTTTTTGTGTTATTGTTTTGGGCAATAGAGACAAGGTTCACTTATCTACAGTGAACGAAATAGGGAAGTCACTCCCCTTGTTGCATGACCCACTCCTCCTGGACCGCGGCAGTACGCGTTTCGTATCTCTTCCCGATACGGGCCGTGGCGGTACTCATTTCGTATACTAGTCCCACAACGGGCCGTGGTTTTACTCGTTTGTATACTCCTCCCTGAAAGGGCCGTGGCAGTTCACATTTAATACTCGTATATATATATATATATATATATATATATATATATATATATATATATATATATGGATATATATATATATATATATATATGGATATATATATATGGACGTATATAAATAAGAGTGTGGATTTTATAAATAAATGTTTGTATAAGCTAGTTTAAAACAATCTAGTATTTTTTGTGTTGATTTTTGTTTTTTTATTTTCTTTCCACAGGATACGCGGTCTTAGATGGAAGCGATAATTGCCATGCAGTCCTGACGTGGGTGTTTCTTTGGTTTCCAGTGAATCCAAAAAAATTAACATTTAATTATTATGTGACTGGACCAGGTCCGTATTCGTTAAACGTTACATCTGAAAAAAGCTTCAAACCAGAATGGACTTGTCAAATTCAACCGGGACCACAAAAACGTGTGGGTTATGCAAATCCCATGCGGGTATCGGTAAGAATTTTAGGGGGATATTTTAGAACGACCATCACCTTCGAAATTGTATTATCTAGTTTAGTTCACCCTATATATATATATATATATATATATATATATATATATATATATATATATATATATATATATATATATATATATATATATATATATATATATGTATGTATATATATATGCGTGTGTTGGTATGTGTCTGTATATATATATATATATATATATATATATATATATATATATATATATATATATATATAGGCAAACATTGTTAAATAACACGGTGTGTTTTAGCTTGAGACTTTTTTTCAATTTTCCGAATGGTCCATTTAGTGTTTCGGTCAAATTGCTGTATGTAAGTTCCATGAGTTTCTGTTCCATTTTTCCCCTTTTTTACGAGTACTTTCGATTCTAATGGCTAAGAATTTGGTAACGTTTATTATTAATAATGACACATTCATCACTTCTCGTTATAAAAAAACTATCTCTATTGATACATTCATTTTAAGTTATAAAAGCGAATGCCCATATCGATATAAAATTGCAATCATTAAAAATCTATTAATTTTTTGGTTGAAGAGATTACGTCAACCAAAAAATATTCCTTAACAAATTAAACAAAATATTAAGCAAGTCCTAATTTATAATCAATTTCCCAAGAATATTGTAAACGAACTAATAAAATTAATGATTAGAAATTTATACACTAATATATATATATATATATATATATATATATATATATATATATATATATATATATACTAATAATAATCAGGTAGATAATTCTCACTACATAAATCTATTCTACTGTAACCACATGCATCTGAACTTTAAATTGGATGAAAAAGCTCTTAAAAACATAATACATCGCTACATAACCCTCATCAACTCTGCTTATAAAATAAGATTCATCATGTATTACTAAAAATGAAAATCTCGAACCATGTAGTTAAAAATAACACTTCTCAGACCCAAAATTCATTAGGAAGAACCAATGTAATATATCAGTTTCAATGCCCAATGGGAGAATGTGTCTCCGACAATAATCATTAAAATTAATTCCTACATCGATTTCACTACCACAGTACCTTCCCGAAGACTAACCTTACATCTCTCTGACATTAGCTCAATTTGCCCACACCTAAAAAAACATGACTTCCTCCTTCTCAATATAGACACATACTAGTTAACAATACTAAAATAATACGCCACGATACCAACACCAAAACATTAAATAAATTTTAAGCCCTCTACATAAAAACTAAACATCCCACGATCAATAATGCGAATTACGAAACTAGTCACAACATTTTAAGATGTCTAGCATAGTAATAAACGTTACCAAATTCGTAGTCATACAGCAATTATACGTTTGAATGTTGAACGCGCTCAGAACGTAATCAAATTCTTAACGGTAAAGCAATCAAACCTTTGAATCTTGCACGCTCTTAGAACGTAATCACGCTCTCATGTAACATCTCAATATTATAGACGCTCTTTTAAGTTGTTAATTACTGGTCGTTATAATAATAAAAACACAACAGTAAAGATATATTTTTTTAAGTAACCAAAACTGACAGCGCTTGAAGATGATTTGACGAATCTAATCGAAAGTACTCGCGAAAAAGGAAAGAAAATGGAACAAGAAACCCATGGAACTTACATACAGCAATTTCACCGAAACACCCTCTCCCCCCCCTCACCCATTTCACCCTTTCGACCACTTCTTTCACACTCTCGCCCACCCATCCTCCACTCTCAAACCACCTCAGTTTTTCAAATCTTTTCCAATACCATGACATTGCCCACTCACAAAAATCACAGAGCTTCACGCCTCCTCTTCCCCACCTCTCCACTTCTCCGCATACACACTCACACACAACCCCCACCCAACCACCCACCCACACACACACATCTTCTTTCATCACGAATCCTAACTTTCCAACTCACTCATTCCTCACATTTATTCAATTATTTATTTTACTTATTTTATTTATTTATTATTATTTTACATATTCGTTACCAGTATTCTAGCTCGTGAAGTGGGGAAGTTACAACAATTATGTTTATTAATCGACCTGATTTAGTTATTTACTTCAGATTTTTTGTGGTGAGTTGCGTCCCCGGATTACATTCTTGAGTTAATTTCATTAATTACATGTAATTGTTGCGGGAATGTAGACTATATTATTATTAGTAGTAGTAGTAGTAGGAGGAGGAGGAGGAAGAGGAAGAGGAGGAGGATTATATTGACTATATTCGTGTCAAAGCTTAATGTTAATAGTTGTTGTGGGGATGTGGGTTATGCGAGGCCAAAGTTACAATGTTATATTTATGTCAATATTGTATGTGTAAAGGTACCGTTGCATAACACAATGTATACTAGGGAGCTCCAAAACATAACACAGAATCACTGACGTCACTGGTTTCTGCGTTCTTTAAGTTATCCATACATCTGCGTTACTTTATTTATGTTTTTAAATCTCTCTAAAATAAAGTTATACTTATAGAAAGTTATTTTAAAGTACATTAAATTATCGAACTAGGAAAGAAACACAATCTTCAGATATAAGTACGAAATCTGCTTTTTTTTCTACGGTGGGCCTATTGTTTACACCAAAATGAGATTATTGTGTGAAATATTAAATATGTGTAGATGAGCAAAAGATAAACAAATTACTTACATTATGTTGTAAACAAAATTAACGATTTTTTATTGTGTTGCACATTCTTGAGATAAATCATTACTTTTTTTTACTTATGATAAATAAAAATATAACTGAAGTGAATACTTTTAAGGGAAAAGAGTTTCGAATTTCATCAAAATAAATAGTAAAAATAGTTTGAAATTTGAGTAAAGAGTTTTGCTATTATTTTTATTTATTTATTTATTTTTTTAACATGATTCACCCCAAACAAGGCAGGCCGCCACTGTAGACGTAAGGGGCTACTGAGAAAAAAGAAAAGGGGAGAAGGTTTGAGGGTTCAGCTTAAATTGGGATCTGAGCAGCGAGATGTCTGTTTACATTAGTTTTAAATTTCTGCATGTCAGTACTGTCGGGGAAACAGGGGGCAGGGAGGGAGTTCCAGAGGCCAGCAGCACGAGGAAAGAAGCTATTTGAGTAGAATGCTCTCCGGCATCTGGGGACCTCCACAGTGAATGAATGAGATTTAGTAGATTGTCGAGTTAGTCTAGTGAATTTACGTCGAGGGGGCACCAGAGTAGCCAACTCATCGGAGCATAATCCATTGAAGTATTTGTAAAACAAACATAAGGATGCTACATTGCGGTGATGGGACAGGGACTGGAGCTTAGCTGACAGTGAGGGACCTATTAGGTTGGCGACTCTTTTTTGGACTTTGTCAAGGAGGGAGAGACTAGTAGATGATGCACCAGCCTAGATGTGGCAACAATACTCCATGCATGAGCGAATGATGGCTTTGTAGAGATACAGGATAATGCCAGGTGTAAGGAGTTTACTAGCACAGTAGAGGGAGCCAACCTTCTTTGCGGCAGCCTTGCAATGTCTTCAATGTATTAATTCCAATTCATGTTACCTGTGAAGGTTAGGCCGAGGAGTTTGAATGATGAACTCTCAGGTAGGGTGTTATTTGCCATGACAATCAGTGGTTGGAGAGGCTTCTTGTAGTTATTGAAGGAAAGAAGCTTTGTCTTTGCGGCATTAAAAGTTACCAACCATTTATGACCCCAATCCACTACAGCCTGGAGGTCATTTTCTAAAGATTCAGCCATTGCCTCAGATATGATCGCGTCTGTTTTGCCAACATGGCGAGAGTAAAGCGTAGTGTCGTCAGCAAATAAACCAATCTCAGACACTATGTCATCAGGGAGATCGTTTATATAGATCAGGAACAACAAAGGTCCAAGAATAGATCCCTGGGGTACACCAGCATTTATGTCATGTTGCTTAGATGAACGACCATCGAGGACAACCTGGATTTTTCTTTTGTTTAGGAAGGATCTAATTATATTAAGTAGTTGCCCAGTAATACCGTATGAGCGTATTTTCAAGAGAAGCCCTTTATGCCATACCTTGTCAAAGGCCTTGGATATATCAAACGCTACTGCCCTAGCTTCACCTACCTTGTCGAGTGTATGATACATGCATTCAGAGATGACCGTTAGGATGTCTGCAGTAGATCGTGCTTGTCTAAATCCATACTGGCGGTCAGATAGAAGTTTAGCATTAACTAAGTGCCGTACTATCGCTAGATTGATTAAGGATTCAAAGATTTTAGCAAAGATCGGCAGTAGACTGATTGGGCGGTAGTTCTGAGGGTCGGTTCTATTCCCAGACCTCTTGTAGACTGGTACCACAGAGGCAATTTTCCAGCTATCGGGGAAGCAAGATTCGGCTAGGCATTTATTGTAGAGTTTGGAGGGGGCAGGGGCCAGTTCAGCAGAGCATTTCTTTATTACTATTACAGGTATAAGATCAGGCCCACAAGCTTTAGAGGTGTCAAGGTTTTTTATGATGTCTCTGACCTGGGATGGGGTGATGACCTGGTTATCAAGTGTGGCTTCGGTTTGCAAAGGTAATTCAGGGAGAGGGTGGTTATCTGAGTCTAAAGTAGAGTAAGAAGCGAAACGCTGTGCAAGTAGTTCAGCCTTATCAGTGGCCGTGCAAACGACATCATTGTGGTTTCGAAATGGGGGAATCGTAGATTGACCATTATTCACTACACTATTGTAGATTTTCCAGAAATCGCGAGTACCTAGTTTCTGTGACTGGATGCGTTTTTTTGTTAACTCATTATACCTTCTCTTCGCTTCGCCTATCACGGCCTTGCAATTATTTCTTGACTCTATAAATTTATGCCTATTAGTCGGCCGAATTTACGGAATGCTTGTTGCCTCTCAGAAATGGCAGCTGCACATTCCGAAGTGAACCATTGAGGAGAGTGGGGCTTGCTAAAGAATTTTCGCATGGGGACATAGGCTTCAATGCCTGCTTTGACCCATTCAAGTGTTTGGCTTAAATTTTTATATAATAAAAATCAAATTAAAAATAAAAATTTAAAAAGTATTGTGATTTGTTAAAGATTTTACAATATTATTTGTCAATTAAAAATAAATTAGACCATTTAAAAGTGAAAATAAGTTTTAAGTCAGATCGCATTTTCGCAGAATCAAATTAAAATTCGAACGAATATTGAATGGATAAGGATTTAAATTTGAAAAAAGAAAAATGATAAAAAGTATAAAAAACGATGATAAAAACGCCGTAAGTTAATGTTATTGCTCTGTTTACATTCTTTAAGTTTTTTCAGCTTAAAGAATGTAAACAGAGCAATCACATTCATACACGGCGTTTGCAAAAGCGACTACTTTCTCTTTACGAGTTGACACGTTAATAAAGTTTATTCGGTCTTCCATAGTTTGAGAGCGAGCGGATAAAAAGGCCAAATTATTAGGCCGAAGTTGATATCGATCTTTTACGATTAATAACAGTTAGGTTTATATTATATTCAATATTTAGAAAAAATTGGGAAACCGTATTTTCAAATTAGATGTTTCAACTTTAAAATGTCTAAATGATGATATCATTTAAAAATGATTTTTTATTTTCAATTCAACACATCATAGTTTTAATTAACGAGAAAATGAAGTACAAACATTTTAAACATATCGTATTTATTTCAATTTATTTATGAGTTTACGGATACGTTATCAAATCTGATATGTTTAAAGACTCTTCCACTTCATATAACATTAAAATTTCGATCTATCTGAATATATATATTATGATCAGATTTCATAAAATAAAAATATTTCCCTCTAATATTGTATGAAATCAGCATTTTAAATATAAATTAGTCCAATATTGAATAAGTAACGAAAGATTCATGAAAATCTGAACATGACTTGATTTTTGTTAGATTTATTAAACACGTGTCTATCAGAGCGCGCTTAATCGACACTACATAGTAACGTTGTTTTAAGGCGTCAATAATGTACACACGTTTTTAGTTTTTGATTTTTATTATTTTTGTGCAGAGAAAATAATTGCAAAAAGTCATCAGCAGTTTATTTTATGTTTCTTCTTTTGAATGGTAAAAAAATATGATAATAATACTAACCTATATTAAAGTTACATCGTGTTACATATCGTGGGGGTAAATTCTATAGTTAGCTTTGGAGGTCTTTAATGTATACACAAAATGAAACATATGTATACTTCGTAAAAGCTGACAATATTCGCTATATAAGAATAACATTTACTTCAACATTGAATGCCGAATAAGGAAAATAAAAATGATAACTAAATTAATAAATGAATAAATATTGAAGGTATGTTGAGCTCCTCTAAAATCAAGTAATCTTGAACTTCAAATCGTGGATCTTAATGAAGGGGAAATTTGATTTCATTAAATGAAACTAAACGTAGGAACAAGCAAATAAATAAACAAGATAAAATGTTAACAAATGAAACCACAACCATACCTTTCATCTGATCTTACAATTTCTTCATCCTCATATGTCGTCGTCGAACAATCACAACCAATTTGAAACAGTTTCGGATGATATAGAAAATATATACTTAAAAATATTTTTTTTTTAAATTGTTGTAAGATCAAATGAAAAGTATGGTTTGATATTTTTCATTTGGTCATTGGAATGCACTTATAATTTATATATGATCTCTAGCTTGCAATACAACTTTATTGAACTTTCAATTTGAAACATTTTCGGATAATATAGAAAATATATACTTAAAAATAACACACAATATATATATATATATATATATATATATATATATATATATATATATATATATATATATATATATATATATATATATATTAATACTGACAGTAACATAAATATTTAAAAACAAGCAGAACATTTGCAACAGATTGTAAACTTTTTTTTTAATTTGATTTATCTCATTTTCTGCCGAACTCTCCCAACCGGCAACGATTTTTCCTATGTACATTTAAATTAAGGTTGAACACACATCTGAGGAAGAGAAATTTTTCCCCGAAATATTATTTTATACGGAACATTTAACAAACCGCACTGATGGCAATTAAGATTGTAATATAAAAAAGAAAAATTATATTAATAAAAGGCGGAAAATTCAAAACTCATCCCACCGTTATGTATCTTAATTTGCTTTAGTTCGTGTTTATCCATTACACCGCTACATTGTAATATCCTTCGATAAATTACCTTTGTATAAATCCTAAACAATGCTTCACTTCAAGCAAAATACACTAACTTATTATATATATATATATATATATATATATATATATATATATATATATATATATATATATATATATATATACAGGGTGGGCCAAAATAAGGGTCCTATCTTTAAATTTGAATAACTTGAATTTGAATAACTTCCACAAAATAAAAGTTAAACTCACCAAACTTTATGTGTGTGTAGACTGACCCTTCCGAGATTTTTTGAAATAAACAAAATAAATTTTAGCCGAAAAACACTTCTTAAAACTTACAAAGACTAAAGTATTGTTTTTTACACTGTTTTGAGTTTTTTAAGCAAAAATAATGTTTTCTAAATGAGGGTACGTTCCTTAGGGCTAATACGGCTCATGCTTACTTCGGAAGGGGTCCTTTACTTATTCTAAAAAAAATTTTTTTTAATCAATAAATAAAAAAGTTATGAATTTTTAAAAATAGGACCCTTATTTTGGCCCACCCTGTATATATATATATATATATATATATATATATATATATATATATATATATATATATATATATATATATATATATATATATATATATTGGAATGAGTGTACAAAAGAGCTATTAAAATTAGTGGTGATAAAAACGCCATGTTTGCTGATATGCTTCATTTTGACAATGAGTTTGACTTCTCAAGGACTTCGATAATCAAAATATTCACAACTTACACCACAGGCGTCTCTTTGAAGCAGTTATTTTCGCTAATTCCAAGTACACGGTCAGATAACGAATGTGATTCTTTTTTAAATTGCGCTAAATTTAGCAAAAGGTGATCATTAGAGAAAAACACCATTGAAATGTTGACGTTTCCAAATTTGACGAGTACAACCGATGTGGCAACATTTCCCATCGAAATTCTTAAATAACAGATTTGATCATATTGGCAATGTGAGGACGGACGTTGTGGTGTTAAAGAAGAATACTCTGTCGCTGATTTGGTTTTGGTTTTTTTGCTGTTATTGAAGGTTGCACCAACAATATCGTTTGGTTTCACTCAAACAATTTATAATGTCTAATACATTTAGTGTGAAAACAATCAACCAAGCAAGATTATCAGAGTTTTAGTATTATATAAATGTGTAATTTACTGTTTAATCTATTCGTTTTCACCGGTTTAAATTACCCGCTCAATACAAAGAAATGATTTTTTTTTATTTACTTAATTATCCCTTCAAATATGATTAAGTAAATTTGAAAATATTTTTTATAAATCTATCAACATTTTGGAAGTTATTTAGGTTTGTAATTTATCTTGTTATTATTATCTCGAGTATTCTCGGTACACACATACACACACACACACATACACACACACACATACATATATATATATATATATATATATATATATATATATATATATATATATATATATATATATATATATATATGAATTAAAAAAGAACATAGCGGAAGACCTAAGTACTCAACGTTTCGCCCAACTGTTGCGTGGGCTTTTTCACGAGCGAAAAAATGCTAGAAGCGGCAAAGAACGAGAATATCTGTAATTTGGGGAATATATATAGTGATATTTTATGTTTATTGTGTATGTATATGTATATATATATATATATATATATATATATATATATATATATATATATATATATATATATATATGGGGGGTGTATGTGGGCTTATGACATATTGGTATATCTTCCCTCTCTAAATAAAGTTGTGGCGTCCACTTTAAGGTTCTCTAGAATCCCTCACTGTACCCTCGTCGCCAGTTGTTGTGACCTGTAAAATGGTCGGAAGGAAAACACGAACTTAGAGAAAACAAGTATATTGAAAAAAAGTATAATACAACAAAGAACAAGAGTGGTTGTACGTCAGTTTCAACTGCCAGTATAGACTGGTGTGGTTCCAGGTATTTACTATCTTCCCACCGCAGGAAGATAGGACACAAGGCCGGAAGGTGGGAAGAGTCAAGCCAGCGCCTCTAAAGAAGGAGCACCTTGGCCTCTAAAAAATTGTCTGGGTAGTCGCGTCTGCATTCCTTGGTCGGGGCGCCTCATGCAGTAAACAATAAGCTTACTCCACTCCAAAGAGGGGAGACAAGGCCTGGGAGGGTGGACCGCCTAGGACTACCCAACACTAATGCCTCAGCCCGACAGATAAAAGGCCACCGAAATGGCCCGGTTCCTGTCGGGCTGGGGTGGATCTAGGTTATTAATTGCTTCCCACCACAGCAATATGTGACACAAGGTCGGAAGGTAGGGGAAGAGCCAAGCCAGCGCCCCTAAAGGAGGAGCACCTTGGCCTATAAAAAAATAGCCTGGGCAGCCCCGTCGCCATTCCTCAGTCATGGCGCCTCAGGCAGTAAGCAATGAACTTACTCCACCCCAAGGAGGGGAGACACGGCTTGGGAGGGGGAAGTTCCAAGGACTACCCAAGATTAATGCCTCAGTCCGACAGATAAAAAGCCACCGAAATGGTCCGGTTCCTGTCGGGCTGGGGTGGATCTAAAACTGAGGAGTAGGTGCTCCGAGTATTTATGGTGAGTGGAAGATAACAAGTAGTCCGTTATAAGGAAGATACCATAACAACATCTCAAACTAGGAAGTTTTACAAAAGAAAGATGAAAGAAAAACGTATAGATCGGTATAGAAAGCAGAAAGAAAGAAAATCGTCTCAATATGGTGTCTGGCTTGCTATTGGGTATCTCAATTACCCAAAATACTTGCAATGGATTCGCCCACCAGTTTTTTGCTCGCTAATTTTTATATGACGGGGACATATATATATATATATATATATATATATATATATATATATATATATATATATATATATATATATATATATATATATATATATATATATATATATATATTGCTCTTTATTATAGAGTGGAGAATATAAGAAGGGAAGCGTAACCAAACTTGTTTTACTTTTTCATCGTTTTTTTCTCCCTTCAGAATCAACTTGTCATCAGCGCCAAAGTTGCATCCGGTTCTCAGCTGATCATCACACAAGTGTGGAATAGTAAGTAACACAACTTTCTAAGTGGTTTATAATTAAACTAGAAGGGTCACCCGGTGTTGCCCGCGGACAGAATAACGTAAAATGCAGCAGCACGGTTAAGACAGGGTAACCAAAAAACAAATTGCCCCAATGGAATCGGTAATAAAATTCACAATTCTTCCTGCAATCCAACCATTTTTGGTACAAATATATTTCAATCTATACTTGACTTGACCATCACGCTTCAGTCTTGAATGTCCAACAGTTTTTGTTTCATCACCGTTACCTGGATACGATGAGAAGTTGAATTTAGGGTTTAGATCGCAATACAGGTATCTCTAGCGCCACCTATTCTTCTTCTTCTCTTTCTTCTTCTTCTTCTTCTTCTTCATCTTTCTTTCTTTTTCTTCTTCTTTTTTCTTCTTCTTCCTCTTCTTCTTCTTAGTAGTAGCAGTAGTAGTAGCAGTAGTAGTAGCAGTAGTAGTAGTAGTCATTAGGAATTTTAACACAAGTTATTATCAGTGTTTACTCACTGGCAATAGCCAGCAGTGTTCCCTGGAGTCTGAGTAACAACAATTCCCTTCGGATTTCCAGCATTCTCCACCTATTTCAATAACCGTTGCAAATTATCTTACCGTCGATTTCTCGCTAGCAACGCCTTTTATTATTATTATTTACTAGATGTTCTCACACAGATCATCATCAGTGATTGCTCACTGATAATGACCGATATGTTCCCTAAAGTCTGAGTGACAACAAGTCTCACCAAATTTTCAGTACTCTCCACCTCTTTGGATAACTATTGCAAATTACTTTGCGTTATATTAAAATCCGCTTTTCCATTGATTCCTCGCTGATAACGACCATTGATCTTCCCTGGGATTTGGGTGACAATAAGCCTTCTCCAAGGTCCCAATACTTTCCGCATTCTTCCAGTGGAGGTAAGGTCAGTGCCCTCCCTCCTTGGTCTTTCCATCCTCCTTCACCTTTCACGGATATTCTGTGTGGTATCAGCCGAGGCTAGTGCCACCACTTTAGGGGGCAGTTTATAAAATCCTTGCAGTTTCAGTTCTCTTGGGTTTAATTATTATTATTATGATTATTATTCGCCCAATACAATGCTTATTGCCACTGAAGCTACTGTGATAGGCGTCAGATTTATAATGGGCAAGCTGGGTCGGAAGTTGGACAGCAAGGTGTTTGTTTGTTCACATTATATTTACATTTTTTCATGTTGGTACAGTCGGTGAAACGGAACGGGAAGGGAATTCCAAGGCAAGCGGTCAGAGGAAAGAAGCTATCAGACTAGAAACTCTTCTTGCATCTAGGAACCTCTCCAATGTAGGGGTGAAATTTTTCTGCTAGTCAGGTGGGTCAGGTGTATTTTCATTGAGGGGGATACAATAATGCAGTTGGTTCGTCGGAGGACATTCAGTGGAAGTACTCGTCAAACAAGCACATGGATGCAACTCTGCGGCGATGCGACAGGGGCTGGAGCTTGGCAGAAAATACGGGATCTATTAAGTTTAGAAATTCTTTTTTGAAGATTGTCCAAGAGAGAAAGGGGCTAGATGTGTATGCATCAGCCCACATGTGACTACAATACGCAGTGCACAGCGAATGGTTGATTATAAAGATATAGGATACTGTCAGATGTCAGAAGTATTCTAGCCCAATGGCGAAGCCGAGTTAAAGGTCTCGACTTTTATCCCGGATTTGCACAGACTTTTAGTGTTAATGAACTGCATACTTTCGTCCTCATCGTCGTCAGGTACATTTAAAAAATCGGAAAATAAGTTTGTATCGGAATAATAATCTAATGAGGTATGGCAATCACCTAGTTCGTTTCCGAAAACTAAGGAAATATTATGGAACACGGTCACACCCATTACATCACAGTGTTGAAGTCTTGCCTAATCAAGTAAGATTTGCTGTAAAAAAATTAAATGTATATATATATATATATAAAAAGAAAATCACTTGTTTTTGTCTTACTTCTCAACGCCGACATATTTCCATTCCTTGCATTGTGATAGCTTTATAATACTCCTCTATATACGTATTACACACAATGCTTCAAGCAAACTACCTCTCCTTAGTATATATATATATATATATATATATATATATATATATATATATATGTGTGTGTGTGTGTGTGTGTGTTTATCGTTCAAGTTTCAAAGTATTGCATGCAATACTTTGAAACTTGAACGATAAACACACACATTACTTGACAGCGTGCCAACGCATTTCTCGTTCGACACCGGTTTTTTGAATTCTACCTGCCATTCATAACAGCAAGGCGATGACGTCGTACCATCATTGACGTTTATCAAATTAACAAAGAAATAAGTTTCTTTATTCTTGTTTTTTGATGAAAAAAAAAATGACTCAATACTGGTCACCCCTGAAGAAGGAATTTTATTCCGTAATCGATAGGATTAATGTAAGAAAAAAAAAAATAAATAAATAAATTAACCTTGTATTGCTAATTTGGCTTATATTTCAATTTTATATATATATATATATATATATATATATATATATATATATATATATATATATATTGAATACACGGTCTAGGACGGGTATAAGCAATAAATATAGCATTAGTTTTAAAATTTAATGTTTTTTCGTTCTGAGTGGTGGTATGGCACGGTTTCTGTGGCACCCTCCTAAATGGTAAAGTTTGCAAAAAAATAAATAATATGCCCACGTTACTCACCCATTTACCTAGAATACATATTCCATTATTCATAATAAGTTCAATAGTTCAGGATTTTACCAGGAACATGCTTATTATTTACGCTCACGCGAGTACCGATCTTTTTAAAAATATATAACTCAAAATGTATGTAGTGAAACTCTTGTCCGTATTCATTTTTTGGTATTCAACTTATTTTAAAAGGTTTGAGGGGCGATGCGAGTTTGGATGGGTTCACCCCCTTAAATAGCAAATATTTCAAACAAACAATGTGCACATGTTACTCACCCGGTTGCCAAGAATATACATTCCAAAATTCATAATGATCGGTTCATTAAAAAAGATTTTAATAAAATAAAATAAAAACTTTATTTATGCACCCCTTAAATGTTAACATTTACAAAAATCATGTGTCCATGTTATTCACTGTGTTGTTTAGAATATATAATCTTAAAATTCATAATAATTCGTTTATTAGTTCATGAGATTACTCTGTACATAGATATAAATGAATATATCCAAATACCTAACTTTATATAGAGAGAGGTTTAAACTCAAAGATATTAGGAAATTCGATGCAGCAACTTCGAAGATTGTGTTCTATAAGTTCAAATAATCTTTTGTAAGTTCCCATAAATATAGTTCCGGAAACGCTTAGTGTTCGAGTTATAGGCCATTGAAACAAATACTGATCAACATGCTTAATTGTAAACATCTAACACGTACAATATGTGTGATGGTGCACTGTTATTTCTATCTATATGATGGATAAACACTATCCCTATGACAGGGCCACAGGTAAAATAAGCCTGGGTCTGATGTCGCCACATAGATTAACAAAGCCACGAAAAATTACACGAAACAAATATTAAAAGAGTGAGGCTCAGAAGAAAGATACCACTGTAATGATCGGCAGGAGCTCTTCTGATATCCAATATGGGTCACTCGGTTGGCTTCCTGCGAATGTTGGCATTTCCTATTTCAGTTAACACAATTCAACAGACAAAATACAGATAAATGTACATGATTGACACAAACCAAACACTATGCGGGGGAAGAAATGGATCACAAATGAAATTAGATATGAAGTGCTATTACAAATGCAACCCCCATACAAAGGTGAGACTTTACATCTATAGAACATCTTTTTGTATAACGTTATATTATTATTATAACGTTATATTATTAAATTAGATATGAAGTGCTATTACAAATTCAACCCCCATACAAAGGTGATCCTTTACATCTATAGAACATCTTTTTGTATAACGTTATATTATTATTATAACGTTATATTATTAAATTAGATATGAAGTGCTATTACAAATGCAACCCCCATACAAAGGTGATCCTTTACATCTATAGAACATCTTTTTGTATAACGTTATATTATTATTATAACGTTATATTATTAAATTAGATATGAAGTGCTATTACAAATGCAACCCCCATACAAAGGTGATCCTTTACATCTATAGAACATCTTTTTGTATAACGTTATATTATTATTATAACGTTATATTATTAAATTAGATATGAAGTGCTATTACAAGTGCAACCCCCATACAAAGGTGATCCTTTACATCTATAGAACATCTTTTTGTATAACGTTATATTATTATTATAACGTTATATTATTAAATTAGATATGAAGTGCTATTACAAATTCAACCCCCATACAAAGGTGATCCTTTACATCTATAGAACATCTTTTTGTATAACGTTATATTATTATTATAACGTTATATTATTAAATTAGATATGAAGTGCTATTACAAATTCAACCCCCATACAAAGGTGATCCTTTACATCTATAGAACATCTTTTTGTATAACGTTATATTATTATAACGTTATATTATTAAATTAGATATGAAGTGCTATTACAAATGCAACCCCCATACAAAGGTGATCCTTTACATCTATAGAACATCTTTTTGTATAACGTTATATTATTATTATAACGTTATATTATTAAATTAGATATGAAGTGCTATTACAAATTCAACCCCCATACAAAGGTGATCCTTTACATCTATAGAACATCTTTTTGTATAACGTTATATTATTAAAACGTTCAATTTCTGATATAATCTAATTTAAATAAATATTTTTCTTAAAAGATTTGCAAGGACATGCCGTACAATCTGAATGCCCTCAAGTCCCTTCTGCGAATACAACCAAACGTAAGTATGAATTAAAATAATGTATATTAATATATGTATTATATATATATATATGCATAGGTATATTTATTAATATGTATCTTATGTATGCGTATTTAATTAATAAAAAATAACTATTTTAATGTTAAATAAATATATCAAACATCTTGTAATATATAAAGTAAAGTCGAACTCTTTATCGTTTTACTGTCATTAATAACACTTAAGTAACAACATACCGCATAAAAAATTAAAAAAATTGTCCGTATTTTCCTAACGAAGACTCTTTAAGTAGTCGAAATTTTAATTTAAATAAATAAATATATTTATTTATAAAAGAAAAATCTGCATTGTTGCTGGTCTTTAAACGGTTATAATTTTCAAATTTGAATGCATTAAAAAAACAGTGGAAATACCCGTATTACTTATTCGATACCAGAGCACACGCCACTGGAATCGGACGCAAAAACCTAAAAATCTGAATCTTCGATACGAACAGAAGACTACGTCTAAGTAACAACATGCCGCGTAAAAAAAAGAAATTATCTGTATGGTCTTGACACCGACTCTTTTAGGGGTTGAAAAATAGAATTTAAATAAATAGATCAATATTTTCAAAGTTTAATGCATTCAAACAAACAGTGGAAATCCCCTTATTGCACACAATATTTTTTAATAAATATTTTTCTAGTGTTTCATGCTGATGCAATCTTCAGTGTAGGCAATGCTAATTACTGCCGGTTGAAGGATTTAAACCCAGTTGCAAAGTCACTTTTGACTCTGCATCCTGATATTCACCCCTAGGCCTACCATCAATTAATATGTGAATGAAGAGAATTTAAGCTTTATATAATGTCAAATCAGTGGACATAAACAGTAAGCTAAGTCAGATACTGTTCAACAGCAGAGGTCGGAACATCGCTTTACGCCTAATGTGACTGTTTTTTTTTAATTCTTCTAGAGAATCCTTGTTTTAAGGAACGATAACAATATTTTCAAATAAATATTTATTATTATTACCTACAGACACGAATGTTTCATGCTTATTCAATCTTCAGTGTAGGAGATGCTAATTACTGCCAGTATAAAGATTCGAAACCAGTTTCAAAATCACCTTTGACTCTGCAGACTGATATTCAACCCCTATGCCACCATCAATTGACATAGGAATTAAGAGAATGTAAGCTCTATATAATGTCAAACCAGCGACATATGCATTAAGCTATGTCAGATAGTCTTTTAACAGCAGAGGTCAGAACATCGCTTTACGCCTTGTGGGACTGCTTTTTATTTTAATTCTTCTAGATGCTAAGTCCTTGTTTTAAGGAGACGATAACAATAGTTTCTAATAAATATCTATTATTATTATTATTATTATTATTATTATTATTATTATTATTATTATTATTAACTACAAACACCAGTGTTTCATGCTAATGCAATATTATGTGTAGGAGATGCTTATTACCGCCGGTCGAAAGATTCGAACCCAGTTATATATATATATATATATATATATATATATATATATAAATTTTATTTATACAAACATTATATATTGCATATGTGCATACATGTTTCGGTTGTACTCTTCATAGGTAGTCAACCTCTCCAGACCAAAAACGAGGAATTCCTCGTTTTGAGTCCGAAGAGGTTGACTCTCTATAACGAGTGCAAGCGAAACATGTTTACACATATGCAACCAATAATTAATCTTAATTTTCCATCTTTAATAATAAAGCGAGAAAATGCAAATTAACTATTTCAAATTACCCAGGAATATATAATTGTTTTATATGACACATCGACATTCAGCTTGTTCGTTTATTCATTTCATTATATAACTAGTTTTTCATGTGGGATTTCTTTCTTTTTTATCTTTATGCAAAATCAAATCCCTCGATTTTGAAAATCTAGTTGTAGCTTTCTTTACTAAAAAAACAAACAAACAAAAGACAATTTTCATTTCACATTTTAGTAATTTGGAGAAAAACAGTAAACATATGACTGTAATGGTGTTATTTGATTCATACCAATGTTGAGGAAATTTACTGTGTATGAACATAGTCACATTTCATTAATTAGGAAAACACAACAAAAAAGTTATTTACTATGGTCTTTTTTGGACCATAGTAAATAACTTTTTTGTTGTGTTTTCCTAATTAATGAAATGTGACTATGTTCATACACAGTAAATTTCCTCAACATTGGTATGAATCAAATAACACCATTACAGTCATATGTTTACTGTTTTTCTCCAAATTACTAAAATGTGAAATGAAAATTGTCTTTTGTTTGTTTGTTTTTTAGTAAAGAAAGCTACAACTAGATTAATTTCTGCCCTGAGGGCGGATAATTTATTTGCTAGTTAGAGATAAACGTGAAAATCAACTTCGCAAAGTCGCGGAGTCGGTACTTTTGAACTTTCTTGACCACTGGATCAATTTTGTTTAGTTTATTCTCCGTTACTGATGTTAAGTTGATATTTTAACTTTTACAGAACGCTCATTTGTACCAGATATTTTTCACTCTTTCATAACCGATATTATTTTTATTCCTATTTGTTCATTTTAATCAGGTTTGCATTGTTAGAGAAAAAGAAGATGTTAAATTCCTGCAAAAAAAAAGAATTGTGTGGCGTCAAAATCATAAAGATAATAGCACTTTTGATCAAATTTGTGATATAGCAACATGTTATCCTTCCCAATATTTTGTTCAAAACATTTGTTGCTGTATTATTTTGTAAAGTATGCGATATGACGATGCCTTTCTGTCAGAAACGATGCTTTTCTGTCAGAAACGATGCCTAAATGAACCCCGAGCACATTAGTCTGCCTCTACAACAGAAACTGGTGAACGGGCGTAGCTCGTTCTCGCTTTCACCTTACTCGGCATAGCCTCTACGAGCCATGCCTTTTTTGCAAAAGAGGGACCCTAACCTAACTCTAACTGTAACCTAATCCTAAACCTTATTCTACCCTAACCATGACTGGCATTTCCGTTATGCCACAAATACAGAAATGCTATGATATGATATAATTTCCATTTCGACCTTTCAAAAAAAGGTACCGGTTCTTATCGAAAAGTATGTTCAACACACAAGACATTTCCAGAGAAACTCGTCATAAACCTACGCAAGGTGAAGTAGTAGCATTTAGATAAATAAAAATAGGTTAAAAAAGCATCTTTCTCGTTATATTCTTATATTTTTTAAGTATAGAAAATAACGTAAATTCGTAGTAAAATGTAATTCAAAAACCTTAAATAACCGAAACGAAATTGATCCAAGTTAAGTTAAAAAGTTCCGCAGATTATTGGTTCGAGTCTTTGTGGTAGTTCTTCTTACATGCAACGAAAACGATTCAAAATTATAATTTATTTTATTTTTCCTTTCAGCAATCTGCCCGATCGAGTGTTATGAACGCTATGCACAAAAACTTGTTTAGTTTTTTGACAACAAAAAAAAACGCGCCAGATAAGCATCCAAATTCTGTCGAACTTTTCTCTACTTACACCTCGATCTGATCCAAATCAAGAAGCATCACCAATTCCTTTTGGTTCAACAAAAAACTCATGCCATTTTATCTTTTTAAATAAAGCTTTTTTACTTTGTATATTTATTATTTTTATATTTATTACTAATGGAGATTTGGTATCTGTCTGTCTGAAACTATACTATTATTTCTATTAATATTGTACTATTGTACTATTTTCAATGCTCAATTCAGGAAAGGTAGTGTAGTATCTGTTCGGTTGTCAAAGAAACCATCTTCCCAGGTATTATCTCTTCTTTGGGGGTTGGTGCTGTATCTGTGATGTTGTCATGAGACCATCCTCCCAAGCATTACCTCCTACGGTAACAAGAAGTTTTCATAATTGGACGTTTAGTAGCAAACTCAACACTTACAGTATATATACTAGCAACCATATATGCGACATTTTATTTTTTTATTTTTCAGTCATCCTCATAATTATTTTAATCATAAAATTTGTCGAATATCCATTTTATTTATGAAGACATTTAAGATATTAATATTGATATGTATAGGTAATAATCTGGGTTCCCAAATGACCTTGCCATTCATAGGATAACGTGTGGTTTGTTTGTTTGTTTTTTCTTTGTTTTTTAATCGAGTCGGACTTCTACATAGAGCTCACAAATATCGTACCTCATGACTTCCTGGTGTGCATGCAGTCCTTCTCGCTGGTCGAAGCTATTTCGTTAATCTGTATTCAAGAACAGCAAGGCTCAACTATTGCATGCGAAGTCGGGGAAGGATTGGCCTAGAACACACAATGGAATTGCTCGGAAGCAAATCACACATCGTTTCGCCGTGATCGTCTCTCCTTTGAAGTAGAACATCACAGGATTCATATTTCATGGAATCTTATTCAGTCGTACTCGGAACGCCAAGCGTATATTAAGATTACCTGTCTTAACATGTTATTTACGCACTCCCCAACACACACACGTAGAAAGGGATCTTTCCCTGTACATTCGTCAGTCTTGGCTAGTTTAAAAAGGGAGTCTGCTTCTATTCTCTTGCAACGTCATAGTCACACATGTTTTTCTTTCCAATCTCAAGACTTCACTGACCACATAGTCTAACCCTAACCCAAACCCTAACTTTGCCACATACTTAACCGTTGCAGTTCTCTCAATCAATAGTATGTAAAATACGATCTATTAAAAAAAAATTAAATTGTAATTTTTATTTTCATTCACGCTTCTTATTTATCTTTGGGATGCTGCAGTAAATAGGCAAACTTTGACTGTTTTCCGCATCTTCAAAACATAATAGCTGACCCCAGACCTTCAGCCATACTGCATGGATTGTCGCACCGGTCATCCTTTTGACCTTCTTTTACTCTTACTTAAATCTTCAATCTTTTAACATGTTTTTTCTTAGAAAACCTTTTTAACTCATAATTTCAATTGTTCGCTTAAGAAGTTCGCTCAATATATGGAATGTTGCCCCGTTTGTGTCCCCAAATGTCAGTAGAAGATGGTGAATCAAGATTTGACTCGATTTGTCACAACACCATTTTATTCGAATTGAAACTCGACACACCAACGCATACACAAACACGTTCATATTCACATCGAAGCCCATTCATTACTATACGTACATTACTACAAATCTTTTTATAGAACTTTATTTACCGCTTTTCTTAAAGATATTGATAATCAGAATGAGAGCGCATACGCCCAACAACGTCTATTGTTACTGTCTTATTTAAGTTGACCCTCATCCAAAGTAAAACTCGTACCCCAGTTTAAGGAATTTTTAACCGCCAAAAATAAAATAGCCCTCACAGTGCACATACGTCTACCAAAGCCTATCCGTACTTTTTAATTTAATCGACTAGCGTCCTGTTGAGATAGTAGTTGATACAATGTATTGTGTTTCATGGTGTAATTTGAATCTGCACAAAAGAGTAAACACACATAATCACAGCAGAGGTTTATGCAGTATTTCTAAGAAATCAGTAAAAAATAAAAATATTTTTAAGTCTATGTATAAACGAAAGAGTGCATTCCCCCATTCTGCATTTTCCTCCTGTATTAGCCTGTGCAAGAAGAACCTATCTCAAAATTCCATTTAAAAAGAGCAATAAAACTTACACCAAATATAATACTTAGTTTCTATTTTTCAACCGCTACAATCTTTATTTTACATGGAGAGTAGAAAACGCATTGTGGATGCATTTTCGGAAGTCCCGTAACTCTCGCGTCTCCTACTTTGTCCCTCATTCCTCATTTACCATGAGTGATGTTTCTAGCAAAACAGGAAGAAATACGCTGTCTACTCGGTCGGCAGTTTTGTGTGAGCAATAGCTTGAGATGCCTTGACTAATTCTCTTTCTATTCTTGTTGCTATATCACTAATAAGGAGGCTGGAGGTAAACATTTTACCTGCACTAACTCCAAATAATGCAGGGGCTACTGTATTGTTATTTGGTGAATGGAGTCTGGACTATGCAGTAGTTTCGCTGGGGTATCTCGATGGCATATTAGTGGAAACTGCTACGGCTCTTCTTTCTTCAATGGTCTTCAAATAAAATCTCTCTTCTTTACCAATACTCTCTCTCTCTCTCTCTCCTTCTCTCTCTGTGTCCTGCTCTTAACAATTCTGATTACCTTTTTTACAAACTTTCTAACCTCAAGATGACAAGTCACAATACACAACATAAACGCAAACCCAGAACCTTAACTTCCGACGTATACCCCCAACTACCAGGTCAACTTCAATATTGGGAGTCTACGTTCAAATCTTCCAGAGTTTGAAATCTAGGAGACAAAACCCGGTCTGTTGTTTCTGTGCGAAACTGGCATTCGTCTGCCTGTTTGTGTAGATTATTTCACGATTAAAGGTTACTCGAACATGACATCCAAACCTGACATGGAATATATGCATACATTAGGGACGACGTTCCGTGTAGCAGGGGCATCTCAAAAGAAGACTCTAAATTGCCCTATATGTGCTTCCCAGCACCGCGTTCATAGTTGCCCTTTATCGTCTCCACAATGACAGATTTACTATTTTTGAAAGTATCTCATCCCTCGGTTAACATTCACGTCTGTGGAGATTTTAATCTACACATTATTGACTGGCTAGTCCACTCAAACAAGATAGATGACGAAAGGAGGTTTTGTCACAATTTCTCCCTTGCTTATGATCTAACAGATTGTTGACAAACCCACTCGCGTACCCGAAGCTGACTGACAATTTGCATGTCTTCTTGATCTTCTTTCTGACAACTTGCCCTAACTGTGCTCATCCACCGTTCTGTCTCCGAATCACTCAGTTGTCTTAATTAAGATCAAAACAAACTGCATCAAGACCTCTGATGTCCTTCTCCATCGCACAGTGTATCGATACTCGATGTTGGACAGAGAAAGCCTCAGATCGTCTATATCAGAAATAGCCCCTGCATTCCATGTTTGAAAAGAATGTGTCTTCTATCGCATCAGACTTAACTGATTGGTTAAACGTTGGTATAGAGAGATTCATACCCTCCAAGAAATTCCAACAGAAACCAAACGGTCAGCTGTGGTACACTCCAGAATGTGTTGCCGCCATTGCGCAAAGAAACCATTATTTCAATTTCTTTCAACGAAATAGATATCTAGAAACTATAGTCGCTTTTAGGACTGCTAGCAACCACTACAAAAGTGTTATAGAAAACGCGGGAGAGTCATATGTCCAATCCATTAAGTCTAAAGTAGCAGAGAAAAGGGTTGATTCCCACGAGTTTCTCTGAAAATACTCTCAGCTACATCCATATATCTTGATATGCATATATCTTGATATCCATATATCTTGATATCCATATATCTTGATATCCATATATCTTGATGCCAGTAAAGCAACTGGCCCTGACAACAATCTCCTGTGCGGCATGCGTCATGAGTAAGTTGCTTGAATCTGTGGTAAATCGAGTTGTCTATCACCTCAGCAAAAACAACCTGGTCAGTGACAAGCAATATGGTTTTCGTACCGCCAGATAACCTTCTGACGGACCGATTGCCATATCGCACAGGACTAGTGAATCTATTGACGGAGTCTCCATTTCTAAAGCAGTAGATCATGCGATTTGAAAGGCTTTTGGTAGGGTATGGCATGAAGATTACTTCACAGGATTTCTAGCTATGGAATATACAAAAGTGTCTTCTCAACCATCGAATCCTTTCTCTCTGATAGGTTGATAAGAAGATGGGCAGAAGTCCGAAGCTCATAGTATCAACGCTGGCGTGCCTCAAGAATCCATTCTGGGCCAGACCATTTTCCTTGAACTTCTTCAGTGGTCTCCCAAATCACACTCTAAGATCATTCGTCGACATTTATGCAGACGACGAAACCATCTATGGCAACACTTCGAAGAGCAGCAATGACCAAAATTATTCTATTTCTCGCTGTTCCTACCTTGAACACGTGCTATAATAGAGAAAAGGGGTGGCTGGTTACGTTTAATGCGTTCAAAACCAAGCTTCTCTTTTTTCACAACCAACACTCTCATCCCCACTTGGCCTTAATTTAAACGAATGGCTTTCGTCCTTTGGAAGCCCCCTGCTTTGACAAGCTTCTAGGACTGACCTTCACTCCAAACCTGAAATGGAAGCCAAGGTTGCAAGAAAAAGGATTGGATCATTCTACCTCTCCAGAAGGTATCTCATTCCTGACGCAATCCTCTACCTGTATAAGAGTCAAATACGTCATAAGATGGAGTACTGTTACCACATCTGAGGAGGTGCCGCTTTGAGCACTCTTTCCTGCCTTGACAGTTCAAAACCGACTTCAAAATCTGGTAGGAGATTCTTTTTTTCTTCCCTACAGCGTCTTTCTCACAGAAGAGACGTTACTAATCTTTCTCTACTCTATCGTTATTTTCATGGTAGGTGCTCGACTAAGCTTAGCTCTATGCGCCCTCCCTGTAAAGGATTCACAACAAAAACTCGTTTAGCTACAACCACTGTCAATAATTTCCCTTTTCTCTCTGTATGCCTTAAACTAAACGAAACTTTCATGAGCAAAGTTTCTTTCCTATGTTGAACACATACCACAGTGCTGTTTTCCAACTGACTACAACATGGTCATTTTCAAGTCCAATGGTTATAAGTCCTTGTTCAGCCGTCTTTTTATATAAAAAAATTCTGCCCAATATCCACCAACATTATCAATCATCACGATGCTGTCTCGGCGTCTACCTGAAACTCATTAACCCTTATCCTCGAGAGGCCTTTGAACCTTGATAAGTGGTGACTCTTTAGTAAAATAAACTGAATACCTAGTGTCCCGTAATTAAAAAAAGGTTTTAAAAAGAAGATATTCCTGGATCCAGACGAAAATTCAATGGGTCCTTTCGATGCCCCACCTTTCCACAGTTGGGTAGCATTTTGCATGAGTTGAATACTCGTTCTCTTCACTCCCAAAATAATTGACTCTTGACACAATCCCCTATCTTTATAAGAGTCAGATACGTCTTAAGATGGAGTACTACTTCGATACCTAGGGAGGTGTCGCTCTGAGCACTCTTTCTTACCTCGGCAGAGTACAAAATCGACTTCGCAATATAGTGGGTGTGCTATCATCTCTTCCCTACATCTCTTTTCTCACAGGAGCAACGTTGCTAGTCTTTCTCTACTCTATCGTTATTTTATGGTAGATTCTCGACTGAGCTCCAATCTCTAGTGCTCTCTGTAAAACATCCACTGCAATAACTCGTCTACCTACAACCACAGCAAAGAACTTTCCTTTCTACGTCTGTGTACCTAAAATCAAACCTAACTTCCATAACAAAGTTTCTTTCCTAGAACTTTCCATTTTTGGAACACCATACCACGGGGATGCTTTCCAACTGACTACAAGGTATTGGTGTTCAAGTCCAACGTTCACAAATACTTGTTGAGCCGTCCTCTTAAATATAAAATTCTGCTCATTCCGCCCATCGTTTCCAATCCTCACATGGTGTTGTTCATCGTCCAACTAACAATCTTATTAATCCTTATCCTCGAGTCGCCTCCAAGTCTTGATAAATGGTGCCCATTAGTAAAAAAAAAAAGAATAAAATAATCGATTAAACTCAATGTTAGGAAAATAAACTAATATTTGTGTTATTTTTTTCATTGGTCGATTCAAGCTATAACTAATCAGTGGAGCTTTTTTAAAGGTAAATCTCGTTTTGTTTCATTTCTTGTGTCGCACCTACGCTAGCCAGTCTGGCACAAAGGCTATCGGCATCGAGCGCTCTCATCGTCGCATGAGTTTTTATTTTTTTAGTTTTCTTCAAACCAGATAAGGCAAATTTCCATTGAAACGTAACTGGTTACTGTAGTATGGGGCCAGATTTATAGAGGTGCAAGCTGAGTGGGAAGTTTATACACATTAGATTTAAATGCCTGCATATGCGTATCATTGGAGAACCGGGGAGCAAGGAGGGAACTGCAAAGACAAGCGGTCCGAGGAACGAAGCTATTATAGTAAAAATATTCCGGCATCTAGGACATGTATAGTGTAGTGATGCGATTTTGCTGTCGGTTCGGTAGGTCGAGGGTATTTTCGTTGAGGGGTCCAACCGTAGTATTTATCGAAGCACATTCCGTGGAAGTACTTGTAAAACAAGATGAAACACTTTAGCGATGTGACAGCGACTGGAGCTTGACAGACAGTACGAAATCTATTACGTTAGAAACTTTTTTTTTGCACCATGTCCTAGGACCACCCAGAACTAATACCTTAGCTCGACAGTCTTTACCGTCTCTCTTTGAGAAGGGGTTAGTCTATGGCCAATCGCCTGAGGCGCTCTTATCGGGGAATGCCGACGGGGTTGCTCATACATTTTTACGGGGTCAGAGTTTGCTACCTCTTGTACGATCGCCTACAATCCCCACCTTCCGGTCTTTTTCCACATCTTCCCGCGGTTGGAGGGAAGTAAATATCTTCTTGGCCTTTTGGCTAGGAACAAAGTGTAGTATCTGTTCTGATGCTAGACTTAGTCTATTAAGAGAACTCCTTCCAGACTAAGCCAATTTTTATTTTTGTTCTAATCCAGAGCACCCCTTTTTAGGGTGCTGGATTTTTCCCACAGTAAAAACTGATCTTATGTTTAACTTTTCCCTCGTGGGGAGACAAGTAAATAAGAACACGCACTCCTTTTTACACATTATGTTGCTAAACAAGGATAGCGATTGAGAACATTATTCTCGGTTCCTATGGTAACACAAACATAATATATGGTAAGTGTGATTGATGTGAGTCGCGGAATATTGATTTTTTTTTGTGCGGAGTTCAGATGACATCAGATCCATAGTGTTCAAGTACATCTTATGGCCAGGAAAAGGGGATCCTCTAGCTAGTAATGTCTAACTATGCCTGCGTTTCCGACTGACCGTTCTTCTTCTCCTTCTTCTTGTTGGGGGCTCACATTTTTACACGTGCTATTTGAAGGTTAGTACTTTGTAAAAAATTATATGCAGTTTTTTTTATTCGTGGCGCCATCTATATATCAGGCCCTGAACTTATTGAGTGATGTGATATAATGTATCGTTGCATTATTTATCATTGTATATATTTATAGGCTAACTAATCGACAAAAACACCAGTTTCTGCTGACAACGTTTTGTTGTATTTTGGAGACGGGTCAGGAGGAATACATATGATATCCTCGTAATGATGTAATAACAGCCGACCAGTGACCACTTTGGTCAATGTTGGTACATTGCAAATTAGTTTATATATTTCTACTCTTAATCGATTGTGAACATAATTAAATACTTTAAAAGTACATATGTAGAACAATGTCCGCGCCTGCGACCGACCACCTTCACAAAACGCGTGTACCGCGGTTCTTCTTCTTTATCTTCTTAAGGACCGTGTCGCGATTCTGGTGTTGGCGATCCAGAGTTTACATCTAAATGAATAAATGCGAAAGGTTTTTCAACCTATCCTAACTATATTAACATCAAAACGTGTTATGCTTAGTTAATAGTATGATTCAACATAATAGTTTGTAATACCCTATATATAGTAAACTGCATACCCACAAATACCTTTAGGTCTTCTTAATTTGCATATTTATTTTATAAACATCTTCTAATAAATTAATATTCTATAATATACAGTTGTAATTTTGTATTGTCATATTTTATTATATATACGCAACATTTTCGTCGATAGTAAACGTCTGATGTTGTTAGAATGCTGATAACGGATATTACACTTTGATCGTAGCCAAAAATCCAAGGAACCATAAAATAATGTTTTTATGCCTAGAAATTTAATCTATTATTGTATTATCTTTTAATGGGAGTTGGTAGTGAAGTATCGGGTCTGTTGTCATAAGACCGTCCTCCCAGGAATTACCTCCTCCGTTTTTATGAAGGTAGGGTTAATCCTCACATGTATTAGATCCTCCTTTGAAGGGGGATAATGTAATATTTGTTCTGTTGTCATGAGATCATACTCACAAGCATTACATTATCCTTTTCATGGGGAGATCCTCGCAAGTATTACCTCCTTTATTTTTGTGTGTGTGGGGGGGGGGGGGTGTAGTTGTCATGATTTCATTCTCTCAGTCATTAATTCTTACTTTGGGGGCCATTGTAATATATGTTCGATCGCCATGATATCATACTCATAGGCTAGCAAACATATGCGACCCAATGAGTATATATTTGCTAGTAAATAATAAAAACAACACATATACAGACATTTTATACAAGGACTTTTTGAACACGGATGTGTTTGTGTCGATAGAGTCTTATCACTAGTGTCTCTACACCTGAACTAAATCGGCTATCAAATTCTAAGATAAGACTAACTCCGTTGTGTGTGACCCTTTTCTGTCGGTCGCTGTGATTGTTCTCCTTCTAACAGTCGGGGTCTCCTGAAAATGTCTACTTTACCCCGGAAACTAGAGACGTCCGTTTTTTATTTCAACCTTTTTCCGAATTTTCTATCTTGATGTCTTCAGGCTATTACGGCACTAATTAATTGTCACTAATTGTCGTGGCGTCCTTTGCCTGTGTATTATAATGGACATATCGCTTTTTACTGTCATTAATTTTCTAGCTAATCTCTTCCGGTGATCCTATAGTATCCCATGGGTAGAATCGTTTACACTATGTTTTATTTATCGCCATTTTATAACCTTGTCTGTGACGCCACTTGGTGTACTACATTGTCCCCTGGAGGAATAGTTATATATTCTCATGTGAACATCTGATAACTCGAGCCATATAGTACAGTGTACAAAACATTACCCAAACACAACAAACTGTTTCTGCTTCGAAGGCTCTGTCCACTCTAGCAATAGAGGGTCAATACCATTATCGTTTCAATGACGAGTGTGCTCATTTAGGATTCGATCTCAGTTTGTGTTAGCACAGGTAGTTTACGAAGTTATCCTGCTCGTAACAATGTTGTTAAGCCGTTTGGAGGCAACCGGTTCTCCCTCACAACTGGAACTATTCTGCCTTGGTCGGCGTGATGGTAAACACTCGTTTTATATCTATTTTCTCTTTTTAAAACGAGAAAAGGGCGTGTCTGGAGCACTATTTATTTACTGTATTACATTCTCTTCTAGAAGAATAGTTATATATTCCCATATGGACATCTAATGCCTTGAGTCACATATGATGCTGTACAAAACACGAGCCAAAGAATAAAATGTTCGTGTCTTAAAGCCGCCGTCCAACAGAGAAGCTGAAAAATACACTACTACTATCGTTATCTGAATGACGATGGTGTTTATATAGAATTCGATTTCAGCTTGTGTTTGAAAATGTGTGAATTTCATCGCTGCAAGTGTATATCCACAGTACATTTGTTAGCTTTTCTACTGGTGATCACAAAAAGAACAGGTGTTGCACTACGTGGCCTTTGACTAAAAACTTCACTTGAAAAACGTTGACTATAAACTTCAATTGAATTGTGTAAAAAGAAAACAAAAATGCGTCGCCATTTTGATTTTATACTAGAATTAAGTTTAATAAGCTTTATTTTTTACTGGTGGGTCATCACGTATGAAGACTAAAAACCACTGGAGGATATGGGTTAATGGCGTGTGAGGACAGTTTACGACAAGTGTTTGTTGACATTAGATTTAAAGAGGTCATGTTGTATCCCTCAAGAAGGCAATCTTGTTGCAACGTGTTCCACTTGATTTTAAGCACATAGAGTAAGAAAGGATTGTTTTTTCAGTTGTTATAGAAGACGAGTCCTGTACAAGAAGGAACCAATGATTGAAGCTCAGTCGGTCAGTTTGCATGGAAATAACGACAGAGTAGAGAAAGATTAGCAATGTCGCTTCTGTGAGAAAAGGAGCTGTAGAGGGCAGAAGATATCCTCCTCCACTAGATTTTAAAGTCTCTCAAGCCAAGAGAGAGTTCTCTGCCCGGCATCTCCCCAGATGTGGCAGCAATACTCCAGCGTATGCCGTGTCTGACTCTTACATAGATGGAGGATTGCATCAGGAATCAGATACCTACTGGAGAGGTAGAATGATCCAACCATGTTAGCTACAGATTGAATATAAATCTTCCATTTTAGATCTGAAATGAAAGCCAGTCCTACGGGCTTATCAGAACAAGGAGATTCCTCAATGAAAGGGCCATTTATTTCGACGAGCAAAACAAGGATATGAACGTTAGTGGTGAAAGGGGTAATTCTTTGTTTTAGAAATGTTAAAAGTAACAAGCCACTTTTTACCTTTGCATGACATGCTCAAGAATCAGGAGAGACTTATCAAGATATTGATCACCAATGCTCTTCGAAGTGTGGCGATAGTCAGTTATGTCGTCTGCATTTATGTCAATAAATGATCTCAGAAAAACAGGAAGAGAGTTGAGCCCAGACTAGAGTTTTGAAGTACGCCAGCGTTAATACTATGTGCTTCAGACTTTTGTCCATCAACAACTACTTTTATAGACTTATCAGAAAGAAATGATTTGATAGTTGAGGATACATTGCCAGATATTCCATAGCTAGAAAGTCTGTGAAGCAATCATGTGTACCAGGCCATATCAAAGTCCTTTGATATGTTGAGACAAAGCCCCTATCGAAGATTCACTTATCCTGTGCGATATTACAATCGATCCGTTTTTATTTATCTTCGGTACAAACAACTTACTAATTGCGAAAAAAGGGACTGATTGGTCTTTATTGAGATGAAGAAGGCAGATCACCAGTATTTTTAAATACTAGGTAGACCAACGAAAATTTCAATTTGAAAGCATATCATGACTCTTTTAAGCAACGAATAAATAGCTTTGTAAGAATAGGAGCTAGTTCTGGCAGTAGATTCTTAAAGGCAATGACTGCGTAGAGTGAAAGGCACTATTGAAAGAAAGAATGACAAAGTCTATCCGTACAAAAATAATTTATTTTATTGACAACTTGTTAATACAATCAAAAATGAAGAGTTAATAAAGATTGAGAGTTCAGAGTGTCTCAACAACGTTCGAAGTAAATGAAGGTATTTTGTCTGTAGAGATAATTTGAGTAGACAAGTTAATATCGGCTGATGCCGGACATTTTTGCGTGTTACAATATGTGTAAATGGGATAGGCATTGTGTATGTGTGTATATTAGTTTGTCTGCTTTGTCAATGACATAGTGTATGTATGAACGTTTGTGTGAAAGAGTATTTAATGAGTGTTTCTCGTTGCGTCCGTTATCATGTCCTCGGCACAGGCTTCCTAAACTATTTTGTGACGGTCGTTATCACATGCGTATGCTGTGCAAGAAAAATCGGAACAAAGAGAGAAAGCTATGTGTTTTTCTTTTATAGTACGCGCGAAATTTCGGAATTGAGTATCCTTGCGTTATTAATTGCTTGAAAGAAACTGCTGATTGGAGATGTTGTCTTATCGACGGTCGATACATAAAAACAACCTTCGCTGCTGCTGCTGTTGCTGCTGCTGCTGCTAACAACGGCAATGAAAATATAGAAATAAAGAAATATCTATGTCGAGAGCATTTACCCAAGAAACAAAGCTCTCATCGAAAGATTCGCTGATCCTATGCGAGATTGCGAACCAGTCTTCTCAATCAGCAACCAGCTCTCACGTTCGTACACTTTTCTTGTGTCCCGAGCTGATATCTCTTACGTTAGTTGATGTGGTGTCGACAAATTTTTCGCCGTATTCACGGGACACCAGCACTGATAAAGTCCACGACTGGACATTACCCCCTTCTACGTTGTGTTTGTTTAATCGGAAAATACGACCCGGTGTTGTCCAGGCGGTTCACCGACGAAATAAAGAATGGTAAATGTAGAAAAAATCAAACGGACAGTCTGTGTATTCAAAATACGACAATATTCCTGATTTCGGTTTAAAGAAAACTTAACTTCTTTCGTAGGAAAAGGGGATTAATTGTCTTAGGTTCTTAATTCGATTTGGGGGTTTTCAACATCGACTTTGCAACTCGCTAAATAATGGACAATCGACTCGGGTTTTTTAGAAAAATAATTCGTATCGGAGGGAGTGGCAGCTCTCTAAACTTAGTTTGATATCTGTCTCTGATAGTGACTCTGACTCTGAGACTATTATCTCAGTGATTGAACTGTTAAATTAGCGCTCCGCACCGCTTTATATACCCAGGCATGGTTACTCGGTATCGCCTTCGAATTCTACTTTCTTTACAAAGCGAGCGGTCCAATTAGTCGCTGGCTTACATTGGCCTGCCTTGAGGCCGGACATTCGGTTTCAATCGGTGGCTTCGTCCTCGTGTGTCCCAGATTTCTCCATGCACTCAGCTTTCCTCATCGACATTTGTCACTTATGACAGCTATAACATTCGGGCTGATTCTTGACCTTTCATGGTGTCAGACCTATAAGTTTAGCCGAAACAATGTGTCATCAGGCCGAGAAATCTAAACAATTCTCTTCTAACGACAACATGATTCTCATAAATTCGTGTGAACATAATTTTAATTATTCCGTCGCTGTTTCGACGATGCATACTAGCGACTAAATCACCCTTAATCCTTAGTAGGGTCCGGCAGTTTATCATAAAATTACGAACATTTCCAATGAGATAGAAAGCATAACATTTCTCTTTTAAGCAACGGATGAATAATTTGTAAAGGATAGGAGCAAGTTACGGCAGAAATTCTTAAGGGACAAAGAAAATATTTATATCCATTAATCCATATTGAACCTTCAACCTTCAGAAGAGTCTATCCATACAAAAACATTTATTTTTATTGACAACTTGTTAAGACAATAGAAAATGAAGGGTTAATAAATATTGAAAGTTCAGAGTGTCTCAAGAACGTTCTAGTTTAAGGAAGGTGTTTTGTCTATCCGGTGTATTTGAGCAGACATGTTGATTTCTGTTAGCTCTGTGGAAGTTTCCTTGTCACAGTGTGTATAAATTGTATAGACTGTGTAGATGTGTGTGTATATTAGTTTCCAGTGTTGTCAATAAGAGAGTGTATGTATCAACTTGTATGCGAGACAGTAGTTCGTAAGTGTCTCTTGTTACGTCTTCTGTCGATGATATTTTCTGATGCCGTTCTCACATGTGCTGACTGTGGAAGAAAAACGGAAAAAAGAAAACTGTGTGTTTGGGTTTTTATAGTACTCGTGAATTTTTAGCAATTAATATTCTCGCGAATGTGATTGATTTTAAAAGGTTCAGTCATAGGGGGAATTCTGGAAGTGAATATTCTTGATTATAAAGTGTTGGAAATCACCATAGGTCATTAATGTTAAACTAAACTCTTTCTGTTCGTCCTCATTGAAGAGTAGAAAAAGTCAGTTCAAAATTAGTAATTATGTTGAGATAGGTTGCTTTTTATACTAATGAGTCATCAAAAGCCACTCGAGGATAAGGGCTAATGAGTAGGATGGAGTGTCTGTTGAATGATTAAGAATATTATGAGAGAATTGAAAACGTTGAATGGAATGAAAAAAATTGATTATTTATGAGGACAGTATGTGACAAGTTTTTTTATATTGGATTTGATGACAACCATGTTGTAGTTTGCAGGAAAGCAGTCCCGTAGTATGTGTTCCATAGACGGGAACCTCTTGGAAATAAACTCTGTTCTTGGGAATTCCGCCTGGTGCTAGGTACCTAGAGAAAGGGTAGAAATTTCTATTCAGTTGTGGTAGAGACGAGTTCTTGCTGTGAAGGAGGAAGCAAAGATCGGAGCTCAGTCGCTCACCATCAATGGAAATTTATAAGCTATTGTTTTAAGGGTGCATTGCGCTTCTAGTTGCAGTTGATCGTGACGGTGACTATGATTATTTCGCTTCCTTGGTCTAATGAGAACAATGATGCTAATTATTATGGTAGGAGCGGAAACACCAACTACAACAGTAAGAATAACTTTCTTAGTCATTCCATTATCTGCTGCACAGATTTACATATTTCTGTTAGGATTCCAGCCATGCTTAATGCAAGTTCTCTTCCGTTGGTCCAGCGGAGAGTCGAAATATTCGAGAATTATTAGATGCTAATTGGTAATAGTGGGTTTATTTATTTGTTCTGGCGTTGCTCTTTTCGTGTACGTTTCCGTTGTTGTCAGTCTTATCGTAGGTATTTTTGTTGTCGGTAATAAAAGGCAATGTCTTTGTTGTTTGCCGTCTCGTAAATCTGAAAAGACATAATTTAGGTGAACGTCTAAATAATAAATAATAAACGATGATATAGAGCTTTATTTTTTTTATATATATATATATATATATATATATATATATATATATATATATATATATACGTCGTACGTATGTAAAAAATATTAAAAGGTAATTTGATATTATTATAAGCCCCTTCTAAATAAAATTGAAAGTTGAGCACCCAAAAGCTTCAGTGCAACGCTCCAACTCTGTCGTTGAGGGCTATCGAATGTTTAGATGTTTGTACCGCCGCTTTCAGTATAAATATGACTTGATTTCTCTGTTATTACGTGCCAATCTCTCGTGACCTACTGGGACTAGGTGAATGGTTACAGATTCAATCTGTGAACCGGGTTCGTTCCCTATTACCGCCTGAGATTGTTATTATCCTGCGTTGATGAGAGCGATCATTTGGATTGAGGAGTTTAGATTTGTTTCACATAGTGCTAGGATATCTGAGGATTTTACGTGGAGGAGGTGTTGAAGATCATCAAAGTTAGTAATAAGTCCCCGGATATTTGTGAAGCAGAGCCTCAAGGGAAGATGCAAGTGGATTGTTTTTAGGGGAGGGGGTCATGTTTGTTGGTTCTTCCGTTATTCTGTTTTTCATTATATTTTTTTGTCTTGATAGAGTGGGTTTGAACAATGTTTGTTGGGTGTCAAAAACAAAGTGCACACAAGTAGATTATTAGTTGAATCTGTTTCTATAGGATTGTGACCTCGGGAATGCAAACCGAAAATAAGTTTAGGGTTCCTTTCCCTAAATGTTGAACTCCGCAAACCACTCCCTCCTTAATTTTCCACTACTGACAGAAACAGCACTATATGATTTGACAATCACCCCTTCCAATGCACTGGCTATCATAAAATACCTCAGCATCTCCATAGCATGTGGACCAGATCTAATCCCTGTTATAGTAATAAAGATATCATCTGCTAAGCTGGCCCCTGTCTTCTTTAAACTCTACAACAAATGCTTTACATAATCTTGCTATAAATCTGCAAATATCACAGTAGCCTCTTATACTTCAGTTGCAATATACCTTGTTTGGGTCGGACAAAAGTTTTTTTTAAAAAGAGAGAAATTTGTAGTCGTTAATCAGAAATAAAATTTTAAGGAAAGACAATTTTTTTTATATTCTTCAATTTCAAATATGAGTTTTGAGTTTTCAATAATAATTACATATTACGAATTGTCCAAGTGGGACTACATAAATTTTCAAATAAAATGTAGTGAAATATGTTATTATAGCGCCAATAACATGTAACAACACAAACAAATGAAAATTTCACTAGTCAGAATCAAATTGCTAGATTAAATGCTATTTAGGTCCAACGTTTAAATCTCACAAAATAACATAATATATTAGATTGTTTCAGTTGATTTATTTTATAGAATTTAGTACAGAGAAATGAAAAAAAATTCAGACGAGAAAAGACCTGAAGTCTAATATAATACTGACCATAGTCATATACTATTAAGAAGACGTGTCGCTTAATCTTCAGTGGAACCCATGCGGTACTGTTTGTTTTAAAGCTCTTATGAAACAAAATCCAGAAATGATCACACGAGAAAATTGAAGTCCTTCATGTGTTCGTAACATTAAAATAAATTTACTAAATGGTGTTCTTACCGTATTTTCAGGGACAAAAACACGGGCTATTCTTTTTATTGAATTTCCAGGTTGAATTTTGGGTGACCAGATTTCGCTAGATTTCTAGGTAGATACTTCCAGTGTAAATGGTTCGGAACCAACTACATAATATTCTATTGTGAAATAATTATCGGATCAATAGAAAAACACACATACGACCATGTGAAAGTTGATAAACATCCAGATGCGCCATTTAAGTATAAATAACCTGTGAATAAATAAACACATTTTTGAAATTATGCATGTTAACATAAAAAAGAAAGTTTTTATATTTCTTGACTCTATTTTATTAGGCACTAGCAGGGCTACACGGCGTTGCCCGAGTCCATATAAAACAAAATAGAAGAAATTACGTAGACAAAACTTCTATCTCTCTCCCTCTCTCCTTCTCTAGCCGTCTCTTTATATTTCTCTCTTTTCCACTCCCCGATTTTTCCATTCCTCTCTTTCTCCTTCGCCCAACCCATTCCTTTCTCTTATTTTAAGTCTCAATGTTTAATTTCTTGCCACCCCCTCAATTTCAACATATTAAGAAGTTACGTAATGTTAATGAAGTCAACAGTACGAAGAGAGTTAATATATGCCAGTTACTAAAAGTAATACTGTAGTCTTACAATTTTTTATCCTGGACAACGCCAAGTAGTACAAATGGTCCTGATCAATTCCTAATTTCTTGTAACCCCACCCCATTTAACGATATTAAGAAGATACGCAATATTTATGAAGATATTAACTATATACCTATTACTAAAAGTAATACTGAAATCTTACAATTGTTGATCTCGAACAAAGCTTAGTAGAACAAATGTTCCCGGTAAATCGTTACCCATTAGGTACTGGCAAGGATATGCGTTGCTTAACTTTTATTGTACAAAATTGATATTTAAAAATTCAGACAGGCAGACCAACGGATCCTCTTATAAAGATACATGGACACATTTTTTGTTGTTTTTTTTTACTTCAATTAACCCTAAGCAAGGTACACTACAACTGAGGCGTAAGGGGCTACTGTGAATTAGGGTTCAGATTTATATAGACACTCCTATTTGGGAAGTTGTGCAGTGATATGCTTGTTCACATTACATTTACATTTCTGCATGTTAGTACAATCGGGGAAACAGAGTGTAAGGAGGGAATTCCAAAGGCAAGCGGTTCAAGGAAATAGGATATCTGATACACGCGAACAAATATAATCGGGGGCATATATATATATTGTTGTGGGTGACCTACCTACCCGTTAATAATAACTAAATGGTAGCAACCGGCTACCATATATACCGGTTTTTCCGGGAGAACATTGGTAGGCACATTTAGGCACTAGCACTGCCAACACTGACTTGTGTATAATTTCTCTGTTCAATACAATTCGTTATCATTATCTCTAAACCTGTTGTCCTTTTATTTCATTGTTGGTACCCCTAAACGGGTCCACAACAACTGGCGGCGAGTGATTCGTAAAGGACTTCGTTGGAAACACCTTGGACCTTGCAACCTGTGAGTGATAAACCAGTGTCTACAACACGGTCAACCTTCGAAAAAAAAAATTCTACTCGTTTGAAAAACCCCCCAAAAAACCTTGTGCTTTACAATTTTCGGGAAGATATTGGAAACATCGAATACATTCAATAACCAGTTTAAACAATTACTGGAAGAAAAGAAAAAAGTAAGACAGATTTAACTATTTGTGTTCTTCGTATTTCAATACGGGATTTTATCTCGTGCAACAAATGAAATTGGAATACCATGTGCTTATAAAACTGAAAGGTTTGAAAAAAAAAACTCCATAGTACAAAAACCTTTTTTCGTGTCTGATATAGTCAAACGTATTTTGCGAACAGACTTGTCACTGTAAAATCGTATAGTCGGAAAAAAAAATATGACACATAAAACCAAGTTACTTTCTTGAATAACTAGTCAATTTTTAATATAGCCATTACTTGCTATTTTGCATTTTCAGCCTACACTGAAAGGCAAACGGACTTATTGGGAAAAAAAAGTTCCAGATGCGAACAAAAATACAAATTTGTTAAATTAATTACCCAATAACCGGCTTATTGGGTAATTAATTTAACAAATTTGTATTTTAATTAATAAAATCGTTTTTTTTTTCTCAAGGAACTTTAAAAAAAAAAAAAACGATTAGCAAGTGCCGGTCGAATTCGAGACCCGAATGACGCAGTGATGGAAAGGGGCTGAGTTTGTTATTAAACAGTAAGCATTTGAAAAGAAAAAATAGTGAAGGACTATTTGTGACTAATTCTTTTTCAAGAAAGTATTTCTTTAATCATGGAAGATTTCTCGAAACAGATATTGGAGATGATTAAATTTCAATCAGAACAACAGAAGGCAAACGATGAAAAACATCTTGCTCAACAGAAGGCAAACGATGAAAAACTTCAGTCTCTACAGAAGGAATTTCAGTCGCAGCAAATAAGTTTGTTGAAGTATTTTGAGGAAAAGAATTTAGCACAAAAGCGAGAAGATAGAAAATCTTTAGACGAACAATTGATTGGGATAAAAAATTTACAATTAGAGCAACAGACTCAATCAGAGAGAAAATTTGAACTGCTTGCACAAGCAACGATAAATATGACGACAGCGACGCGTTCAACCAAAATGCAATATGGTCAGCTATAGAAACCTTCAACTATGTGCCTGAAGAGGACCTAAACTTCGAATCATGGTACCGTCGATATCAGGATTTTTTCGACATTGATTGTAGCACATGGTTGGAAAAGAAAAAGGTTCGTTTAGTTCTTCGTAGACTAGGTACGGCAGAGCATACAAAATTTGTCGATTATATTTTGCCGAAGAAAACGGGCGAACTATCTTTCAATGAAACCATTAAAATGTTAATGGAACTATATTGCCCCAAAACAAGTTTATTCCACAAAAGATGGAAATGTATGAACCTAACGCGAAAAGAAAGCCAGGATTACTCAACGTTTGCTTCGATCGTCAATAAACATTGTGACGACTTTAAGTTATCATCCTTGACAGCGGACAATTTCAAAGTATTAATATTTGTTCAAGGGCTTGTATCGCAAAACGATGCAGAGTTAAGAAGACGTGCAATAAGCAAACTTGAAACCGAGCCAAATTTAACATTGCAACAACTGGCCGAAAGCTGTCAACGACATATTTCCGAGAAAAAGGAAGCTAAAGAAATAGAGGAAGCAGCAAATTCTAATATTAAAAATGGTCGTCGTTTTTCAAAAAAATCATACTCTTCGAAGGAAAAATTCAGGAAGGATTTGCCTCAAAGGTCGGATGAAAAATTGCCAAACCACCCTTGTTGGGGTTGCGGGGACCTACATTGGTACCAGAAGTGTCCTTTTAAACGAAAAAATTGTGACAAATGCCATAAAATAGGCACAAAGCCTCACATTGCAGAAGTAACACTAGAAAAAAAAGTTACATGAAAACAACCAGAATAAATGGTGGCAACCTAAACATACGAAAGTATGTTACGGTAAAAATGAACAATCAAGATGTTAAACTACAGCTTGATTCAGGGTCTGCCCTATCAATTACTAATATTAATACCTGGAAAAAGATCGGCAGACCGACTATGCTACGCACAGATGAAGTGGCTCGATCGGTAACCGGAGAGAAAATAAACTTTGAAGGGGAAGTCATTTCAAAAGTGACACTAAAAAATAAGACATTAAAATTACGCATGTTCGTAATGAAAGATACAGGAAATTTGTTCGGTTCAGATTGGATTAAGCACTTCCAGCTCTAGGATTCGCCGATAAGCGCCTATTGTCAACGAATAGAGAACTTTTCTGCTGAAGCAGAAAAATTAAAGAAGGATTTGAAAGAGTCATTCCCCAAGGTGTTTTCTAATGGATTAGGACGCTGTACTAAAATGAAGGCGAGTTTTTAACTAATTGAAAATAAGAATCCCGTTTTTAAGATAAAACGAAGTGTACCATTTGCCTCTCTTGAAAAAATTAATACAGAAATAGACCGGTTGGTAGAGAAAGGTATTTTAACACCAGTTGACTACTCGGAATGGGCGGCCCCAACCGTCTACGTAAAGAAAAAATCTGGAGAGATCAGAGTGTGTGCCAATTTCTCAACTGGTTTGAACGATGCGCTGAAAGATTATCACTATCCTCTGCCGACTCCAGAAGAGGTTTTCACAAAATTAAACGGTGGAAAACTGTTCTCAAAAATTGACTTGAGTGAAGCCTATCTGCAAATACCTGTAGAGGAAGATAGCTCTAAGCTTCTCTGTATTTCGACACACATGGGACTACTAAAGTTCAATCGTCTCCCTTTTGGAATTAAAGTGGCCCCGTCGATTTTTCAGCAGGTAATCGACACGATGTTGAGCGGGCTCGATTTTTCGATCGGTTACCTTGACGATATCTTAATGAAAAGTACGAACGTCGGGGAGCACCGTCAGCACGTAAACAAAGTATTTGAAAGGATAAGCGATTTTGGTTTTACACTCAAGGAATCAAAATGTGAATTCTTTCTAGAAGAGATCAAATACTTGGGGCATGTCATTGATAAGAATGGAAGACGTCCCGACCCAGAACGATCTATAGCCATCAAGAATATGCCCGAACCGAACAATGTTATCCAACTACAAAGCTTCCTGGGTCTCGCAAACTATTACGAAAAATTCATTCCCAGTATGCACAAATTGCGAGCCCCCTTAAATGAGTTACTTAAGAAAGATAGTAAATGGGAATGGTCCGCTGACTGTCAATCTGCATTCGACAACCTAAAAACGAAGTTATCTTCAGAATTATTTCTTACTTATTTTAATCCAGAGCTAAAAACTATTGTTGCAAGTGACGCCAGCTCTTGCGACATTAGGGCGTGCATTTTGCATAAAATGCCGGATGGCTCGATGAAACCCATCGCGCACGCTTCAAAAACTTTACTTCCTGCAGAGAAAAATTACTCTCAGATTTAAAAAAGAAGCGTTGGGTATTGTGTTCACAATGACCAAATTTCACAGGTATCTACACGGCCGTCATTTTATCCTACAAACAGACCATAAGCCACTTATCACCATCTTTGGATCAAAAAAGGCTTGCCAACCTACACAGCAAACCGTCTACAGAGATGGGATATAATTCTATTAAATTATGACTTTGAGATGGAATTTTTACCGTCAAAAAGACTAGGACACGCAGATGGTTTATCGCGGCTAATCCCAAAGTACACGGAACCGCTCGACGATACAGTTATAGCATCCCTTCGGTCTGAATATGACTATACTAAAGTACTGTGTAACACAATAAAAGAGCTGCTAGTCACACTTGGCGATATACAAAAAGAGGCAAGAGAAGATAATTTTATTATCGAAATTAAAAATAAATTACAAACAGACGATGAGCAAACGGCAGAAGCTTTTTCAGTCTGTTGCGACACATTATTATAACGGGAGCGAGTAGTAATCAAAGCTACGCTAAAAAAAATCCTGAAGGATTTCCATGAGGGACATCCCGGAGCGACACGCATGAAGAGCCTAATGAGATCTTATGTGTATTGGAAAAACATAGACAGGGACATAGAGACGAAGGTGAAGGCCTATGCGGGCTGCGCGTCGGCAGCGAAAGCACCACCTATTCAGTACTGTCCATGGCCAAAGGCAGAGCAACCATGGTCCCGGAGTCACATAGATTTTGCGGGGCCATTGGAAGGCTTCTACTATTTAATTATAGTCGACAGCTACTCAAAATGGCCAGAAGTTGTTAGATGTAAAAACCCAACAACGGATGTCACGATATGCGCGTTGCATGAACTATTTGCCCGATTCGGAGTGGTGGACATTGTTGTATCGGACAACGGTACACAATTTACTTCACGAGAGTTCAAAAAATTTTGTGAAGACTTTCAAATTAAACATATCACCACTCCGACTTACCATCCGAGGTCAAACGGACAGGCAGAAAAATTTGTTGATACCTTGAAGAGAGCGTTGAAAAAATCGATGGGCACGCCGAGAGAAAAAGCACTCCAGCAGTTCCTTCAAGTGTATAGAATTACACCCAACGAGAACACACCAGCCCAGGTACCACCGGCGGAAGTAATGTTTGGAAGAAAAATAAAGTCGGTATTCGACAAACTTTTACCAAAACAGGTGAAACCGACCAACATTACGGCACCAAAGAAGAGTTACGAAGATGGAGAGAAGGTGTTCTTCCAGGAACACCATGGAAACAAAACTATGTGGGAAGTGGGAAAGGTACAAAAAAGATTGGGGCGGATGGTGTACATTGTAGAGGGTCCTATAGGCACCTGTAAAAAACACATTAACCAAATGCGTCGTCGCATGTCGGACGACCCAGGGGAAGGCCCATCGGATCAGAGTGAGACCATCATGGAAGATCTATACGACGCATTTGTGCTGTCAACACCAAAAACGCCTCCCTAACAGAGACGTTCATCAAGAAAACGTAAATTAACCGGGAGTTTCGAGGTGAATCCTAGGAAACAGATATACCTTGAGATTCCGGGGGAATGAGTTTCGGAAGGGGGTGTTGTGGGTGACCTACCTACCCGTTAATAATAACTAAATGGTAGCAACCGGCTACCATAAATACCGGTTTTGCCGGGAGAACATTGGTAGGCACATTTAGGCACTAGCACTGCCAACACTGACTTGTGTATAATTTCTCTGTTCAATACAATTCGTTATCATTATCTCTAAACCTGTTGTCCTTTTATTTCATTGTTGGTACCCCTAAACGGGTCCACAATATATATATATATATATATATATATATATATATAGCACTAGATAAAATGAAAGAATAAAATAAGATGCGAATCAAATTTTGATTACAATTCAATGACTTTTGCGCGGCTGGCTTACCGAGAAGGCGTGTTTTTTTATTTGTCGCGCTATCTACTGGGCTTGCGGGAGCTTGTGTCGTAGAGGATTACCTTCGAATATTACTTTTCACTGGAGTAACTTTATCGGACCCGGAAGAAAATAATGGCCGAAAACATCAGGTCAGCTTAACTTTATTCGAATTCGCCTTAGCAGCACTTGCATCTAACCAGGAAGTTATGGTTTGCACAACTCCTATCAGCTCATAAGAACCCTTAATTGGATATTATAATATTCAACACCAAGTGAGTTTTCTGAACTTTACATATGATTTGGTTTTTTCTATCGTTTTATTAATTTGCATACACCTTGAATACACTTTTCATTGTCATCTACTGCATCAATAGTAGACAAATTTCCCGGCTGGATAACTTTTTCGTTTTTGGACTACCATTCATTATCTAGATCGTTTTTTAATCAACCTCTTTGACATCTTTCTTGAAGCTGTTTTAAACTTTATGACTTGGATCAACTGTATAAGTTTAACAAGAAAGTGTGTTTTGGACCGATATATTTGATGTTTTATATAGTTTTATGTATTTAATATATTTTTT